>OZ025267.1:23081502-23086502 GCA_964019165.1 Mastigias papua
TAGGGTTAGGGTTAGGGTTAGGGTTAGGGTTAGGGTTAGGGTTAGGGTTAGGGTTAGGGTTAGGGTTAGGGTTAGGGTTAGGGTTAGGGTTAGGGTTAGGGTTAGGGTTAGGGTTAGGGTTAGGGTTAGGGTTAGGGTTAGGGTTAGGGTTAGGGTTAGGGTTAGGGTTAGGGTTAGGGTTAGGGTTAGGGTTAGGGTTAGGGTTAGGGTTAGGGTTAGGGTTAGGGTTAGGGTTAGGGTTAGGGTTAGGGTTAGGGTTAGGGTTAGGGTTAGGGTTAGGGTTAGGGTTAGGGTTAGGGTTAGGGTTAGGGTTAGGGTTAGGGTTAGGGTTAGGGTTAGGGTTAGGGTTAGGGTTAGGGTTAGGGTTAGGGTTAGGGTTAGGGTTAGGGTTAGGGTTAGGGTTAGGGTTAGGGTTAGGGTTAGGGTTAGGGTTAGGGTTAGGGTTAGGGTTAGGGTTAGGGTTAGGGTTAGGGTTAGGGTTAGGGTTAGGGTTAGGGTTAGGGTTAGGGTTAGGGTTAGGGTTAGGGTTAGGGTTAGGGTTAGGGTTAGGGTTAGGGTTAGGGTTAGGGTTAGGGTTAGGGTTAGGGTTAGGGTTAGGGTTAGGGTTAGGGTTAGGGTTAGGGTTAGGGTTAGGGTTAGGGTTAGGGTTAGGGTTAGGGTTAGGGTTAGGGTTAGGGTTAGGGTTAGGGTTAGGGTTAGGGTTAGGGTTAGGGTTAGGGTTAGGGTTAGGGTTAGGGTTAGGGTTAGGGTTAGGGTTAGGGTTAGGGTTAGGGTTAGGGTTAGGGTTAGGGTTAGGGTTAGGGTTAGGGTTAGGGTTAGGGTTAGGGTTAGGGTTAGGGTTAGGGTTAGGGTTAGGGTTAGGGTTAGGGTTAGGGTTAGGGTTAGGGTTAGGGTTAGGGTTAGGGTTAGGGTTAGGGTTAGGGTTAGGGTTAGGGTTAGGGTTAGGGTTAGGGTTAGGGTTAGGGTTAGGGTTAGGGTTAGGGTTAGGGTTAGGGTTAGGGTTAGGGTTAGGGTTAGGGTTAGGGTTAGGGTTAGGGTTAGGGTTAGGGTTAGGGTTAGGGTTAGGGTTAGGGTTAGGGTTAGGGTTAGGGTTAGGGTTAGGGTTAGGGTTAGGGTTAGGGTTAGGGTTAGGGTTAGGGTTAGGGTTAGGGTTAGGGTTAGGGTTAGGGTTAGGGTTAGGGTTAGGGTTAGGGTTAGGGTTAGGGTTAGGGTTAGGGTTAGGGTTAGGGTTAGGGTTAGGGTTAGGGTTAGGGTTAGGGTTAGGGTTAGGGTTAGGGTTAGGGTTAGGGTTAGGGTTAGGGTTAGGGTTAGGGTTAGGGTTAGGGTTAGGGTTAGGGTTAGGGTTAGGGTTAGGGTTAGGGTTAGGGTTAGGGTTAGGGTTAGGGTTAGGGTTAGGGTTAGGGTTAGGGTTAGGGTTAGGGTTAGGGTTAGGGTTAGGGTTAGGGTTAGGGTTAGGGTTAGGGTTAGGGTTAGGGTTAGGGTTAGGGTTAGGGTTAGGGTTAGGGTTAGGGTTAGGGTTAGGGTTAGGGTTAGGGTTAGGGTTAGGGTTAGGGTTAGGGTTAGGGTTAGGGTTAGGGTTAGGGTTAGGGTTAGGGTTAGGGTTAGGGTTAGGGTTAGGGTTAGGGTTAGGGTTAGGGTTAGGGTTAGGGTTAGGGTTAGGGTTAGGGTTAGGGTTAGGGTTAGGGTTAGGGTTAGGGTTAGGGTTAGGGTTAGGGTTAGGGTTAGGGTTAGGGTTAGGGTTAGGGTTAGGGTTAGGGTTAGGGTTAGGGTTAGGGTTAGGGTTAGGGTTAGGGTTAGGGTTAGGGTTAGGGTTAGGGTTAGGGTTAGGGTTAGGGTTAGGGTTAGGGTTAGGGTTAGGGTTAGGGTTAGGGTTAGGGTTAGGGTTAGGGTTAGGGTTAGGGTTAGGGTTAGGGTTAGGGTTAGGGTTAGGGTTAGGGTTAGGGTTAGGGTTAGGGTTAGGGTTAGGGTTAGGGTTAGGGTTAGGGTTAGGGTTAGGGTTAGGGTTAGGGTTAGGGTTAGGGTTAGGGTTAGGGTTAGGGTTAGGGTTAGGGTTAGGGTTAGGGTTAGGGTTAGGGTTAGGGTTAGGGTTAGGGTTAGGGTTAGGGTTAGGGTTAGGGTTAGGGTTAGGGTTAGGGTTAGGGTTAGGGTTAGGGTTAGGGTTAGGGTTAGGGTTAGGGTTAGGGTTAGGGTTAGGGTTAGGGTTAGGGTTAGGGTTAGGGTTAGGGTTAGGGTTAGGGTTAGGGTTAGGGTTAGGGTTAGGGTTAGGGTTAGGGTTAGGGTTAGGGTTAGGGTTAGGGTTAGGGTTAGGGTTAGGGTTAGGGTTAGGGTTAGGGTTAGGGTTAGGGTTAGGGTTAGGGTTAGGGTTAGGGTTAGGGTTAGGGTTAGGGTTAGGGTTAGGGTTAGGGTTAGGGTTAGGGTTAGGGTTAGGGTTAGGGTTAGGGTTAGGGTTAGGGTTAGGGTTAGGGTTAGGGTTAGGGTTAGGGTTAGGGTTAGGGTTAGGGTTAGGGTTAGGGTTAGGGTTAGGGTTAGGGTTAGGGTTAGGGTTAGGGTTAGGGTTAGGGTTAGGGTTAGGGTTAGGGTTAGGGTTAGGGTTAGGGTTAGGGTTAGGGTTAGGGTTAGGGTTAGGGTTAGGGTTAGGGTTAGGGTTAGGGTTAGGGTTAGGGTTAGGGTTAGGGTTAGGGTTAGGGTTAGGGTTAGGGTTAGGGTTAGGGTTAGGGTTAGGGTTAGGGTTAGGGTTAGGGTTAGGGTTAGGGTTAGGGTTAGGGTTAGGGTTAGGGTTAGGGTTAGGGTTAGGGTTAGGGTTAGGGTTAGGGTTAGGGTTAGGGTTAGGGTTAGGGTTAGGGTTAGGGTTAGGGTTAGGGTTAGGGTTAGGGTTAGGGTTAGGGTTAGGGTTAGGGTTAGGGTTAGGGTTAGGGTTAGGGTTAGGGTTAGGGTTAGGGTTAGGGTTAGGGTTAGGGTTAGGGTTAGGGTTAGGGTTAGGGTTAGGGTTAGGGTTAGGGTTAGGGTTAGGGTTAGGGTTAGGGTTAGGGTTAGGGTTAGGGTTAGGGTTAGGGTTAGGGTTAGGGTTAGGGTTAGGGTTAGGGTTAGGGTTAGGGTTAGGGTTAGGGTTAGGGTTAGGGTTAGGGTTAGGGTTAGGGTTAGGGTTAGGGTTAGGGTTAGGGTTAGGGTTAGGGTTAGGGTTAGGGTTAGGGTTAGGGTTAGGGTTAGGGTTAGGGTTAGGGTTAGGGTTAGGGTTAGGGTTAGGGTTAGGGTTAGGGTTAGGGTTAGGGTTAGGGTTAGGGTTAGGGTTAGGGTTAGGGTTAGGGTTAGGGTTAGGGTTAGGGTTAGGGTTAGGGTTAGGGTTAGGGTTAGGGTTAGGGTTAGGGTTAGGGTTAGGGTTAGGGTTAGGGTTAGGGTTAGGGTTAGGGTTAGGGTTAGGGTTAGGGTTAGGGTTAGGGTTAGGGTTAGGGTTAGGGTTAGGGTTAGGGTTAGGGTTAGGGTTAGGGTTAGGGTTAGGGTTAGGGTTAGGGTTAGGGTTAGGGTTAGGGTTAGGGTTAGGGTTAGGGTTAGGGTTAGGGTTAGGGTTAGGGTTAGGGTTAGGGTTAGGGTTAGGGTTAGGGTTAGGGTTAGGGTTAGGGTTAGGGTTAGGGTTAGGGTTAGGGTTAGGGTTAGGGTTAGGGTTAGGGTTAGGGTTAGGGTTAGGGTTAGGGTTAGGGTTAGGGTTAGGGTTAGGGTTAGGGTTAGGGTTAGGGTTAGGGTTAGGGTTAGGGTTAGGGTTAGGGTTAGGGTTAGGGTTAGGGTTAGGGTTAGGGTTAGGGTTAGGGTTAGGGTTAGGGTTAGGGTTAGGGTTAGGGTTAGGGTTAGGGTTAGGGTTAGGGTTAGGGTTAGGGTTAGGGTTAGGGTTAGGGTTAGGGTTAGGGTTAGGGTTAGGGTTAGGGTTAGGGTTAGGGTTAGGGTTAGGGTTAGGGTTAGGGTTAGGGTTAGGGTTAGGGTTAGGGTTAGGGTTAGGGTTAGGGTTAGGGTTAGGGTTAGGGTTAGGGTTAGGGTTAGGGTTAGGGTTAGGGTTAGGGTTAGGGTTAGGGTTAGGGTTAGGGTTAGGGTTAGGGTTAGGGTTAGGGTTAGGGTTAGGGTTAGGGTTAGGGTTAGGGTTAGGGTTAGGGTTAGGGTTAGGGTTAGGGTTAGGGTTAGGGTTAGGGTTAGGGTTAGGGTTAGGGTTAGGGTTAGGGTTAGGGTTAGGGTTAGGGTTAGGGTTAGGGTTAGGGTTAGGGTTAGGGTTAGGGTTAGGGTTAGGGTTAGGGTTAGGTTAGGGTTAGGGTTAGGGTTAGGGTTAGGGTTAGGGTTAGGGTTAGGGTTAGGGTTAGGGTTAGGGTTAGGGTTAGGGTTAGGGTTAGGGTTAGGGTTAGGGTTAGGGTTAGGGTTAGGGTTAGGGTTAGGGTTAGGGTTAGGGTTAGGGTTAGGGTTAGGGTTAGGGTTAGGGTTAGGGTTAGGGTTAGGGTTAGGGTTAGGGTTAGGGTTAGGGTTAGGGTTAGGGTTAGGGTTAGGGTTAGGGTTAGGGTTAGGGTTAGGGTTAGGGTTAGGGTTAGGGTTAGGGTTAGGGTTAGGGTTAGGGTTAGGGTTAGGGTTAGGGTTAGGGTTAGGGTTAGGGTTAGGGTTAGGGTTAGGGTTAGGGTTAGGGTTAGGGTTAGGGTTAGGGTTAGGGTTAGGGTTAGGGTTAGGGTTAGGGTTAGGGTTAGGGTTAGGGTTAGGGTTAGGGTTAGGGTTAGGGTTAGGGTTAGGGTTAGGGTTAGGGTTAGGGTTAGGGTTAGGGTTAGGGTTAGGGTTAGGGTTAGGGTTAGGGTTAGGGTTAGGGTTAGGGTTAGGGTTAGGGTTAGGGTTAGGGTTAGGGTTAGGGTTAGGGTTAGGGTTAGGGTTAGGGTTAGGGTTAGGGTTAGGGTTAGGGTTAGGGTTAGGGTTAGGGTTAGGGTTAGGGTTAGGGTTAGGGTTAGGGTTAGGGTTAGGGTTAGGGTTAGGGTTAGGGTTAG
>CAXHSL010000001.1:0-68164 GCA_964019165.1 Mastigias papua
ATTGAAAAGTGATGAAAATCAGCCATTTTTGGCCAAAAAGTAAGGCTATAGCCTTGGTATTTTGCTCAAAAATGACCATATTTGAAATTGATTCATTTTGATTGCACATTGAAAAGTGATGAAAATGAGCCATTTTTGGCCAAAAAGTAAGGCTATAGCCTTGGTATTTTGCTCAACAGTTACCACATTTGAACTTGACTGATTTCGATTGCACATTGAAAAGTGATGAAAATGAGCCACTTTTGGCCAAAAAGTAAGGCTATAGCCTTGGTATTTTGCTCAAAAATGGCCAATTTTGAAATTGATCGATTTTGATTGCACATTGAAAAGTGATGAAAATGAGCCATGTTTGGCCAAAAAGTAAGGCTATAGCCTTGGTATTTTGCTCAAAAATGACCATATTTGAAATTGATTGATTTTGATTGCACATTGAAAAGTGATGAAAATGAGCCATTTTTGGCCAGAACGTAAGGCTATAGCCTTGGTATTTTGCTCAAAAGTTACCACATTTGAACTTGACTGATGTTGATTGCATATTGAAAAGTGATGAGAATGAGCCATTTGTGGCCAAAAATTAAGGCTATAGCCTTGGTATTTTGCTCAAAAATGACCAAATTTGAAATTGATTGATTTTGATTGCACATTGAAAAGTGATGAAACTGAGCCATTTTTGGCCAAAAAGTAAGGCTATAGCCTTGGTATTTTGATCAAAAATGACCAAATTTGAAATTGATTGATTTCGATTGCACATTGAAAAGTGATGAAAATGAGCCATTTTTGGCCAAAAAGTAAGGCTATAGCCTTGGTATTTTGCTCAAAAATGACCAAATTTGAAATTGATTGATTTTGATTGCACATTGAAAAGTGATGAAAATGAGCCATGTTTGGCCAAAAAGTAAGGCTATAGCCTTGGTATTTTGCTCAAAAATGACCATATTTGAAATTGATTGATTTTGATTGCACATTGAAAAGTGATGAAAATGAGCCATTTTTGGCCAAAAAGTAAGGCTATAGCCTTGGTATTTTGCTCAAAAGTTACCACATTTGAACTTGACTGATGTTGATTGCATATTGAAAAGTGATGAGAATGAGCCATTTGTGGCCAAAAAGTAAGGCTATAGCCTTGGTATTTTGCTCAAAAATGACCAAATTTGAAATTGATTGATTTTGATTGCACATTGAAAAGCGATGAAACTGAGCCATTTGTGGCCAAAAAGTAAGGCTATAGCCTTGGTATTTTGATCAAAAATGACCAAATTTGAAATTGATTGATTTCGATTGCACATTGAAAAGTGATGAAAATGAGCCACTTTTGGCCAAAACGTAAGGCTATAGCCTTGGTCTTTTGCTCAAAAATGGCCAAATTTGAAATTGACTGATTTTGATTGCACATTGAAAAGTGATGAAAATGAGCCATGTTTGGCCAAAAAGTAAGGCTATAGCCTTGGTATTTTGCTCAAAAATGACCATATTTGAAATTGATTGATTTTGATTGCACATTGAAAAGTGATGAAAATGAGCCATTTTTGGCCAGAAAGTAAGGCTATAGCCTTGGTATTTTGCTCAAAAGTTACCACATTTGAACTTGACTGATTTTGATTGCATATTGAAAAGTGATGAGAATGAGCCATTTGTGGCCAAAACGTAAGGCTATAGCCTTGGTATTTTGCTCAAAAATGACCAAATTTGAAATTGATTGATTTTGATTGCACATTGAAAAGTGATGAAACTGAGCCATTTTTGGCCAAAAAGTAAGGCTATAGCCTAGGTATTTTGATCAAAAATGACCAAATTTGACATTGATTGATGTCGATTGCACATTGAAAAGTGATGAAAATGAGCCATTTTTGGCCAAAAAGTAAGGCTATAGCCTTGGTATTTTGCTCAAAAGTTACCACATTTGAACTTGACTGATTTTGATTGCATATTGAAAAGTGATGAGAATGAGCCATTTGTGGCCAAAAAGTAAGGCTATAGCCTGGGAATTTGCTCAAAAATGACCAAATTTGAAATTGATTGATTTTGATTGCACATTGAAAAGCGATGAAACTGAGCCATTTGTGGCCAAAAAGTAAGGCTATAGCCTTGGTATTTTGATCAAAAATGACCAAATTTGAAATTGATTGATTTCGAGTGCACATTGAACAGTGATGAAAATGAGCCACTTTTGGCCAAAAAGTAAGGCTATAGCCTTGGTATTTTGCTCACAAATGGCCAAATTTGAAATTGATTGATTTTGATTGCACATTGAAAAGTGATGAAACTGAGCCATTTTTGGCCAAAAAGTAAGGCTATAGCCTTGGTATTTTGCTCAAAAGTTACCACATTTGAACTTGACTGATTTTGATTGCATATTGAAACGTGATGAGAATGAGCCATTTGTGGCCAAAAAGTAAGGCTATAGCCTTGGTATTTTGCTCAAAAATGACCAAATTTGAAATTGATTGATTTTGATTGCACATTGAAAAGCGATGAAACTGAGCCATTTGTGGCCAACAAGTAAGGCTATAGTCTTGGTATTTTGATCAAAAATGACCAAATTTGAAATTGATTGATTTCGATTGCACATTGAAAAGTGATGAAAATGAGCCATGTTTGGCCAAAAAGTAAGGCTATAGCCTTGGTATTTTGCTCAAAAATGACCATATTTGAAATTGATTGATTTTGATTGCACATTGAAAAGTGATGAAAATGAGCCATTTTTGGCCAGAAAGTAAGGCTATAGCCTTGGTATTTTGCTCAAAAGTTACCACATTTGAACTTGACTGATTTTGATTGCATATTGAAAAGTGATCAGAATGAGCCATTTGTGGCCAAAAAGTAAGGCTATAGCCTTGGTATTTTGCTCAAAAATGACCAAATTTGAAATTGATTGATTTTGATTGCACATTGAAAAGTGATGAAAATGAGCCATTTTTGGCCAAAAAGTAAGGCTATAGCCTTGGTATTTTGATCAAAAATGACCAAATTTGAAATTGATTGATTTCGATTGCACATTGAAAAGTGATGAAAATGAGCCATTTTTGGCCAAAAAGTAAGGCTATAGCCTTGATATTTTGCTCAAAAATGACCAAATTTGAAATTGATTGATTTTGATTGCACATTGAAAAGTGATGAAACTGAGCCATTTTTGGCCAAAAAGTAAGGCTATAGCCTTGGTATTTTGATCAAAAATGACCAAATTTGAAATTGATTGATTTCGATTGCACATTGAAAAGTGATGAAAATGAGCCATTTTTGGCCAAAAAGTAAGGCTATAGCCTTGGTATTTTGCTCAAAAATGACCAAATTTGAAATTGATTGATTTTGATTGCACATTGAAAAGTGATGAAAATGAGCCATGTTTGGCCAAAAAGTAAGGCTATAGCCTTGGTATTTTGCTCAAAAATGACCATATTTGAAATTGATTGATTTTGATTGCACATTGAAAAGTGATGAAAATGAGCCATTTTTGGCCGAAAAGTAAGGCTATAGCCTTGGTATTTTGCTCAAAAGTTACCACATTTGAACTTGACTGATTTTGATTGCATATTGAAAAGTGATGAGAATGAGCCATTTGTGGCCAAAAAGTAAGGCTATAGCCGTGGAATTTGCTCAAAAATGACCAAATTTGAAATTGATTGATTTTGATTGCACATTGAAAAGCGATGAAACTGAGCCATTTGTGGCCAAAAAGTAAGGCTATAGCCTTGGTATTTTGATCAAAAATGACCAAATTTGAAATTGATTGATTTCGATTGCACATTGAAAAGTGATGAAAATGAGCCACTTTTGGCCAAAAAGTAAGGCTATAGCCTTGGTATTTTGATCAAAAATGACCAAATTTGAAATTGATTGATTTCGATTGCACATTGAAAAGTGATGAAAATGAGCCATGTTTGGCCAAAAAGTAAGGCTATAGCCTTGATATTTTGCTCAAAAATGACCAAATTTGAAATTGATTGATTTTGATTGCACATTGAAAAGTGATGAAACTGAGCCATTTTTGGCCAAAAAGTAAGGCTATAGCCTTGGTATTTTGATCAAAAATGACCAAATTTGAAATTGATTGATTTCGATTGCACATTGAAAAGTGATGAAAATGAGCCATTTTTGGCCAAAAAGTAAGGCTATAGCCTTGGTATTTTGCTCAAAAATGACCAAATTTGAAATTGATTGATTTTGATTGCACATTGAAAAGTGATGAAAATGAGCCATGTTTGGCCAAAAAGTAAGGCTATAGCCTTGGTATTTTGCTCAAAAATGACCATATTTGAAATTGATTGATTTTGATTGCACATTGAAAAGTGATGAAAATGAGCCATTTTTGGCCAAAAAGTAAGGCTATAGCCTTGGTATTTTGCTCAAAAGTTACCACATTTGAACTTGACTGATTTTGATTGCATATTGAAAAGTGATGAGAATGAGCCATTTGTGGCCAAAAAGTAAGGCTATAGCCTTGGTATTTTGCTCAAAAATGACCAAATTTGAAATTGATTGATTTTGATTGCACATTGAAAAGCGATGAAACTGAGCCATTTGTGGCCAACAAGTAAGGCTATAGTCTTGGTATTGTGATCAAAAATGACCAAATTTGAAATTGATTGATTTCGATTGCACATTGAAAAGTGATGAAAATGAGCCATGTTTGGCCAAAAAGTAAGGCTATAGCCTTGGTATTTTGCTCAAAAATGACCATATTTGAAATTGATTGATTTTGATTGCACATTGAAAAGTGATGAAAATGAGCCATTTTTGGCCAGAAAGTAAGGCTATAGCCTTGGTATTTTGCTCAAAAGTTACCACATTTGAACTTGACTGATTTTGATTGCATATTGAAAAGTGATGAGAATGAGCCATTTGTGGCCAAAACGTAAGGCTATAGCCTTGGTATTTTGCTCAAAAATGACCAAATTTGAAATTGATTGATTTTGATTGCACATTGAAAAGTGATGAAACTGAGCCATTTTTGGCCAAAAAGTAAGGCTATAGCCTAGGTATTTTGATCAAAAATGACCAAATTTGACATTGATTGATGTCGATTGCACATTGAAAAGTGATGAAAATGAGCCATTTTTGGCCAAAAAGTAAGGCTATAGCCTTGATATTTTGCTCAAAAATGACCAAATTTGAAATTGATTGATTTTGATTGCACATTGAAAAGTGATGAAACTGAGCCATTTTGGCCAAAAGTAAGGCTATAGCCTTGGTATTTTGATCAAAAATGACCAAATTTGAAATTGATTGATTTCGATTGCACATTGAAAAGTGATGAAAATGAGCCATTTTTGGCCAAAAAGTAAGGCTATAGCCTTGGTATTTTGCTCAAAAATGACCAAATTTGAAATTGATTGATTTTGATTGCACATTGAAAAGTGATGAAAATGAGCCATGTTTGGCCAAAAAGTAAGGCTATAGCCTTGGTATTTTGCTCAAAAATGACCATATTTGAAATTGATTGATTTTGATTGCACATTGAAAAGTGATGAAAATGAGCCATTTTTGGCCGAAAAGTAAGGCTATAGCCTTGGTATTTTGCTCAAAAGTTACCACATTTGAACTTGACTGATTTTGATTGCATATTGAAAAGTGATGAGAATGAGCCATTTGTGGCCAAAAAGTAAGGCTATAGCCGTGGAATTTGCTCAAAAATGACCAAATTTGAAATTGATTGATTTTGATTGCACATTGAAAAGCGATGAAACTGAGCCATTTGTGGCCAAAAAGTAAGGCTATAGCCTTGGTATTTTGATCAAAAATGACCAAATTTGAAATTGATTGATTTCGATTGCACATTGAAAAGTGATGAAAATGAGCCATGTTTGGCCAAAAAGTAAGGCTATAGCCTTGATATTTTGCTCAAAAATGACCAAATTTGAAATTGATTGATTTTGATTGCACATTGAAAAGTGATGAAACTGAGCCATTTTTGGCCAAAAAGTAAGGCTATAGCCTTGGTATTTTGATCAAAAATGACCAAATTTGAAATTGATTGATTTCGATTGCACATTGAAAAGTGATGAAAATGAGCCATTTTTGGCCAAAAAGTAAGGCTATAGCCTTGGTATTTTGCTCAAAAATGACCAAATTTGAAATTGATTGATTTTGATTGCACATTGAAAAGTGATGAAAATGAGCCATGTTTGGCCAAAAAGTAAGGCTATAGCCTTGGTATTTTGCTCAAAAATGACCATATTTGAAATTGATTGATTTTGATTGCACATTGAAAAGTGATGAAAATGAGCCATTTTTGGCCAAAAAGTAAGGCTATAGCCTTGGTATTTTGCTCAAAAGTTACCACATTTGAACTTGACTGATTTTGATTGCATATTGAAAAGTGATGAGAATGAGCCATTTGTGGCCAAAAAGTAAGGCTATAGCCGTGGAATTTGCTCAAAAATGACCAATTTTGAAATTGATTGATTTTGATTGCACATTGAAAAGCGATGAAACTGAGCCATTTGTGGCCAAAAAGTAAGGCTATAGCCTTGGTATTTTGATCAAAAATGACCAAATTTGAAATTGATTGATTTCGATTGCACATTGAAAAGTGATGAAAATGAGCCACTTTTGGCCAAAAAGTAAGGCTATAGCCTTGGTATTTTGCTCAAAAATGGCCAAATTTGAAATTGATTGATTTTGATTGCACATTGAAAAGTGATGAAAATGAGCCATTTTTGGCCAAAAAGTAAGGCTATAGCCTTGGTATTTTGCTCAAAAATGACCAAATTTGAAATTGATTGATTTTGATTGCACATTGAAAAGCGATGAAACTGAGCCATTTGTGGCCAAAAAGTAAGGCTATAGCCTTGGTATTTTGATCAAAAATGACCAAATTTGAAATTGATTGATTTCGATTGCACATTGAAAAGTGATGAAAATGAGCCACTTTTGGCCAAAAAGTAAGGCTATAGCCTTGGTATTTTGCTCAAAAATGACCAAATTTGAAATTGATTGATTTTGATTGCACATTGAAAAGCGATGAAACTGAGCCATTTGTGGCCAAAAAGTAAGGCTATAGCCTTGGTATTTTGCTCAAAAATGACCAAATTTGAACTTGATTGATTTTGATTGCACATTGAAAAGTGATGAAAATGAGCCATTTTTGGCCAAAAAGTAAGGCTATAGCCTTGGTATTTTGCTCAAAAATGACCATATTTGAAATTGATTGATTTTTATTGCACATTGAAAAGTGATGAAAATGAGCCATTTTTGGCCAAAAAGTAAGGCTATAGCCTTGGTATTTTGCTCAAAAATGACCAAATTTGAAATTGATTGATTTTGATTGCACATTGAAAAGCGATGAAACTGAGCCATTTGTGGCCAAAAAGTAAGGCTATAGCCTTGGTATTTTGCTCAAAAATGACCAAATTTGAACTTGATTGATTTTGATTGCACATTGAAAAGTGATGAAAATGAGCCATTTTTGGCCAAAAAGTAAGGCTATAGCCTTGGTATTTTGCTCAAAAATGACCATATTTGAAATTGATTGATTTTTATTGCACATTGAAAAGTGATGAAAATGAGCCATTTTTGGCCAAAAAGTAAGGCTATAGCCTTGGTATTTTGCTCAAAAATGACCAAATTTGAAATTGATTGATTTTGATTGCACATTGAAAAGCGATGAAACTGAGCCATTTGTGGCCAAAAAGTAAGGCTATAGCCTTGGTATTTTGATCAAAAATGACCAAATTTGAAATTGATTGATTTCGATTGCACATTGAAAAGTGATGAAAATCAGCCACTTTTGGCCAAAAAGTAACGCTATAGCCTTGGTATTTTGCTCAAAAATGGCCAAATTTGAAATTGATTGATTTTGATTGCACATTGAAAAGTGATGAAAATGAGCCATTTGTGGCCAAAAAGTAAGGCTATAGCCTTGGTATTTTGCTCAAAAATGACCAAATTTGAACTTGATTGATTTTGATTGCACATTGAAAAGTGATGAAAATGAGCCATTTTTGGCCAAAAAGTAAGGCTATAGCCTTGGTATTTTGCTCAAAAATGACCATATTTGAAATTGATTGATTTTTATTGCACATTGAAAAGTGATGAAAATGAGCCATTTTTGGCCAAAAAGTAAGGCTATAGCCTTGGTATTTTGCTCAAAAATGACCAAATTTGAAATTGATTGATTTTGATTGCACATTGAAAAGCGATGAAACTGAGCCATTTGTGGCCAAAAAGTAAGGCTATAGCCTTGGTATTTTGATCAAAAATGACCAAATTTGAAATTGATTGATTTCGATTGCACATTGAAAAGTGATGAAAATGAGCCACTTTTGGCCAAAAAGTAACGCTATAGCCTTGGTATTTTGCTCAAAAATGACCAAATTTGAAATTGATTGATTTTGATTGCACATTGAAAAGTGATGAAAATGAGCCATTTGTGGCCAAAAAGTAAGGCTATAGCCTTGGTATTTTGCTCAAAAATGACCAAATTTGAAATTGATTGATTTTGATTGCACATTGAAAAGTGATGAGAATGAGCCATTTTTGGCCAAAAAGTAAGGCTATAGCCTTGGTATTTTGCTCAAAAATGACCAAATTTGAAATTGATTGATTTTGATTGCACATTGAAAAGTGATGAAAATGAGCCATGTTTGGCCAAAAAGTAAGGCTATAGCCTTGGTATTTTGATCAAAAATGACCAAATGTGAAATTGATTGATTTTGATTGCACATTGAAAAGTGATGAAAATGAGCCATTTTTGGCCAAAAAGTAAGGCTATAGCCTTGGTATTTTGATCAAAAATGACCAAATTTGAAACTGATTGATTTCGATTGCACATTGAAAATTGATGAAAATGAGCCACTTTTGGCCAAAAAGTAAGGCTATAGCCTTGGTATTTTGCTCAAAAATGACCAAATTTGAAATTGATTGATTTTGATTGCACATTGAAAAGCGATGAAACTGAGCCATTTGTGGCCAAAAAGTAAGGCTATAGCCTTGGTATTTTGATCAAAAATGACCAAATTTGAAATTGATTGATTTCGATTGCACATTGAAAAGTGATGAAAATGAGCCACTTTTGGCCAAAAAGTAACGCTATAGCCTTGGTATTTTGCTCAAAAATGGCCAAATTTGAAATTGATTGATTTTGATTGCACATTGAAAAGTGATGAAAATGAGCCATTTGTGGCCAAAAAGTAAGGCTATAGCCTTGGTATTTTGCTCAAAAATGACCAAATTTGAAATTGATTGATTTTGATTGCACATTGAAAAGTGATGAGAATGAGCCATTTTTGGCCAAAAAGTAAGGCTATAGCCTTGGTATTTTGCTCAAAAGTTACCACATTTGAACTTGACTGATTTTGATTGCATATTGAAACGTGATGAGAATGAGCCATTTGTGGCCAAAAAGTAAGGCTATAGCCTTGGTATTTTGCTCAAAAATGACCAAATTTGAAATTGATTGATTTTGATTGCACATTGAAAAGCGATGAAACTGAGCCATTTGTGGCCAACAAGTAAGGCTATAGTCTTGGTATTTTGATCAAAAATGACCAAATTTGAAATTGATTGATTTCGATTGCACATTGAAAATTGATGAAAATGAGCCACTTTTGGCCAAAAAGTAAGGCTATAGCGTTGGTATTTTGCTCAAAAATGGCCAAATTTGAAATTGATTGATTTTGATTGCACATTGAAATGTGATGAAAATGAGCCATTTTTGGCCAAAAAGTAAGGCTATAGCCTTGGTATTTTGCTCAAAAATGACCAAATTTGAAATTGATTGATTTTGATTGCACATTGAAAAGTGATGAAAATGAGCCATTTTTGGCCAAAAAGTAAGGCTATAGCCTTGGCATTTCGCTCAAAAATGACCAAATTTGAAGTTGATTGATTTTGATTGCACATTGAAAAGTGATGAAAATGAGCCATTTTTGGCCAAAAAGTAAGGCTATAGCCTTGGTTTTTTGCTCAAAAGTTACCACATTTGAACTTGACTGATTTTGATTGCATAAGGACAAGTGATGAGAATGAGCCATATTTGGCATAAAAGTAAGGCTATAGCCTTGGTATTTTGCTCAAAAATGACCAAATTTGAAATTGATTGATTTTGATTGCACATTGAAAAGTGATGAAAATGAGCCACTGTTGGCCAAAAAGTAAGGCTATAGCCTTGGTATTTTGCTCAAAAGTTACCACATTTGAACTTGACTGATTTTGATTGCATATTGAAAAGTGATGAGAATGAGCCATTTGTGGCCAAAAATTAAGGCTATAGCCTTGGTATTTTGCTCAAAAATGACCATATTTGAAATTGATTGATTTTGATTGCACATTGAAAAGTGATGAAAATGAGCCATTTTTGGCCAAAAAGTAAGGCTATAGCCTTGGTATTTTGCTCAAAAGTTACCACATTTGAACTTGACTGATTTTGATTGCATATTGAAAAGTGATGAGAATGAGCCATTTGTGGCCAAAAAGTAAGGCTATAGCCTTGGTATTTTGCTCAAAAATGACCAAATTTGAAATTGATTGATTTTGATTGCACATTGAAAAGTGATGAAACTGAGCCATTTTTGGCCAAAAAGTAAGGCTATAGCCTTGGTATTTTGATCAAAAATGACCAAATTTGAAATTGATTGATTTCGATTGCACATTGAAAAGTGATGAAAATGAGCCATTTGTGGCCAAAAAGTAAGGCTATAGCCTTGGTATTTTGCTCAAACATGACCAAATTTGAAATTGATTGATTTTGATTGCACATTGAAAAGTGATGAAAATGAGCCATGTTTGGCCAAAAAGTAAGGCTATAGCCTTGGTATTTTGCTCAAAAATGACCATATTTGAAATTGATTGATTTTGATTGCACATTGAAAAGTGATGAAAATGAGCCATGTTTGGCCGAAAAGTAAGGCTATAGCCTTGGTATTTTGCTCAAAAGTTACCACATTTGAACTTGACTGATTTTGATTGCATATTGAAAAGTGATGAGAATGAGCCATTTGTAGCCAAAAAGTAAGGCTATAGCCTTGGTATTTTGCTCAAAAATGACCAAATTTGAAATTGATTGATTTTGATTGCACATTGAAAAGTGATGAAAATGAGCCATTTTTGGCCAAAAGGGAGCATTTACCGTGTAAATGCTCTTTAACGACAAGGCGACGTTACTGGTACCCCCCTCGTAGTATCGTCTCTCGCCCTAGTCCTACTGCGAACCATGTGACTCTACATCACTTGATAAGTCTTTAAACTCTCTCTTCCACCCATTCGCTCTTAGTCTTAGCAGAGGATAAGAGAGTTTTTCCAGTCCACGTTGCTTTAGTTGTGATAATGTCTGGAAGAGTTAAGAGACTAGCCAACGATCGTAAAGTGTCTCGTCTAGAGTGGTTGAAGAAAAGAAAGCAAAGCTTACGTTTGCATTGCTCCGATTGTGGAGTGTCAACTGCGGGAACGAAAGAGGACCTTGTTGAACGTTTACGGTCACACCTCAGCGCATTGAATAGCCCAGTAGATGAGCAAAGTGACAATGTTTGAGAAGATGTATCATCTGTTGTTTGATCTGACGTTCCCGCTCAGCCCTCAACGCCCTCATCGGCTCAGCCAGTTAATCATGCAGCTCCCGACATTGGCACAGTTTCTACAGTTCCCCTAGATGTCATTCGGGAATTAATTCGGCAAGAAGTATCCCTGGCTGTGGACACGCAATTGTCACGGCAGCAGAATACAGTTAGTCAACTTCCAATGATTAGCCAGCGCCTCGCCGACCAGCTTCAGCATCGCAGCCATCTTGCATCCGTTTACCACCTGCCACGCCTGAAGATATTGCCCATCAAAACAGACCAGGTTTGTCACATCCTTTTCCTTTTATATCTACAATCTACTTCATATGGTAGGCAACACAATCAACTCCCGCCTCTTTCTGAGAAAATGCTCAGTGATATTAAAGGCAAGCAGTCTATTAATTTTAACTTACTTTTATCTACTGCACTTTATGATCCAGTCATATCTTCCGACAATATTTGTCTGGAAGTCAATCAGTCCCGAGACGGAGGACAATCGCCCTCCCTTCAACCGAATAGGCGCCTAACACAAATGTTTCAAATGTGATGGGAAACACCCCGCCTCTACATGCACTTTATAGTAAATTCAACCCATTGCCAGCTTCAGCCCCTTCCCCAGTTATAATTAATGTGCTTTCTGCTGAACTGCAATGTTATAATGATACCCCAAAAACTATTTTACTTTTCTCTCTACAAAATGGATTCGATATCGGCTCCAGAGGTCCGCACTTCTCAAATTTAGTCCGCAATTTACAATCAGCATCTCAAGATCTTGCCGCACTGTGCAACAACATGACATGTTAGCAGAATTAGAAGAAAAACGGACTGCTGGACCGTTCTCAGAACCTCCCTTAGCGAACTTTCGAACCTCTCCAATAGGGGGTCGTCCCTAAGAAAGACTCAAATAAATTCAGGAGTAGAACGGACCTATCTTCACCTGAGGGCTTGTCTGTAAACGAATTTATTCCTCAATCAGAAGCATCGGTACAATTTAATCATTTCGATAAAGCGGCACAAATTGTAGCTAAACTCGGCAAAGGAGCTCTTCTCGCAAAATTCGACATTAAAAGTGCTTTTAGCCTTTGCCCTGTACGAAAAGAAGACTGGCATCTCATTGGATTTTCCTTTCAAGGTATGTTCTTCATCGATCTTTGTTACCTTTCGGCCTTCGTTCCTCGGTTAATCGTTTCTCACTGTTAGCTGATGCCATTTTATGGATCCTTCGCAATAAGTACTCAGTAACATATTGTACTAATTATTTGGACGATTATTTCATCGCACGGCTGTTCCCAAGATCTAGAACGCGCGCCAAGTGTGTTTGCAAAGCTAGGGGTTCCCTAGCGCCAGAAAAGATTGTACGTCCGTGTACTGAACTAATTTATCTAGGTATAGTGATAGCCACTATCAATATGGAACTACGGTTACCCGAGGACAAGTTACAGGACTTACACAGCTTGCTGCAAACATTCAAGATTCAAAAACAAAAAAAAAAAAAAAAAAAAAGTCAATAAACGTCAATTATTATCGCTAATTGGTAAGCTAGCTTTCGCATCTAAACTAATACCATCTGGTAGAACGTTCCTTCGCCGTATAATTGTCCTCTCATCATCGGTAAAGAAATTGTCACACCACATATCATTAAACCGTAGTGCAATGGAAGATATAAAATGGTGGTTAACATTCTTACCATTATGGAATGGAAAACAGAAAATACTAGATAGTAACATAACACATTCATCTGACTTGAACCTTTTCACCGACGCGTCTGGTATATCAGGTTTCGGTATATATTTCAATGGACGTTGGATTGCGCAAAAAATGGCCTCCGCATTTATCCGCCAACTTAATTCAATGGAAAGAACTCTTTACAATATATTTAACTTGCATTCTTTGGTCAACCGAATTTCAGCAAAAACGTCTCCTCTTTCACTGCGATAATCATGCAATTACAGATATTTGGAACTCTGGAACATCAAAATGTCCAGAAATAATGTCCTTGGTCCGTAAATTAGTCTTCCTTGCTGCTCGGTATAATTTCACTATTAACATTAAACCTATAGCCGGAACTGACAACTGTATTGCGGACGCATTATCTCGCTTCCAGATGCGCAGATTTCGTCATATCGCACCAGCCGCTCGTCGACAAGAAACCCCCATCCCATCGGAAGCATGGAACGTTTGACAGGTGAGATGACCTTCTTTCAATATCAGGCGACATTGCGATTATTTGTCACCTTCCTAGCGCGGACGTTAAGCCATGCATCAATCTGCACTATCTTTCAGCCGTCCGTTTGCACAATATCGAGCTCGGCTTTCCACCCCCCATTGACATGCCTTCACTGCAACTCCTAGTAAAAGGAATCAAACGGTCTACAGGCGCCCGGGTTAAACCTCGCCGTAAGCCTATAACAATAACCTTATTACATTCACTACACACCGCCATACAACTAGCATCTTTCGTCACAAATGATAAACTACTGTTGTGGGCCTCTTTCACGACTGCGTTTTTTGGTTTCCTGCGGGCTTCGGAATTCTGCTCCCCAAGCCAACGTATGTATGACCCACATTCAACCCTCCTGGTTCGCGACGTAACAATCCTATCTGACGTGGTGATTCTACACTTAAAAAGTTCAAAAACTGACCAATTCCGCACTGGATGCAACATCCGGCTAGCTACGTCCGGGAATTCTATCTGCCCGTTTCATGCCTTGACCGACCACTTACGTCATTGCAAAGAAGCAAATCAACCGCTTTTCGGTTCGCCATTGGTTCGTACTTGGCACGCCAAACATTTTTCAGATCTAGTCAAATCCTTGTTACCATCGTCACATGATAAAGCGGCGTATTCATAGCACAACTTTCGGATCGGAGCAGCAACATGCGCAGCTGACAGCCAAACCCCCGCCTGGCTCATTAAAGCCCTTGGTCGCTGGTCAAGTCGTCGCTTCGACGAATATATTCATGTTCCACATACTCTCATAGATAAGATTCCATCAATACTGTCGTGACTCCGTGCCTTGCATCAGTCGCAAGCTCTCTCATTGCACCGCGTACAAAGTACCTAATTCCTGGATGGTAAAAAGAAAGCAAACATGGTGTGATATAAGAGACACCAGAAACAATAATAAAAAAAATAAAAAAAGCAAAAACAAAAAAAAAAAAAAACAAAAAAAAAAACAAAAAAAACAAAAAAGAAAAAGAAAAAGAAAGCAAACATGGTGTGATATAAGATACACCAGAAACAATAATAAAAAAAAAAAAAAAAACAAAAAAAAAAACAAAAAACAGAAAAAGAAAGCAAACATGGTGTGATATAAGATACACCAGAAACAATATAAAAACACACACACACACACACACACACACACACACACACACACACACACAAAGCAGCAACAACACCAACAACAGCAAGAAAACATGGTGATATATATACATACCACAAATACACAAAGAAAAAGAAAACACAAAAATGACAAAAAAAAACAAAAAATAACGAATACAAAAAAAAAAAGTAAGTAATACTCTTCGCTCTGTTATGGTCCGCATATGCTTATTCCATTGTTACATGATTCATCTAGTTTAAATCGTTATTTTACATTCTTCCATACATTCCCTCCAACCACTAGAGGAGGCTTCTTTAGTATAACCAACCTATACATTCAATACTATCGCCCCTCAATCGGTCTGTTATATTTACCTGGTAGCTGGGCCGTCATTCGTGCAACTTTAGCAGGAGGGTCTCGTTGGTGCTTCTGCCCCACGCACCCCCCCCCCCACTAGGGCTACACCGGGCCTTACCAGGCTATCCAGTGTGGGTGGCAGTTTGGGCGTATCTTGGCGAGAGGCTGCCACTGTATCCATGGCAGCAGAATACTCTGGTTCAAGCTCTACAGAACTTACACCTCATCACTGTGTCACTTCCATCAAAGAACAATTATGGACACCTAATATTGTTCTTGCCATTGACATTTTGATCATAGTTGCTTAATCTTTATTGTTATCACGATACGACCCATTTCTGCCAACCCACGACTCTCTCTGCTTTTCTTCTGTGTATACTAATTTACTTAAGGTGGTAGTATACCTCCGGAGCCGTAGTGCGTTAATGGAGCATTTACCGTGTAAATGCGCTTTAACGACAAGGCGACGTAAATGCGCTTTAACGACAAGGCGACGTTACTGGTACCCCCCTCGTAGTATCGTCTCTCGCCCTAGTCCTACTGCGAACCATGTGACTCTACATCACTTGATAAGTCTTTAAACTCTCTCTTCCACCCATTCGCTCTTAGTCTTAGCAGAGGATAAGCGAGTTTTTCCAGTCCCCACCCACCCTCCCTAGGAAACCTGCCCCCTTCCTCTCAGGTCGTATCGTACCAGGATATTGAAGGAAATCATGTTTACGCACGAGTGCATCAGTCAGTAAGTCCGCGAGAGGCTGCCACTGTATCCATGGCAGCAGAATACTCTGGTTCAAGCTCTACAGAACTTACACCTCATCACTGTGTCACTTCCATCAAAGAACAATTATGGACACCTAATATTGTTCTTGCCATTGACATTTTGATCATAGTTGCTTAATCTTTATTGTTATCACGATACGACCCATTTCTGCCAACCCACGACTCTCTCTGCTTTTCTTCTGTGTATACTAATTTACTTAAGGTGGTAGTATACCTCCGGAGCCGTAGTGCATTAAAGTAAGGCTATAGCCTTGGTATTTTGCTCACAAATGACCACATTTGAAATTGATTGATTTTGATTGCACATTGAAAAGTGATGAAAATGTGCCATTTTTGGCCAAAAAGTAAGGCTATAGCCTTGGTATTTTGCTCAAAAGTTACCACATTTGAACTTGACTGATTTTGATTGCATATTGAAAAGTGATGAGAATGAGCCATTTTTGGCCAAAAAGTAAGGCTATAGCCTTGGTATTTTGCTCAAAAACGACCAAATTTGAAATTGATTGATTTTGATTGCACATTGAAAAGTGATGAAACTGAGCCATTTGTGGCCAAAAAGTAAGGCTATAGCCTTGGTATTTTGATCAAAAATGACCAAATTTGAAATTGATTGATTTTGATTGCACATTGAAAAGTGATGAAAATGAGCCATTATTGGCCAAAAAGTAAGGCTATAGCCTTGGTATTTTGATCAAAAATGACCAAATTTGAAATTGATTGATTTTGATTGCACATTGAAAAGTGATGAAAATGAGCCATGTTTGGCCAAAAAGTAAGGCTATAGCCTTGGTATTTTGCTCAAAAATGACCATATTTGAAATTGATTGATTTTGATTGCACATTGAAAAGTGATGAAAATGAGCCATTTTTGGCCAAAAAGTAAGGCTATAGCCTTGGTATTTTGCTCAAAAGTTACCACATTTGAACTTGACTGATTTTGATTGCATATTGAAAAGTGATGAGAATGAGCCATTTGTGGCCAAAAAGTAAGGCTATAGCCTTGGTATGTTGCTCAAAAATGACCAAATTTGAAATTGATTGATTTTGATTGCACATTGAAAAGTGATGAAACTGAGCCATTTTTGGCCAAAAAGTAAGGCTATAGCCTTGGTATTTTGATCAAAAATGACCAAATTTGAAATTGATTGATTTCGATTGCACATTGAAAAGTGATGAAATTGAGCCATTTTTGGCCAAAAAGTAAGGCTATAGCCTTGGTATTTTGCTCAAACATGACCAAATTTGAAATTGATTGATTTTGATTGCACATTGAAAAGTGATGAAAATGAGCCATGTTTGGCCAAAAAGTAAGGCTATAGCCTTGGTATTTTGCTCAAAAATGACCAAATTTGAAATTGATTGATTTTGATTGCACATTGAAAAGTGATGAAAATGAGCCATTTTTGGCCAAAAAGTAAGGCTATAGCCTTGGTAGTTTGCTCAAACGTTACCACATTTGAACTTGACTGATTTTGATTGCATATTGAAAAGTGATGAGAATGAGCCATTTGTGGCCAAAAAGTAAGGCTATAGCCTTGGTATTTTGCTCAAAAATGACCATATTTGAAATTGATTGATTTTGATTGCACATTGAAAAGTGATGAAAATGAGCCATTTTTGGCCAAAAAGTAAGGCTATAGCCTTGGTATTTTGCTCAAAAATGACCAAATTTGAAATTGATTTATTTCGATTGCACATTGAAAAGTGATGAAAATGAGCCATGTGTGGCCAAAAAGTAAGGCTATAGCCTTGGTATTTTGCTCAAACATGACCATATTTGAAATTGATTGATTTTGATTGCATATTGAAAAGTGATGAGAATGAGCCATTTGTGGCCAAAAAGTAAGGCTATAGCCTTGGTATTTTGCTCAAAAATGACCAAATTTGAAATTGATTGATTTTGATTGCACATTGAAAAGTGATGAAACTGAGCCATTTTTGGCCAAAAAGTAAGGCTATAGCCTTGGTATTTTGCTCAAAAATGACCAAATTTGAAATTGATTGATTTTGATTGCACATTGAAAAGTGATGAAAATGAGCCATTTTTGGCCAAAAAGTAAGGCTATAGCCTTGGTAGTTTGCTCAAAAGTTACCACATTTGAACTTGACTGATTTTGATTGCATATTGAAAAGTGATGAGAATGAGCCATTTGTGGCCAAAAAGTAAGGCTATAGCCTTGGTATTTTGCTCAAAAATGACCATATTTGAAATTGATTGATTTTGATTGCACATTGAAAAGTGATGAAAATGAGCCATTTTTGGCCAAAAAGTAAGGCTATAGCCTTGGTATTTTGCTCAAACATGACCATATTTGAAATTGATTGATTTTGATTGCATATTGAAAAGTGATGAGAATGAGCCATTTGTGGCCAAAAAGTAAGGCTATAGCCTTGGTATTTTGCTCAAAAATGACCAAATTTGAAATTGATTGATTTTGATTGCACATTGAAAAGTGATGAAACTGAGCCATTTTTGGCCAAAAAGTAAGGCTATAGCCTTGGTAGTTTGCTCAAAAGTTACCACATTTGAACTTGACTGAATTTGATTGCATATTGAAAAGTGATGAGAATGAGCCATTTGTGGCCAAAAAGTAAGGCTATAGCCTTGGTATTTTGCTCAAAAATGACCATATTTGAAATTGATTGATTTTGATTGCACATTGAAAAGTGATGAAAATGAGCCATTTTTGGCCAAAAAGTAAGGCTATAGCCTTGGTATTTTGCTCAAAAATGACCAAATTTGAAATTGATTTATTTCGATTGCACATTGAAAAGTGATGAAAATGAGCCATGTGTGGCCAAAAAGTAAGGCTATAGCCTTGGTATTTTGCTCAAAAATGACCATATTTGAAATTGATTGATTTTGATTGCACATTGAAAAGTGATGAAAATGAGCCATGTGTGGCCAAAAAGTAAGGCTATAGCCTTGGTATTTTGATCAAAAATGACCAAATTTGAAATTGATTGATTTCGATTGCACATTGAAAAGTGATGAGAATGAGCCATTTTTGGCCAAAAAGTAAGGCTATAGCCTTGGTATTTTGCTCAAAAATGACCAAATTTGAAATTGATTGATTTCGATTGCACATTGAAAAGTGATGAAAATGAGCCACTTTTGGCCAAAAAGTAAGGCTATAGCCTTGGTATTTTGCTCAAAAATGGGCAAATTTGAAATTGATTGATTTTGATTGCACATTGAAAAGTGATGAAAATGAGCCGCTTTTGGCCAAAAAGTAAGGCTATAGCCTTGGTATTTTGCTCAAAAATGGCCAAACTTGAAATTGATTGATTTTGATTGCACATTGAAAAGTGATGAAAATGAGCCATTTTTGGCCAAAAAGTAAGGCTCATATAGCCTTGGTATTTTGCTCAAAAATGACCAAATTTGAAATTGATTGAGTTTGATTGCACATTGAAAAGTGATGAAAATGAGCCATTTTTGGCCAAAAAGTAAGGCTATAGCCTTGGTATTTTGCTCAAAAATGACCAAATTTGAAATTGATTGATTTTGATTGCACATTGAAAAGTGATGAAAATGAGCCATTTTTGGCCAAAAAGTAAGGCTATAGCCTTGGTAGTTTGCTCAAAAGTTACCACATTTGAACTTGACTGATTTTGATTGCATATTGAAAAGTGATGAGAATGAGCCATGTGTGGCCAAAAAGTAAGGCTATAGCCTTGGTATTTTGCTCAAAAATGACCATATTTGAAATTGATTGATTTTGATTGCACATTGAAAAGTGATGAAAATGTGCCATTTTTGGCCAAAAAGTAAGGCTATAGCCTTGGTATTTTGCTCAAAAGTTACCACATTTGAACTTGACTGATTTTGATTGCATATTGAAAAGTGATGAGAATGAGCCATTTTTGGCCAAAAAGTAAGGCTATAGCCTTGGTATTTTGCTCAAAAACGACCAAATTTGAAATTGATTGATTTTGATTGCACATTGAAAAGTGATGAAACTGAGCCATTTGTGGCCAAAAAGTAAGGCTATAGCCTTGGTATTTTGATCAAAAATGACCAAATTTGAAATTGATTGATTTTGATTGCACATTGAAAAGTGATGAAAATGAGCCATTTTTGGCCAAAAAGTAAGGCTATAGCCTTGGTATTTTGATCAAAAATGACCAAATTTGAAATTGATTGATTTTGATTGCACATTGAAAAGTGATGAAAATGAGCCATGTTTGGCCAAAAAGTAAGGCTATAGCCTTGGTATTTTGCTCAAAAATGACCATATTTGAAATTGATTGATTTTGATTGCACATTGAAAAGTGATGAAAATGAGCCATTTTTGGCCAAAAAGTAAGGCTATAGCCTTGGTATTTTGCTCAAAAGTTACCACATTTGAACTTGACTGATTTTGATTGCATATTGAAAAGTGATGAGAATGAGCCATTTGTGGCCAAAAAGTAAGGCTATAGCCTTGGTATTTGCTCAAAAATGACCAAATTTGAAATTTATTGATTTTGATTGCACATTGAAAAGTGATGAAACTGAGCCATTTTTGGCCAAAAAGTAAGGCTATAGCCTTGGTATTTTGATCAAAAATGACCAAATTTGAAATTGATTGATTTCGATTGCACATTGAAAAGTGATGAAATTGAGCCATTTTTGGCCAAAAAGTAAGGCTATAGCCTTGGTATTTTGCTCAAACATGACCAAATTTGAAATTGATTGATTTTGATTGCACATTGAAAAGTGATGAAAATGAGCCATGTTTGGCCAAAAAGTAAGGCTATAGCCTTGGTATTTTGCTCAAAAATGACCAAATTTGAAATTGATTGATTTTGATTGCACATTGAAAAGTGATGAAAATGAGCCATTTTTGGCCAAAAAGTAAGGCTATAGCCTTGGTAGTTTGCTCAAAAGTTACCACATTTGAACTTGACTGATTTTGATTGCATATTGAAAAGTGATGAGAATGAGCCATTTGTGGCCAAAAAGTAAGGCTATAGCCTTGGTATTTTGCTCAAAAATGACCATATTTGAAATTGATTGATTTTGATTGCACATTGAAAAGTGATGAAAATGAGCCATTTTTGGCCAAAAAGTAAGGCTATAGCCTTGGTATTTTGCTCAAAAATGACCAAATTTGAAATTGATTTATTTCGATTGCACATTGAAAAGTGATGAAAATGAGCCATGTGTGGCCAAAAAGTAAGGCTATAGCCTTGGTATTTTGCTCAAACATGACCATATTTGAAATTGATTGATTTTGATTGCATATTGAAAAGTGATGAGAATGAGCCATTTGTGGCCAAAAAGTAAGGCTATAGCCTTGGTATTTTGCTCAAAAATGACCAAATTTGAAATTGATTGATTTTGATTGCACATTGAAAAGTGATGAAACTGAGCCATTTTTGGCCAAAAAGTAAGGCTATAGCCTTGGTATTTTGCTCAAAAATGACCAAATTTGAAATTGATTGATTTTGATTGCACATTGAAAAGTGATGAAAATGAGCCATTTTTGGCCAAAAAGTAAGGCTATAGCCTTGGTAGTTTGCTCAAAAGTTACCACATTTGAACTTGACTGATTTTGATTGCATATTGAAAAGTGATGAGAATGAGCCATTTGTGGCCAAAAAGTAAGGCTATAGCCTTGGTATTTTGCTCAAAAATGACCATATTTGAAATTGATTGATTTTGATTGCACATTGAAAAGTGATGAAAATGAGCCATTTTTGGCCAAAAAGTAAGGCTATAGCCTTGGTATTTTGCTCAAAAATGACCAAATTTGAAATTGATTTATTTCGATTGCACATTGAAAAGTGATGAAAATGAGCCATGTGTGGCCAAAAAGTAAGGCTATAGCCTTGGTATTTTGCTCAAACATGACCATATTTGAAATTGATTGATTTTGATTGCATATTGAAAAGTGATGAGAATGAGCCATTTGTGGCCAAAAAGTAAGGCTATAGCCTTGTTATTTTGCTCAAAAATGACCAAATTTGAAATTGATTGATTTTGATTGCACATTGAAAAGTGATGAAACTGAGCCATTTTTGGCCAAAAAGTAAGGCTATAGCCTTGGTAGTTTGCTCAAAAGTTACCACATTTGAACTTGACTGAATTTGATTGCATATTGAAAAGTGATGAGAATGAGCCATTTGTGGCCAAAAAGTAAGGCTATAGCCTTGGTATTTTGCTCAAAAATGACCATATTTGAAATTGATTGATTTTGATTGCACATTGAAAAGTGATGAAAATGAGCCATTTTTGGCCAAAAAGTAAGGCTATAGCCTTGGTATTTTGCTCAAAAATGACCAAATTTGAAATTGATTTATTTCGATTGCACATTGAAAAGTGATGAAAATGAGCCATGTGTGGCCAAAAAGTAAGGCTATAGCCTTGGTATTTTGCTCAAAAATGACCATATTTGAAATTGATTGATTTTGATTGCACATTGAAAAGTGATGAAAATGAGCCATGTGTGGCCAAAAAGTAAGGCTATAGCCTTGGTATTTTGATCAAAAATGACCAAATTTGAAATTGATTGATTTCGATTGCACATTGAAAAGTGATGAGAATGAGCCATTTTTGGCCAAAAAGTAAGGCTATAGCCTTGGTATTTTGCTCAAAAATGACCAAATTTGAAATTGATTGATTTTGATTGCACATTGAAAAGTGATGAAAATGAGCCATTTTTGGCCAAAAAGTAAGGCTATAGCCTTGGTAGTTTGCTCAAAAGTTACCACATTTGAACTTGACTGATTTTGATTGCATATTGAAAAGTGATGAGAATGAGCCATGTGTGGCCAAAAAGTAAGGCTATAGCCTTGGTATTTTGCTCAAAAATGACCATATTTGAAATTGATTGATTTTGATTGCACATTGAAAAGTGATGAAAATGAGCCATTTTTGGCCAAAAAGTAAGGCTATAGCCTTGGTATTTTGCTCAAAAATGACCAAATTTGAAATTGATTTATTTCGATTGCACATTGAAAAGTGATGAAAATGAGCCATGTGTGGCCAAAAAGTAAGGCTATAGCCTTGGTATTTTGCTCAAAAATGACCAAATTTGAAATTGATTGATTTCGATTGCACATTGAAAAGTGATGAAAATGAGCCACTTTTGGCCAAAAAGTAAGGCTATAGCCTTGGTATTTTGCTCAAAAATGGGCAAATTTGAAATTGATTGATTTTGATTGCACATTGAAAAGTGATGAAAATGAGCCGCTTTTGGCCAAACAGTAAGGCTATAGCCTTGGTATTTTGCTCAAAAATGGCCAAACTTGAAATTGATTGATTTTGATTGCACATTGAAAAGTGATGAAAATGAGCCATTTTTGGCCAAAAAGTAAGGCTCATATAGCCTTGGTATTTTGCTCAAAAATGACCAAATTTGAAATTGATTGAGTTTGATTGCACATTGAAAAGTGATGAAAATGAGCCATTTTTGGCCAAAAAGTAAGGCTATAGCCTTGGTATTTTGCTCAAAAATGACCAAATTTGAAATTGATTGATTTTGATTGCACATTGAAAAGTGATGAAAATGAGCCATTTTTGGCCAAAAAGTAAGGCTATAGCCTTGGTAGTTTGCTCAAAAGTTACCACATTTGAACTTGACTGATTTTGATTGCATATTGAAAAGTGATGAGAATGAGCCATGTGTGGCCAAAAAGTAAGGCTATAGCCTTGGTATTTTGCTCAAAAATGACCATATTTGAAATTGATTGATTTTGATTGCACATTGAAAAGTGATGAAAATGAGCCATTTTTGGCCAAAAAGTAAGGCTATAGCCTTGGTATTTTGCTCAAAAATGACCAAATTTGAAATTGATTTATTTCGATTGCACATTGAAAAGTGATGAAAATGAGCCATGTGTGGCCAAAAAGTAAGGCTATAGCCTTGGTATTTTGCTCAAAAATGACCATATTTGAAATTGATTGATTTTGATTGCACATTGAAAAGTGATGAAAATGAGCCATTTGTGGCCAAAAAGTAAGGCTATAGCCTTGGTATTTTGATCAAAAATGACCAAATTTGAAATTGATTGATTTCGATTGCACATTGAAAAGTGATGAAAATGAGCCACTTTTGGCCAAACAGTAAGGCTATAGCCTTGGTATTTTGCTCAACAATGGCCAAATTTGAAATTGATTGATTTCGATTGCACATTGAAAAGTGATGAAAATGAGCCACTTTTGGCCAAAAAGTAAGGCTATAGCCTTGGTATTTTGCTCAAAATTGGCCAAATTTGAAATTGATTGATTTTGATTGCACATTGAAAAGTGATGAAAATGAGCCACGTTTGGCCAAAAAGTAAGGCTATAGCCTTGGTATTTTGCTCAAAAATGGCCAAATTTGAAATTGATTGATTTTGATTGCACATTGAAAAGTGATGAAAATGAGCCATTTTTGGCCAAAAAGTAAGGCTATAGCCTTGGTATTTTGCTCAAAAATGACCAAATTTGAAATTGATTGATTTTGATTGCACATTGAAAAGTGATGAAAATGAGCCATTTTTGGCCAAAAAGTAAGGCTATAGCCTTGGTATTTTGCTCAGAAATGACCGAATTTGAAGTTGATTGATTTTGATTGCACATTGAAAAGTGATGAAAATGAGCCATTTTTGGCCAAAAAGTAAGGCTATAGCCTTGGTATTTTGATCAAAAATGACCAAATTTGAAGTTGATTGATTTTGATTGCACATTGAAAAGTGATGAAAATGTGCCATTTTTGGCCAAAAAGTAAGGCTATAGCCTTGGTATTTTGCTCAAAAGTTACCACATTTGAACTTGACTGATTTTGATTGCATATTGAAAAGTGATGAGAATGAGCCATTTTTGGCCAAAAAGTAAGGCTATAGCCTTGGTATTTTGCTCAAAAATGACCAAATTTGAAATTGATTGAGTTTGATTGCACATTGAGAAGTGATGAAAATGAGCCATTTTTGGCCAAAAAGTAAGGCTATAGCCTTGGTATTTTGCTCAAAAATGACCAAATTTGAAGTTGATTGATTTTGATTGCACATTGAAAAGTGATGAAAATGAGGCATTTCTGGCCAAAAAGTAAGGCTATAGCCTTGGTATTTTGCTCAAAAATGACCGAATTTGAAATTGATTGATTTTGATTGCACATTGAAAAGTGATGAAAATGAGCCATTTTTGGCCAAAAAGTAAGGCTATAGCCTTGGTATTTTGCTCAAAAATGACCAAATTTGAAATTGATTGATTTTAATTGCACATTGAAAAGTGATGAAACTGAGCCATGTTTGGCCAAAAAGTAAGGCTATAGCCTTGGTATTTTGCTCAAAAATGACCAAATTTGAAATTGATTGATTTTGATTGCACATTGAAAAGTGATGAAAATGTGCCATTTTTGGCCAAAAAGTAAGGCTATAGCCTTGGTATTTTGCTCAAAAGTTACCACATTTGAACTTGACTGATTTTGATTGCATATTGACAAGTGATGAGAATGAGCCATTTGTGGCCAAAAAGTAAGGCTATAGCCTTGGTATTTTGATCAAAAATGACCAAATTTGACATTGATTGATTTCGATTGCACATTGAAAAGTGATGAAAATGAGCCACTTTTGGCCAAAAAGTAAGGCTATAGCCTTGGTATTTTGCTCAAAAATGGCCAAATTTGAAATTGATTGATTTCGATTGCACATTGAAAAGTGATGAAAATGAGCCAATTTTGGCCAAAAAGTAAGGCTATAGCCTTGGTATTTTGCTCAAAAATGACCAAATTTGAAATTGATTGAGTTTGATTGCACATTGAAAAGTGATGAAAATGAGCCATGTTTGGCCAAAAAGTAAGGCTATAGCCTTGGTATTTTGCTCAAAAATGACCAAATTTTGAAATTGATTGATTTTGATTGCACATTGAAAAGTGATGAAAATGAGCCATTTTTGGCCAAAAAGTAAGGCTATAGCCTTGGTATTTTGCTCACAAATGGCCAAATTTGAAATTGATTGATTTTGATTGCACATTGAAAAGTGATGAAAATGAGCCATTGTTGGCCAAAAAGTAAGGCTATAGCCTTGGTATTTTGCTCAAAAATGACCAAATTTGAAATTGATTGATTTTGATTGCACATTGAAAAGTGATCAAACTGAGCCATTTTTGGCCAAAAAGTAAGGCTATAGCCTTGGTATTTTGCTCAAAAGTTACCACATTTGAACTTGACTGATTTTGATTGCATATTGAAAAGTGATGAGAATGAGCCATTTGTGGCCAAAAAGTAAGGCTATAGCCTTGGTATTTTGCTCAAAAATGACCAAATTTGAAATTGATTGATTTTGATTGCACATTGAAAAGCGATGAAACTGAGCCATTTGTGGCCAAAAAGTAAGGCTATAGCCTTGGTATTTTGATCAAAAATGACCAAATTTGAAATTGATTGATTTCGATTGCACATTGAAAAGTGATGAAAATGAGCCACTTTTGGCCAAAAAGTAAGGCTATAGCCTTGGTATTTTGCTCAAAAATGGCCAAATTTGAAATTGATTGATTTTGATTGCACATTGAAAAGTGATGAAAATGAGCCATTTTTGGCCAAAAAGTAAGGCTATAGCCTTGGTATTTTGCTCAAAAATGACCAAATTTGAAATTGATTGATTTTGATTGCACATTGAAAAGTGATGAAAATGAGCCATTTTTGGCCAAAAAGTAAGGCTATAGCCTTGGTATTTTGCTCAAAAATGACCAAATTTGAAATTGATTGATTTTGATTGCACATTGAAAAGTGATGAAAATGTGCCATTTTTGGCCAAAAAGTAAGGCTATAGCCTTGGTATTTTGCTCAAAAGTTACCACATTTGAACTTGACTGATTTTGATTGCATATTGAAAAGTGATGAGAATGAGCCATTTTTGGCCAAAAAGTAAGGCTATAGCCTTGGTATTTTGCTCAAAAATGACCAAATTTGAAAATTGATTGATTTTGATTGCACATTGAAAAGTGATGAAAATGAGCCATTTTTGGCCAAAAAGTAAGGCTATAGCCTTGGTATTTTGCTCAGAAATGACCGAATTTGAAGTTGATTGATTTTGATTGCACATTGAAAAGTGATGAAAATGAGCCATTTTTGGCCAAAAAGTAAGGCTATAGCCTTGGTATTTTGATCAAAAATGACCAAATTTGAAGTTGATTGATTTTGATTGCACATTGAAAAGTGATGAAAATGTGCCATTTTTGGCCAAAATGTAAGGCTATAGCCTTGGTATTTTGCTCAAAAGTTACCACATTTGAACTTGACTGATTTTGATTGCATATTGAAAAGTGATGAGAATGAGCCATTTTTGGCCAAAAAGTAAGGCTATAGCCTTGGTATTTTGCTCAAAAATGACCAAATTTGAAATTGATTGAGTTTGATTGCACATTGAGAAGTGATGAAAATGAGCCATTTTTGGCCAAAAAGTAAGGCTATAGCCTTGGTATTTTGCTCAAAAATGACCGAATTTGAAATTGATTGATTTTGATTGCACATTGAAAAGTGATGAAAATGAGCCATTTTTGGCCAAAAAGTAAGGCTATAGCCTTGGTATTTTGCTCAAAAATGACCAAATTTGAAATTGATTGATTTTAATTGCACATTGAAAAGTGATGAAACTGAGCCATGTTTGGCCAAAAAGTAAGGCTATAGCCTTGGTATTTTGCTCAAAAATGACCAAATTTGAAATTGATTGATTTTGATTGCACATTGAAAAGTGATGAAAATGTGCCATTTTTGGCCAAAAAGTAAGGCTATAGCCTTGGTATTTTGCTCAAAAGTTACCACATTTGAACTTGACTGATTTTGATTGCATATTGACAAGTGATGAGAATGAGCCATTTGTGGCCAAAAAGTAAGGCTATAGCCTTGGTATTTTGATCAAAAATGACCAAATTTGACATTGATTGATTTCGATTGCACATTGAAAAGTGATGAAAATGAGCCACTTTGGCCAAAAAGTAAGGCTATAGCCTTGGTATTTTGCTCAAAAATGGCCAAATTTGAAATTGATTGATTTCGATTGCACATTGAAAAGTGATGAAAATGAGCCAATTTTGGCCAAAAAGTAAGGCTATAGCCTTGGTATTTTGCTCAAACATGGCCAAATTTGAAATTGATTGAGTTTGATTGCACATTGAAAAGTGATGACAATGAGCCACTTTTGGCCAAAAAGTAAGGCTATAGCCTTGGTATTTTGCTCAAAAATGACCAAATTTGAAATTGATTGATTTTGATTGCACATTGAAAAGTGATGAAAATGAGCCATTTTTGGCCAAAAAGTAAGGCTATAGCCTTGGTATTTTGCTCAAAAATGACCAAATTTGAAATTGATTGAGTTTGATTGCACATTGAAAAGTGATGAAAATGAGCCATGTTTGGCCAAAAAGTAAGGCTATAGCCTTGGTATTTTGCTCAAAAATGACCAAATTTGAAATTGATTGATTTTGATTGCACATTGAAAAGTGATGAAAATGAGCCATTTTTGGCCAAAAGTAAGGCTATAGCCTTGGTATTTTGCTCACAAATGGCCAAATTTGAAATTGATTGATTTTGATTGCACATTGAAAAGTGATGAAAATGAGCCATTGTTGGCCAAAAAGTAAGGCTATAGCCTTGGTATTTTGCTCAAAAATGACCAAATTTGAAATTGATTGATTTTGATTGCACATTGAAAAGTGATCAAACTGAGCCATTTTTGGCCAAAAAGTAAGGCTATAGCCTTGGTATTTTGCTCAAAAGTTACCACATTTGAACTTGACTGATTTTGATTGCATATTGAAAAGTGATGAGAATGAGCCATTTGTGGCCAAAAAGTAAGGCTATAGCCTTGGTATTTTGCTCAAAAATGACCAAATTTGAAATTGATTGATTTTGATTGCACATTGAAAAGCGATGAAACTGAGCCATTTGTGGCCAAAAAGTAAGGCTATAGCCTTGGTATTTTGATCAAAAATGACCAAATTTGAAATTGATTGATTTCGATTGCACATTGAAAAGTGATGAAAATGAGCCACTTTTGGCCAAAAAGTAAGGCTATAGCCTTGGTATTTTGCTCAAAAATGGCCAAATTTGAAATTGATTGATTTTGATTGCACATTGAAAAGTGATGAAAATGAGCCATTTTGGCCAAAAAGTAAGGCTATAGCCTTGGTATTTTGCTCAAAAATGACCAAATTTGAAATTGATTGATTTTGATTGCACATTGAAAAGTGATGAAAATGAGCCATTTTTTGGCCAAAAAGTAAGGCTATAGCCTTGGTATTTTGCTCAAAAATGACCAAATTTGAAATTGATTGATTTTGATTGCACATTGAAAAGTGATGAAAATGTGCCATTTTTGGCCAAAAAGTAAGGCTATAGCCTTGGTATTTTGCTCAAAAGTTACCACATTTGAACTTGACTGATTTTGATTGCATATTGAAAAGTGATGAGAATGAGCCATTTTTGGCCAAAAAGTAAGGCTATAGCCTTGGTATTTTGATCAAAAATGACCAAATTCGAAATTGATTTATTTCGATTGCACATTGAAAAGTGATGAAAATGAGCCATGTTTGGCCAAAACGTAAAACTATAGCCTTGGTATTTTGCTCAAACATGACCATATTTGAAATTGATTGATTTTGATTGCACATTGAAAAGTGATGAAAATGAGCCATTTTTGGCCAAAAAGTAAGGCTATAGCCTTCGTATTTTGCTCAAAAATGACCAAATTTGAAATTGATTGATTTTGATTGCACATTGAAAAGTGATGAAAATGTGCCATTTTTGGCCAAAAAGTAAGGCTATAGCCTTGGTATTTTGCTCAAAAGTTACCACATTTGAACTTGACTGATTTTGAATGCATATGAAAAGTGATGAGAATGAGCCAGTTTTGGCCAAAAAGTAAGGCTATAGCCTTGGTATTTTGATCAAAAATGACCAAATTCGAAATTGATTTATTTCGATTGCACATTGAAAAGTGATGAAAATGAGCCATGTTTGGCCAAAAAGTAAGGCTATAGCCTTGGTATTTTGCTCAAACATGACCATATTTGAAATTGATTGATTTTGATTGCACATTGAAAAGTGATGAAAATGAGCCATTTTGGCCAAAAAGTAAGGCTATAGCCTTGGTATTTTGCTCAAAAGTTACCACATGTGAACTTGACTGATGTTGATTGCATATTGAAAAGTGATGAGAATGAGCCATTTGTGGCCAAAAAGTAAGGCTATAGCCTTGGTATTTTGCTCACAAATGACCAAATTTGAAGTTGATTGATTGTGATTGCACATTGAAAAGTGATGAAAATGAGCCATTTTTGGCCAAAAAGTAAGGCTATAGCCTTGGTATTTTGCTCAAAAATGGCCAAATTTGAAATTGATTGATTTTGATTGCACATTGAAAAGTTATGAAAATGAGCCATTTGTGGCCAAAAAGTAAGGCTATAGCCTTGGTATTTTGCTCAAAAATGACCAAATTTGAAATTGATTGATTTTGATTGCACATTGAAAAGCGATGAAACTGAGCCAATTTGTGGCCAAAAAAGTAAGGCTATAGCCTTGGTATTTTGATCAAAAATGACCAAATGTGAAATTGATTGATTTTCGATTGCACATTGAAAAGTGATGAAAATGAGCCACTTTTGGCCAAAAAGTAAGGCTATAGCCTTGGTATTTTGCTCACAAATGGCCAAATTTGAAATTGATTGATTTTGATTGGACATTGAAAGTGATGAAAATGAGCCATTTTTGGCCAAAAAGTAAGGCTATAGCCTTGGTATTTTGCTCAAAAATGACCAAATTTGAAATTGATTGATTTTGATTGCACATTGAAAAGTGATGAAAATGAGCCATTTTTGGCCAAAAAGTAAGGCTATAGCCTTGGTATTTTGCTCAAACATGACCAAATTTCAAATTGATTGATTTTGATTGCACATTGAAAAGTGATCAAACTGAGCCATTTTTGGCCAAAAAGTAAGGCTATAGCCTTGGTATTTTGCTCAAAAATGACCAAATTTGAAATTGATTGATTTCGATTGCACATTGAAAAGTGATGAAAATGAGCCATTTTTGGCCAAAAAGTAAGGCTATAGACTTGGTATTTTGCTCAAAAATGACCAACTTTGAAATTGATTGATTTTGATTGCACATTGAAAAGTGATGAAAATGAGCCATGTTTGGCCAAAAAGTAAGGCTATAGCCTTGGTATTTTGCTCAAAAATGACCATATTTGAAATTGATTGATTTTGATTGCATATTGAAAAGTGATGAAAATGAGCCATTTTTGGCCAAAAAGTAAGGCTATAGCCTTGGTATTTTGCTCAAAAGTTACCACATTTGAACTTGACTGATTTTGATTGCATATTGAAAAGTGATGAGAATGAGCCATGTTTGGCCAAAAAGTAAGGCTATAGCCTTGGTATTTTGCTCAAAAATGACCAAATTTGAAATTGATTGATTTTGATTGCACATTGAAAAGTGATGAAAATGAGCCATGTTTGGCCAAAAAGTAAGGCTATAGCCTTGGTATTTTGCTCAAAAATGACCAAATTTGAAATTGATTGATTTTGATTGCACATTGAAAAGTGATGAAAATGAGCCATTTTTGGCCAAAAAGTAAGGCTATAGCCTTGGTATTTTGCTCACAAATGGCCAAATTTGAAATTGATTGATTTTGATTGCACATTGAAAAGTGATGAAAATGAGCCATTGTTGGCCAAAAAGTAAGGCTATAGCCTTGGTATTTTGCTCAAAAATGACCAAATTTGAAATTGATTGATTTTGATTGCACATTGAAAAGTGATCAAACTGAGCCATTTTTGGCCAAAAAGTAAGGCTATAGCCTTGGTATTTTGCTCAAAAGTTACCACATTTGAACTTGACTGATTTTGATTGCATATTGAAAAGTGATGAGAATGAGCCATTTGTGGCCAAAAAGTAAGGCTATAGCCTTGGTATTTTGCTCAAAAATGACCAAATTTGAAATTGATTGATTTTGATTGCACATTGAAAAGCGATGAAACTGAGCCATTTGTGGCCAAAAAGTAAGGCTATAGCCTTGGTATTTTGATCAAAAATGACCAAATTTGAAATTGATTGATTTCGATTGCACATTGAAAAGTGATGAAAATGAGCCACTTTTGGCCAAAAAGTAAGGCTATAGCCTTGGTATTTTGCTCAAAAATGGCCAAATTTGAAATTGATTGATTTTGATTGCACATTGAAAAGTGATGAAAAATGAGCCATGTTTGGCCAAAAAGTAAGGCTATAGCCTTGGTATTTTGCTCAAAAATGACCAAATTTGAAACTGATTGATTTTGATTGCACAGTGAAAAGCGATGAAACTGAGCCATTTGTGGCCAAAAAGTAAGGCTATAGCCTTGGTATTTTGATCAACAATGACCAAATTTGAAATTGATTGATTTCGATTGCACATTGAAAAGTGATGAAAATGAGCCACTTTTGGCCAAAAAGTAAGGCTATAGCCTTGGTATTTTGCTCAAAAATGGCCAAATTTGAAATTGATTGATTTTGATTGCACATTGAAAAGTGATGAAAATGAGCCATTTTTGGCCAAAAAGTAAGGCTATAGCCTTGGTATTTTGCTCAAAACTGACCAAATTTGAAATTGATTGATTTTGATTGCACATTGAAAAGTGATGAAAATGAGCCATTTTTGGCCAAAAAGTAAGGCTATAGCCTTGGTATTTTGCTCAAAAATGACCAAATTTGAAATTGATTGATTTTTGATTGCACATTGAAAAGTGATGAAAATGAGCCATTTTTGGCCAAAAAGTAAGGCTATAGCCTTGGTATTTTTGCTCAAAAATGACCAAATTTGAAGTTGATTGATTTTGATTGCACATTGAAAAGTGATGAAACTGAGCCATTTTTGGCCAAAAAGTAAGGCTATAGCCTTGGTATTTTGCTCAAAATGACCAAATTTGAAATTGATTGATTTTGATTGCACATTGAAAAGCGATGAAACTGAGCCATTTGTGGCCAAAAAGTAAGGCTATAGCCTTGGTATTTTGATCAAAAATGACCAAATTTGAAATTGATTGATTTCGATTGCACATTGAAAAGTGATGAAAATGAGCCACTTTTGGCCAAAAAGTAAGGCTATAGCCTTGGTATTTTGCTCAAAAATGGCCAAATTTGAAATTGATTGATTTTGATTGCACATTGAAAAGTGATGAAAATGAGCCATTTTTGGCCAAAAAGTAAGGCTATAGCCTTGGTATTTTGCTCAAAAATGACCAAATTTGAAGTTGATTGATTTTGATTGCACATTGAAAAGTGATGAAAATGAGCCATTTTTGGCCAAAAAAGTAAGGCTATAGCCTTGGTATTTTGCTCAAAAATGACCAAATTGAAATTGATTGATTTGATTGCACATTGAAAAGTGATGAAAATGAGCCATTTTTGGCCAAAAAGTAAGGCTATAGCCTTGGTATTTTGCTCAAAAATGACCAAATTTGAAGTTGATTGATTTTGATTGCACATTGAAAAGTGATGAAAATGAGCCATTTTTGGCCAAAAAGTAAGGCTATAGCCTTGGTATTTTGCTCAAAAATGACCAAATTTGAAATTGATTGATTTTGATTGCACATTGAAAAGTGATGACAATGAGCCATTTTTGGCCAAAAAGTAAGGCTATAGCCTTGGTATTTTGCTCAAAAATGACCAAATTTGAAATTGATTGATTTTGATTGCACATTGAAAAGTGATGAAAATGAGCCATGTTTGGCCAAAAAGTAAGGCTATAGCCTTGGTATTTTGCTCAAAAATGACCATATTTGAAATTGATTGATTTTGATTGCACATTGAAAAGTGATGAAAATCAGCCATTTTTGGCCAAAAAGTAAGGCTATAGCCTTGGTATTTTGCTCAAAAGTTACCACATTTGAACTTGACTGATTTTGATTGCATATTGAAAAGTGATGAGAATGAGCCATTTGTGGCCAAAAAGTAAGGCTATAGCCTTGGTATTTTGCTCAAAAATGACCAAATTTGAAATTGATTGATTTTGATTGCACATTGAAAAGCGACGAAACTGAGCCATTTGTGGCCAAAAAGTAAGGCTATAGCCTTGGTATTTTGATCAAAAATGACCAAATTTGAAATTGATTGATTTCGATTGCACATTGAAAAGTGATGAAAATGAGCCACTTTTGGCCAAAAAGTAAGGCTATAGCCTTGGTATTTTGCTCAAAAATGGCCAAATTTGAAATTGATTGATTTTGATTGCACATTGAAAAGTGATGAAAATGAGCCATTTTTGGCCAAAAAGTAAGGCTATAGCCTTGGTATTTTGCTCAAAAATGACCAAATTTGAAATTGATTGATTTTGATTGCACATTGAAAAGTGATGAAAATGAGCCATTTTTGGCCAAAAAGTAAGGCTATAGCCTTGGTATTTTGCTCAAAAATGACCAAATTTGAAATTGATTGATTTTGATTGCACATTGAAAAGTGATGAAAATGAGCCATTTTTGGCCAAAAAGTAAGGCTATAGCCTTGGTATTTTGCTCACAAATGACCAAATTTGAAATTGATTGATTTCGATTGCACATTGAAAAGTGATGAAAATGAGCCATGTTTGGCCAAACAGTAAGGCTATAGCCTTGGTAATTTGCTCAAAAATGACCAAATTTGAAATTGATTGATTTTGATTGCACATTGAAAAGTGATGAAAATGAGCCATTTTTGGCCAAAAAGTAAGGCTATAGCCTTGGTATTTTGCTCAAAAGTTACCACATTTGAACTTGACTGATTTTGATTGCATATTGAAAAGTGATGAGAATGAGCCATGTGTGGCCAAAAAGTAAGGCTATAGCCTTGGTATTTTGATCAAAAATGACCAAATTTGAACTTGATTAATTTCGATTGCACATTGAAAAGTGATGAAAATGAGGCACTTTTGGCCAAAAAGTAAGGCTATAGCCTTGGTATTTTGATCAAAAATGACCAAATGTGAAATTGATTGATTTCGATTGCACATTGAAAAGTGATGAAAATGAGCCATTTTTGGCCAAAAAGTAAGGCTATAGCCTTGGTATTTTGCTCAAAAGTTACCACATTTGAACTTGACTGATTTTGATTGCATATTGAAAAGTGATGAGAATGAGCCATTTGTGGCCAAAAAGTAAGACTATAGCCTTGGTATTTTGCTCAAAAATGACCAAATTTGAAATTGATTGATTTTGATTGCACATTGAAAAGCGATGAAACTGAGCCATTTGTGGCCAAAAAGTAAGGCTATAGCCTTGGTATTTTGATCAAAAATGACCAAATTTGAAATTGATTGATTTCGATTGCACATTGAAAAGTGATGAAAATGAGCCATTTGTGGCCACAAAGTAAGGCTATAGCCTTGGTATTTTGCTCAAAAATGACCAAATTTGAAATTGATTGATTTTGATTGCACATTGAAAAGTGATGAGAATGAGCCATTTTTGGCCAAAAAGTAAGGCTATAGCCTTGGTATTTTGCTCAAAAATGACCAAATTTGAAATTGATTGATTTTGATTGCACATTGAAAAGTGATGAAAATGAGCCATTTTTGGCCAAAAAGTAAGGCTATAGCCTTGGTATTTTGCTCAAAAATGACCAAATTTGAAATTGATAGATTTTGATTGCACATTGAAAAGTGATCAAACTGAGCCATTTTTGGCCAAAAAGTAAGGCTATAGCCTTGGTATTTTGATCAAAAATGACCAAATTTGAAATTGATTGATTTCGATTGCACATTGAAAAGTGATGAAAATGAGCCATTTTTGGCCAAAAAGTAAGGCTATAGACTTGGTATTTTGCTCAAAAATGACCAAATTTGAAATTGATTGATTTTGATTGCACATTGAAAAGTGATGAAAATGAGCCATTTTTGGCCAAAAAGTAAGGCTATAGCCTTGGTATTTTGCTCAAAAATGACCAAATTTGAAATTGATTGATTTTGATTGCACATTGAAAAGTGATGAAATTGTGCCATTTTTGGCCAAAAAGTAAGGCTATAGCCTTGGTATTTTGCTCACAAGTTACCACATTTGAACTTGACTGATTTTGATTGCATATTGAAAAGTGATGAGAATGAGCCATTTGTGGCCAAAAAGTAAGGCTATAGCCTTGGTATTTTGATCAAAAATGACCAAATTTGACATTGATTGATTTCGATTGCACATTGAAAAGTGATGAAAATGAGCCATTTTTGGCCAAAAAGTAAGGCTATAGCCTTGGTATTTTGCTCAAAAGTTACCACATTTGAACTTGACTGATTTTGATTGCATATTGAAAAGTTATGAGAATGAGCCATTTGTGGTCAAAAAGTAAGGCTATAGCCTTGGTATTTTGCTCAAAAATGACCAAATTTGAAATTGATTGATTTTGATTGCACATTGAAAAGTGATGAAACTGAGCCATTTTTGGCCAAAAAGTAAGGCTATAGCCTTGGTATTTTGCTCAAAAATGACCAAATTTGAAATTGATTGATTTTGATTGCACATTGAAAAGTGATGAGAATGAGCCATTTTTGGCCAAAAAGTAAGGCTATAGCCTTGGTATTTTGCTCAAAAATGACCAAATTTGAAATTGATTGATTTTGATTGCACATTGAAAAGTGATGAAAATGAGCCATCTTTGGCCAAAAAGTAAGGCTATAGCCTTGGTATTTTGCTCAAAAATGACCAAATTTGAAATTGATAGATTTTGATTGCACATTGAAAAGTGATCAAACTGAGCCATTTTTGGCCAAAAAGTAAGGCTATAGCCTTGGTATTTTGATCAAAAATGACCAAATTTGAAATTGATTGATTTCGATTGCACATTGAAAAGTGATGAAAATGAGCCATTTTTGGCCAAAAAGTAAGGCTATAGACTTGGTATTTTGCTCAAAAATGACCAAATTTGAAATTGATTGATTTTGATTGCACATTGAAAAGTGATGAAAATGAGCCATTTTTGGCCAAAAAGTAAGGCTATAGCCTTGGTATTTTGCTCAAAAATGACCAAATTTGAAATTGATTGATTTTGATTGCACATTGAAAAGTGATGAAATTGTGCCATTTTTGGCCAAAAAGTAAGGCTATAGCCTTGGTATTTTGCTCAAAAGTTACCACATTTGAACTTGACTGATTTTGATTGCATATTGAAAAGTGATGAGAATGAGCCATTTGTGGCCAAAAAGTAAGGCTATAGCCTTGGTATTTTGATCAAAAATGACCAAATTTGACATTGATTGATTTCGATTGCACATTGAAAAGTGATGAAAATGAGCCATTTTTGGCCAAAAAGTAAGGCTATAGCCTTGGTATTTTGCTCAAAAGTTACCACATTTGAACTTGACTGATTTTGATTGCATATTGAAAAGTTATGAGAATGAGCCATTTGTGGTCAAAAAGTAAGGCTATAGCCTTGGTATTTTGCTCAAAAATGACCAAATTTGAAATTGATTGATTTTGATTGCACATTGAAAAGTGATGAAACTGAGCCATTTTTGGCCAAAAAGTAAGGCTATAGCCTTGGTATTTTGATCAAAAATGACCAAATTTGAAATTGATTGATTTCGATTGCACATTGAAAAGTGATGAAAATGAGCCATTTTTGGCCAAAAAGTAAGGCTATAGCCTTGGTATTTTGCTCAAAAATGACCAAATTTGAAATTGATTGATTTTGATTGCACATTGAAAAGTGATGAAAATGAGCCATTTGTGGCCAAAAAGTAAGGCTATAGCCTTGGTATTTTGCTCAAAAATGACCAAATTTGAAATTGATTGATTTTGATTGCACATTGAAAAGCGATGAAACTGAGCCATTTGTGGCCAAAAAGTAAGGCTATAGCCTTGGTATTTTGATCAAAAATGACCAAATTTGAAATTGATTGATTTCGATTGCACATTGAAAAGTGATGAAAATGAGCCACTTTTGGCCAAAAAGTAAGGCTCTAGCCTTGGTATTTTGCTCACAAATGGCCAAATTTGAAATTGATTGATTTTGATTGCACATTGAAAAGTGATGAGAATGAGCCATTTTTGGCCAAAAAGTAAGGCTATAGCCTTGGTATTTTGCTCAAAAATGACCAAATTTGAAATTGATTGATTTTGATTGCACATTGAAAAGTGATGAAAATGAGCCATGTTTGGCCAAAAAGTAAGGCTATAGCCTTGGTATTTTGCTCAAAAATGACCAAATTTGAAATTGATAGATTTTGATTGCACATTGAAAAGTGATCAAACTGAGCCATTTTTGGCCAAAAAGTAAGGCTATAGCCTTGGTATTTTGATCAAAAATGACCAAATTTGAAATTGATTGATTTCGATTGCACATTGAAAAGTGATGAAAATGAGCCATTTTTGGCCAAAAAGTAAGGCTATAGACTTGGTATTTTGCTCAAAAATGACCAAATTTGAAATTGATTGATTTTGATTGCACATTGAAAAGTGATGAAAATGAGCCATTTTTGGCCAAAAAGTAAGGCTATAGCCTTGGTATTTTGCTCAAAAATGACCAACTTTGAAATTGATTGATTTTGATTGCACATTGAAAAGTGATGAAATTGTGCCATTTGTGGCCAAAAAGTAAGGCTATAGCCTTGGTATTTTGCTCAAAAGTTACCACATTTGAACTTGACTGATTTTGATTGCATATTGAAAAGTGATGAGAATGAGCCATTTTTGGCCAAAAAGTAAGGCTATAGCCTTGGTATTTTGCTCAAAAATGACCAAATTTGAAATTGATTGATTTTGATTGCACATTGAAAAGTGATGAAAATGAGCCATATTTGGCCAAAAAGTAAGGCTATAGCCTTGGTATTTTGCTCAAAAATGACCAAATTTGAAATTGATTGATTTTGATTGCACATTGAAAAGTGATGAAAATGAGCCATTTTTGGCCAAAAAGTAAGGCTATAGCCTTGGTATTTTGCTCAAAAGTTACCACATTTGAACTTGACTGATTTTGATTGCATATTGAAAAGTTATGAGAATGAGCCATTTGTGGTCAAAAAGTAAGGCTATAGCCTTGGTATTTTGCTCAAAAATGACCAAATTTGAAATTGATTGATTTTGATTGCACATTGAAAAGTGATGAAACTGAGCCATTTTTGGCCAAAAAGTAAGGCTATAGCCTTGGTAGTTTGATCAAAAATGACCAAATTTGAAATTGATTGATTTCGATTGCACATTGAAAAGTGATGAAAATGAGCCATTTTTGGCCAAAAAGTAAGGCTATAGCCTTGGTATTTTGCTCAAAAATGACCAAATTTGAAATTGATTGATTTTGATTGCACATTGAAAAGTGATGAAAATGAGCCATTTTTGGCCAAAAAGTAAGGCTATAGCCTTGGTATTTTGCTCAAAAGTTACCACATTTGAACTTGACTGATTGTGATTGCATATTGAAAAGTGATGAGAATGAGCCATTTTTGGCCAAAAAGTAAGGCTATAGCCTTGGTTTTACTCCGTAAACGTCGATTAACTCATCTGCGGCCTAGGTGCGCGTGACAAACAGCATAGAGTGGTAACAACTAAGAAATAGACGAACTTGGCAGCTATTGGGGTCGTATCTGGCTCAACTGTTATGTAATAGTGAATGAATGATACATAATCATATTAAACGCACTAGGTTCTCCCAGGTCCACACAGGGGGTGACTTTCTCCCCTGCGGGTTACCTGGGGTGCCATGATGAGTAATATTATAACACACTAGGTTTCCCCAGGTCTGCACAGGGGGTGACTTTCTCCCCTGCAGGTTGCCTGGGGTGCTACGATGAGTAATATTATAATGCACTAGATTTCCCCAGGTCCACACAGGGGGTGACTTTCTCCCCTGCGGGTTGGCCGGGGGTTTCTCCAGGTCCACACAGGGGGTGACTTTCTCCCCTGCAGGTTACCTGGGGTGCTATGATGAGTAATATTATAACACACTATGTTTCCCCAGGTCTACACAGGGGGTGACTTTCTCCCCTGCAGGTTGCCTGGGGTGCTATGATGAGTAATATTATAACACACTAGGTTTCCCCAGGTCCACACAGGGGGTGACTTTCTCCCCTGTGGGTTGGCCGGGGGTTTTTCCAGGTCCACACAGGGGGTGACTTTCTCCCCTGCAGGTTGCCCGGGGTTTGTTCCAGGTCCACACAGGGGGTGACTTTCTCCCCTGCGGGTTGCCCGGGTGCTGAACTCTTCAACATAGCTACTGGTTCACACAGGGGGTGACTTTCTCCCCTGAACGAATATATACTAAGTACATTAGTGCCTAAGTTGTAGCATACTGCCACCACATTTGGTGGCCTAACCATATCGAATATATGACATAATTAGGCGTGTCTGGGAAGGGGTGGGTAGGAGAATGCAGTATGAAGGAACTGACGAAAGGCCAGAACGACCCAGGTGGAAAGTAAGGCAGAAAAGTGAGAGAGGGGGGGAGATGGGGCAAAAGTAAAGGGATGGGTGGGTGGGAAACTTTCTTGCAACCAAGAAGGAAGACGCATGCAGCATGGACAGAAGGAAGATAGAAAGGGGATTGGAACTAGGATAAGGGTGGGAAATAGAGAACGGAACTGTGCTGACAACGGCCTAGCTGCGTTAATCTACTATTTACTCCGTAAACGTCGATTAACTCATCTGCGGCCTAGGTGCGCGTGACAAACAGCATAGAGTGGTAACAACTAAGAAATAGACGAACTTGGCAGCTATTGGGGTCGTATCTGGCTCAACTGTTATGTAATAGTGAATGAATGATACATAATCATATTAAACGCACTAGGTTCTCCCAGGTCCACACAGGGGGTGACTTTCTCCCCTGCGGGTTACCTGGGGTGCCATGATGAGTAATATTATAACACACTAGGTTTCCCCAGGTCTGCACAGGGGGTGACTTTCTCCCCTGCAGGTTGCCTGGGGTGCTACGATGAGTAATATTATAATGCACTAGGTTTCCCCAGGTCCACACAGGGGGTGACTTTCTCCCCTGCGGGTTGGCCGGGGGTTTCTCCAGGTCCACACAGGGGGTGACTTTCTCCCCTGCAGGTTACCTGGGGTGCTATGATGAGTAATATTATAACACACTATGTTTCCCCAGGTCTACACAGGGGGTGACTTTCTCCCCTGCAGGTTGCCTGGGGTGCTATGATGAGTAATATTATAACACACTAGGTTTCCCCAGGTCCACACAGGGGGTGACTTTCTCCCCTGTGGGTTGGCCGGGGGTTTTTCCAGGTCCACACAGGGGGTGACTTTCTCCCCTGCAGGTTGCCCGGGGTTTGTTCCAGGTCCACACAGGGGGTGACTTTCTCCCCTGCGGGTTGCCCGGGTGCTGAACTCTTCAACATAGCTACTGGTTCACACAGGGGGTGACTTTCTCCCCTGAACGAATATATACTAAGTACATTAGTGCCTAAGTTGTAGCATACTGCCACCACATTTGGTGGCCTAACCGCCAAGATACGCCAAGATACGCCCCAAGCTGCGATAAAACTATGTATGAGCCTGCATACTCCGTTGGAACTATATATGACCCTGTGTAATGCGTCAGATGGGTGGGGGGAGGGGGGTGCTACCAATTATAGGACTACTATAATACAATAGGCATTAAGACTATAACTAAATTTCGAATTACTGTCACTTGCTAATGACAAGAATGTTTAACGTAAAGTCTGCTTCTGCCACCTTGCATACTACTTTCAAGAGCTTTCTCCAAGCGTTACAAGTCTGCCAGGTATACATGCGCAAACCGTCCTGTCCCCGCAAAGTTAATAATGGAGATTCTCTGGTCATTGATGTTGTTCTGTGGATGTCTTAACTTCATAGGCTCATAACAGTTGCTAAGGTGTGCTACTAAACCCTCTTTGATCTGTCAGAGTAGAGTTGCCGGTTGTAGTGAAGGTAAAGGTCTGCAGCGAGCTGCACCTCTGTAGTGATGACAGCTATATGGTTCTGTCCACCGCAGAAGTAGTTGTCATGAGTGGCTAGGCAAAATCCTCAGCTTTGATAGAAGATGTTGCCTTGTAAAGTAGTCCTGATGAACAATGAGTTAATTAAGGATCAGTATATTGGGATGGGAGGCAGGCCAGCTGACTCTCATCACTCCTGTGGTAATGGTGGGAACAGACGTGAGGATTGATCAGTTCTGGATACCCGACTTCAGGTAGTAGCACATATAACTTGGTTAGGTGATCAGCAATCCAGTCTTGCTGGGCAGTAAACCAGAACTGTTTTCTGATTCACAATATTCACAATGGATTCGGAACTTGCCGATGTGATGCAGTTCTATTGAATGACAAGCATGTGTGACTGAAGCCAGTCAGGCCGGTGACTCACCAAGCGAAATTCCATTTGTTTGGGTCCATGAAAGTAAGAAATAAACAAAAGATTACGTGGTACAGTGATTGATTAGTGCAAAAGCCCAAGGAACAAGTGAGTTGAGACAGAGTATTACTACTGGAAGATAACCAAGTACATTACTACTATATGACCTAAAATACTACCAGCTGAGACCTGCGAAGGATACCTTAGAGGCGTAAAGGCGAATTGTATTACAAAGCAACAACAACAAGTATAAACTGACAATGGTGAGCTAAGGTCTGAAGAGTGAACGCATTATCAACGCAGCCCAGCTAGTGCGCAAGCGGTGGGATGGGAGATAGGGAGTGTATGAAACAATCCCTAGATAAGTGCTGGGGCCCAGGAAATTAGGGCTATGTGAAGATAGCTCATGCGAATAACAGAGCATGCTGGGAGGGAGGGGGGAAGTATAGAAATAAAGGAGATAACAACAAAATGCACAACTGATACAATGTGTGGAATGGCTGGAAATGCGAATGAGGGGGAGCCTCTGGGGGGGGGGGGTACGATGTAAGCTAAGTGCGACCACAAGTGTGTGTTAGTAATAAGCTAAAGAAGCATAGGACTAAAGAATAAAGCGACATCGCGCAGCAAGCAAATCGATATGTGCATATTGTGGGGTAAAGTCTTGAAACTGATTGCTGAAACCAAAGAAGTATAGAACTAACAAAGTACGCGACATAGCGCAGCAGGCAATCTCTATATGCATGTTGAGGGGTAAAATCCTAGAAACTGATAGCTGGAAAAATAAGTACTAAGGAAGTAAGCGGCCTTGCACATCAAGCAATTCTCTATGTGCATGTTGTGGGGGTAAATTCTTTGAAACTGATTCCTGAAAAACAATACTAGCTAATAAACTAAAGAAGTATAGGACTAACAAATTAGCGACATCGCGCAGCAAGCAAATCTGTATGGGCGTGCTCATCATTATCATCATCATAAGCATCATCATAATCATCATCATGATCATGATCATAATCATCATAATCATCATAATCATCATAATCATCATAATCATCATCATCATCATCATCATCAATTTATTTACAGTTGGCTGTATTTATAGCTAAAAGGAAGCTAATTAAGGCCAACCTAAACTAACTCTAAAACTAAGAGACAAAAAAGAGAAACAAAAGAGAATATAAATACAGAACTAAGCCAAAAAACCTAAATCTTTAATATAACTTTGCACAATCTGCAGTTGCAAGGCATTCTGTTCCACTGTTTTATTTTTCTTTAAATTCTAGCACAGCGTCACTGTCTTTCAAACCATTGGGCAGTTGAGGGGTAAAAAACCTTGAAAATGATAGCTGAAAAAAAAAATTAAGCGCTAACGAACTAAGCGACCTCGCGCAGCAAGCAAATCTCTCAGTGCATATGTTGAGGGGTAAATCCAGGAAACTGATTGCTGACAACAATACTAGTTAATAAACTAAGAAACATGGAGCCGAGCAACAAGTGACATCGCGCAGGAAGCAAAGCTATATGTGCATATTGAGGGGTAAGTTCCTAGAAAGTGATTGCTGAAAACAATACGAGCTAATAAACGAAAGAAATATGGAACGAAAGAATTAAGTAAAATCGCGCAGCAAGCAGAGACCTCATCTCTACGTGCATAGTGAGGGGACAAGTCCTCCAAACTGATAGCTAAGAACAAATGCTAGCTAATAAACTAAAGAAGCATTGAAATAACAAATTAAGTGATATCGCGCAGCAGGTAAAGGTATACTTGCATGTTAAGGGGTAAAATCCTAGAAAAAGATGGCTGAGGATAAATATTATCTAGATATTTACTATATCTGGTATATAAAAAAAAAAACGAGTATAAGGCAGCTGTAAAGGTAGTATCTCAGAACAATGAACACGAAGGTAGTGATATGGCAATAAGTAAAACAGGCTCATGTAGCTGGTAAGCACAAACTCTTATCGGCCAAGCAAAAGGAGCTTCAGGTAGGAATCATAGAACGATAACTATATAGAACGCAATGGGAGAGTGGACTGCTATCTCTGATAGCTAACTTGACATATAAACTCATGTCACTAATGTATACAACGCTGCTAGGTGTGTGCAAATATATCAACATACAGTGGCTTGCTCATTTGTGCTAATAGTGATAGGTAACGTGCCATATCGGGGTAAATGTAAAGGGGGGTAAAATTCAGGTAGATTGACTCACCCATAAAGTTTGACGTGTACTAAGCGAGATGCAGGAATCTTAGTAGGCAATGATGGAATATCAGACATGGCTGAGCTAACGACATGCAGTTGGTCTTGGGTATGTGGGTATTTACACTCGGTGGGTTGGCAGGAACGGTGGCAGCAGCTACGAAACTGGATCTCGCGAGGAATGCAGTTCTGCGAATTAGGCCGTACAGAACGTTGGGCCCAATAGTGCGAATGGTTGAGATGAATCTTGAGAAGTGATCATGTGCAGTCGGTACTGGATAGCCACGATGAGTGTCAGATTCATTGTCTGGGTTGTGGCTCATCTATCTCGACCGACGGATGAGTGAAGCGCTTTTCTTACAGGAATTCAAATGTCCAAGCTGGCGCCAAAGGCACACAATGACTGACCGATAGGCCATGACAAAAGACAATACACAGCTGAAAACATCACATAGATTTATGCCGCATCATCACAATCAACTGCAGTACAATATGAATACCGCTTTATACTACTTTACCATACAATAACAGCTCCGATGGCAGTAGATCTAAAAACTTTCTTGCAACCAAGAAGGAAGACGCATGCAGCATGGACAGAAGGAAGATAGAAAGGGGATTGGAACTAGGATAAGGGTGGGAAATAGAGAACGGAACTGTGCTGACAACGGCCTAGCTGCGTTAATCTACTAATTTTGCTCACAAGTTACCACATTTGAACTTGACTGATTTTGATTGCATATTGACAAGTGATGAGAATGAGCCATATTTGGCATAAAAGTAAGGCTATAGCCTTGGTATTTTGCTCAAAAATGACCATATTTGAAATTGATTGATTTTGATTGCACATTGAAAAGTGATGAAAATGAGCCATTTATTGCCAAACAGTAAGGCTATAGCCTTGGTATTTTGCTCAAAAATGGCCAAATTTGAAATTGATTGATTTCGATTGCACATTGAAAAGTGATGAAAATGAGCCATTTTTGGCCAAACAGTAAGGCTATAGCCTTGGTATTTTGCTCAAAAATGACCAAATTTGAAATTGATTGATTTTGATTGCACATTGAAAAGTGATGAAAATGAACCATGTTTGGCCAAAAAGTAAGGCTATAGCCTTGGTATTTTGCTCAAAAATGACCAAATTTGAAATTGATTGATTTTGATTGCACATTGAAAAGTGATGAAAATGAGCCATTTTTGGCCAAAAAGTAAGGCTATAGCCTTGCTATTTTGCTCAAACATGACCAAATTTGAAATTGATTGATTTTGATTGCACATTGAAAAGTGATGAAAATGAGCCAGTTTTGGCCACAAAGTAAGGCTATAGCCTTGGTATTTTGCTCAAAAGTTACCACATTTGAACTTGACTGATTTTGATTGCATATTGAAAAGTGATGAGAATGAGCCATTTGTGGTAAAAAAGTAAGGCTATAGCCTTGGTATTTTGCTCAAAAATGACCAAATTTGAAATTGATTGATTTTGATTGCACATTGAAAAGTGATGAAACTGAGCCAGTTTTGGCGAAAAAGTAAGGCTATAGCCTTGGTATTTTGATCAAGAATGACCAAATTTGAAATTGATTGATTTTGATTGCACATTGAAAAGTGATGAAAATGAGCCAGTTTTGGCCACAAAGTAAGGCTATAGCCTTGGTATTTTGCTCAAAAGTTACCACATTTGAACTTGACTGATTTTGATTGCATATTGAAAAGTGATGAGAATGAGCCATTTGTGGTCAAAAAGTAAGGCTATAGCCTTGGTATTTTGCTCAAAAATGACCAAATTTGAAATTGATTGATTTTGATTGCACATTGAAAAGTGATGAAACTGAGCCAGTTTTGGCGAAAAAGTAAGGCTATAGCCTTGGTATTTTGATCAAGAATGACCAAATTTGAAATTGATTGATTTTGATTGCACATTGAAAAGTGATGAAAATGAGCCATGTTTGGCCAAAAAGTAAGGCTATAGCCTTGGTATTTTGCTCAAAAATGACCATATTTGAAATTGATTGATTTTTTATTGCACATTGAAAAGTGATGAAAATGAGCCACTTGTGGCCAAAAAGTAAGGCTATAGCCTTGGTATTTTGCTCAAAAGTTACCACATTTGAACTTGACTGATTTTGATTGCATATTGAAAAGTGATGAGAATGAGCCATTTGTGGCCAAAAAGTAAGGCTATAGCCTTGGTATTTTGCTCAAAAATGACCATATTTGAAATTGATTGATTTTGATTGCACATTGAAAAGTGATGAAACTGAGCCATTTGTGGCCAAATAGTAAGTCTATAGCCTTGGTACTTTGATCACAAATGACCAAATTTGAAATTGATTGATTTTGATTGCACATTGAAAAGTGATGAAAATGAGCCATTTTTGGCCAAAAAGTAAGGCTATAGCCTTGGTATTTTGCTCAAAAATGACCAAATTTGAAATTGATTGATTTTGATTGCACATTGAAAAGTGATGAAAATGAGCCATTTATTGCCAAACAGTAAGGCTATAGCCTTGGTATTTTGCTCAAAAATGACCAAATTTGAAATTGATTGATTTTGATTGCACATTGAAAAGTGATGAAAATGAGCCATTTTTGGCCAAAAAGTAAGGCTATAGCCTTGGTATTTTGCTCAAAAATAACCAAATTTGAAATTGATTGATTTTGATTGCACATTGAAAAGTGATGAAAATGAGCCATGTTTGGCCACAAAGTAAGGCTATAGCCTTGGTATTTTGCTCAAAAGTTACCACATTTGAACTTGACTGATTTTGATTGCATATTGAAAAGTGATGAGAATGAGCCATTTGTGGTCAAAAAGTAAGGCTATAGCCTTGGTATTTTGCTCAAAAATGACCAAATTTGAAATTGATTGATTTTGATTGCACATTGAAAACTGATGAAACTGAGCCATTTTTGGCCAAAAAGTAAGGCTATAGCCTTGGTATTTTGATCAAGAATGACCAAATTTGAAATTGATTGATTTCGATTGCACATTGAAAAGTGATGAAAATGAGCCATTTGTGGCCAAAAAGTAAGGCTATAGCCTTGGTATTTTGCTCAAAAATGACCAAATTTGAAATTGATTCATTTTGATTGCACATTGAAAAGTGATGAAAATGAGCCATGTTTGGCCAAAAAGTAAGGCTATAGCCTTGGTATTTTGCTCAAAAATGACCATATTTGAAATTGATTGATTTTTTATTGCACATTGAAAAGTGATGAAAATGAGCCATTTGTGGCCAAAAAGTAAGGCTATAGCCTTGGTATTTTGATCACAAATGACCAAATTTGAAATTGATTGATTTTGATTGCACATTGAAAAGTGATGAAAATGAGCCATTTTTGGCCAAAAAGTAAGGCTATAGCCTTGGTATTTTGCTCAAAAATGACCATATTTGAAATTGATTGATTTTGATTGCACATTGAAAAGTGATGAAACTGAGCCATTTTTGGCCAAAAAAGTAAGGCTATAGCCTTGGTATTTTGCTCAAAAATGACAACATTTGAAGTTGATTGATGTTGATTGCACATTGAAAAGTGATGCGAATGAGCCATATTTGGCCAAAAAGTAAGGCTATAGCCTTGGTATTTCGCTCAAAAATGACCACATTTGAAATTGATTGATTTTGATTGCACATTGAAAAGTGATGAGAATGAGCCATTTTTGGCCAAAAAAGTAAGGCTATAGCCTTGGTATTTTGCTCAAAAATGACCAAATTTGAAATTGATTGATTTTGATTGCACATTGAAAAGCGATGAAAATGAGCCATGTGTGGCCAAAAAACGTAAGGCTATAGCCTTGGTATTTTGCTCAAAAATGACCAAATTTGAAATTGATTGATTTTGATTGCACATTGAAAAGTGATGAAAATGAGCCATTTTTGGCCAAAAAGTAAGGCTATAGCCTTGGTATTTTGCTCAAAAATGACCAAATTTGAAATTGATTGATTTTGATTGCACATTGAAAAGTGATGAAAATGAACCATTTGTGGCCAAAAAGTAAGGCTATAGCCTTGGTATTTTGCTCAAAAATGACCAAATTGGAAATTGATTGATTTTGATTGCACATTGAAAGGTGATGAAAATGAGCCATTTGTGGCCAAAAAGTAAGGCTATAGCCTTGGTATTTTGCTCAAAAGTTACCACATTTGAACTTGACTGAATTTGATTGCATATTGAAAAGTGATGAGAATGAGCCATATTTGGCCTAAAAGTAAGGCTATAGCCTTGGTATTTTGATCACAAATGACCAAATTTGAAATTGATTGATTTCGATTGCACATTGAAAAGTGATGAAAATGAGCCATTTTTGGCCAAAAAAGTAAGGCTATAGCCTTGGTATTTTGCTCAAAAATGACCACATTTGAAGTTGATTGATGTTGATTGTACATTGAAAAGTGATGAGAATGAGCCATATTTGGCCAAAAAGTAAGGCTATAGCCTTGGTATTTTGCTCAAAAATGACCACATTTGAAATTGATTGATTTTGATTGCACATTGAAAAGTGATGAAAATGAGCCATTTCTGGCCTAAAAAGTAAGGCTATAGCCTTGGTATTTTGCTCAAAAATGACCAAATTTGAAATTGATTGATTTTGATTGCACATTGAAAAGTGATGAAAATGAGCCATGTGTGGCCAAAAACGTAAGGCTATAGCCTTGGTATTTTGCTCAAAAATGACCAAATTTGAAATTGATTGATTTTGATTGCACATTGAAAAGTGATGAAAATGAGCCGTTTTTGGCCTAAAAGTAAGGCTATAGCCTTGGTATTTTGCTCAAAAATGACCAAATTTGAAATTGATTGATTTTGATTGCACATTGAAAAGTGATGAAAATGAGCCATTTGTGGCCAAAAAATAAGGCTATAGTTTTGGTATTTTGCTCAAAAATGACCAAATTTGAAATTGATTGATTTTGCTTGCACATTGAAAAGTGATGAAAATGAGCCATTTGTGGCCAAAAAGTAAGGCTATAGCCTTGGTATTTTGCTCAAAAGTTACCACATTTGAACTTGACTGATTTTGATTGCACATTGAAAAGTGATGAAAATGAGCCATATTTGGCCAAAAAGTAAGGCTATAGCCTTGGTATTTTGCTCAAAAGTTACCACATTTGAACTTGACTGATTTTGATTGCATATTGAAAAGTGATGAGAATGAGCCATATTTGGCCTAAAAGTAAGGCTATAGCCTTGGTATTTTGCTCAAAAATGAGCACATTTAAATTGATTGATTTTGATTGCACATTGAAAAGTGATGAAAATGAGCCATTTTTGGCCTAAAAGTAAGGCTATAGCCTTGGTATTTTGCTCAAAAATGACCAAATTTGAAATTGATTGATTTTGATTGCACATTGAAAAGTGATGAAAATGAGCCATTTTTGGCCAAAAAGTAAGGCTATAGCCTTGGTATTTTGCTCAAAAATGACCAAATTTGAAATTGATTGATTTTGATTGCACATTGAAAAGTGATGAAAATGAGCCATTTTTGGCCAAAAAGTAAGGCTATAGCCTTGGTATTTTGCTCAAAAGTTACCACATTTGAACTTGACTGATTTTGATTGCACATTGAAAAGTGATGAAAATGAGCCATGTTTGGCCAAAAAGTAAGGCTATAGCCTTGGTATTTTGCTCAAAAATGACCAAATTTGAAATTGATTGATTTTGATTGCACATTGAAAAGTGATGAAAATGAGCCATATTTGGCCAAACAGTAAGGCTATAGCCTTGGTATTTTGCTCAAAAGTTACCACATTTGAACTTGACTGATTTTGATTGCATATTGAAAAGTGATGAGAATGAGCCATATTTGGCCTAAAAGTAAGGCTATAGCCTTGGAATTTTGCTCAAAAATGACCACATCTAAATTGATTGATTTTGATTCCACATTGAAAAGTGATGAGAATGAGCCATATGTGGCCTAAAAGTAAGGCTATAGCCTTGGTATTTTGCTCAAAAATGACCACATTTAAATTGATTGATTTTGATTGCACATTGAAAAGTGATGAAAATGAGCCATGTTTGGCCTAAAGGTAAGGCTATAGCCTTGGTACTTTGCTCACAAATGACCAAATTTGAAATTGATTGATTTTGATTGCACATTGAAAAGTGATGAAAATGAGCCATTTTTGGCCAAAAAGTAAGGCTATAGCCTTGGTATTTTGCTCAAAAGTTACCACATTTGAACTTGACTGATTTTGATTGCACATTGAAAAGTGATGAAAATGAGCCATGTTTGGCCAAAAAGTAAGGCTATAGCCTTGGTATTTTGCTCAAAAATGACCAAATTTGAAATTGATTGATTTTGATTGCACATTGAAAAGTGATGAAAATGAGCCATATTTGGCCAAACAGTAAGGCTATAGCCTTGGTATTTTGCTCAAAAGTTACCACATTTGAACTTGACTGATTTTGATTGCATATTGAAAAGTGATGAGAATGAGCCATATTTGGCCTAAAAGTAAGGCTATAGCCTTGGAATTTTGCTCAAAAATGACCACATCTAAATTGATTGATTTTGATTCCACATTGAAAAGTGATGAGAATGAGCCATATGTGGCCTAAAAGTAAGGCTATAGCCTTGGTATTTTGCTCAAAAATGACCACATTTAAATTGATTGATTTTGATTGCACATTGAAAAGTGATGAAAATGAGCCATGTTTGGCCTAAAAGTAAGGCTATAGCCTTGGTACTTTGCTCACAAATGACCAAATTTGAAATTGATTGATTTTGATTGCACATTGAAAAGTGATGAAAATGAGCCATTTTTGGCCAAAAAGTAAGGCTATAGCCTTGCAATTTTGCTCAAAAATGACCAAATTTGAAATTGATTGATTTTGATTGCACATTGAAAAGTGATGAAAATGAGCCATTTTTGGCCAAAAAGTAAGGCTATAGCCTTGGTATTTTGCTCAAAAATGACCAAATTTGAAATTGATTGATTTTGATTGCATATTGAAAAGTGATGAGAATGAGCCATATTTGGCCTAAAAGTAAGGCTATAGCCTTGGCATGTTGCTCAAAAATGACCAAATTTGAAATTGACTGATTTTGATTGCACATTGAAAAGTGATAAAATGAGCCATTTTTGGCCAAAAAGTAAGGCTATAGCCTTGGTATTTTGCTCAAAAATGACCAAATTTGAAATTGATTGATTTTGATTGCACATTGAAAAGTGATGAAAATGAGCCATTTTTGGCCAACAAGTAAGGCTATAGCCTTGGTATTTTGCTCAAAAGTTACCACATTTGAACTTGACTGATTTTGATTGCACATTGAAAAGTGATGAAACTGAGCCATTTTTGGACAAAGAGTAAGGCTATAGCCTTGGTATTTTGCTCAAAAATGACCAAATTTGAAATTGATTGATTTTGATTGCACATTGAAAAGTGATGAAAATGAGCCATTTTTGGCCAAAAAGTAAGGCTATAGCCTTGGTATTTTGCTCAAAAATGACCAAATTTGAAATTGATTGATTTTGATTGCATATTGAAAAGTGATGAGAATGAGCCATATTTGGCCTAACAGTAAGGCTATAGCCTTGGCATGTTGCTCAAAAGTTACCACATTTGAACTTGACTGATTTTGATTGCACATTGAAAAGCGATGAAACTGAGCCATTTGTGGCCAAAAAGTAAGGCTATAGCCTTGGTATTTTGATCAAAAATGACCAAATTTGAAATTGATTGATTTTGATTGCACATTGAAAAGTGATGAAAATGAGCCATTTTTGGCCAAAAAGTAAGGCTATAGCCTTGGTATTTTGCTCAAAAATGACCATATTTGAAATTGATTGATTTTGATTGCACATTGACAAGTGATGACAATGAGCCATTTTTGGTCAAAAAGTAAGGCTATAGCCTTGGTATTTTGCTCAAAAGTTACCACATTTGAACTTGACTGATTTTGATTGCATATTGAAAAGTGATGAGAATGAGCCATTTGTGGCCAAACAGTAAGGCTATAGCCTTGGTATTTTGCTCAAAAATGACCAAATTTGAAATTGATTGATTTTGATTGCACATTGAAAAGTGATGAAAATGAGCCATTTGTGGCCAAAAAGTAAGGCTATAGCCTTGGTATTTTGCTCAAAAATGACCAAATTGGAAATTGATTGATTTTGATTGCACATTGAAAAGTGATGAAAATGAGCCATTTGTGGCCAAAAAGTAAGGCTATAGCCTTGGTATTTTGCTCAAAAGTTACCACATTTGAACTTGACTGAATTTGATTGCATATTGAAAAGTGATGAGAATGAGCCATATTTGGCCTAAAAGTAAGGCTATAGCCTTGGTATTTTGATCACAAATGACCAAATTTGAAATTGATTGATTTCGATTGCACATTGAAAAGTGATGAAAATGAGCCATTTTTGGCCAAAAAAGTAAGGCTATAGCCTTGGTATTTTGCTCAAAAATGACCACATTTGAAGTTGATTGATGTTGATTGTACATTGAAAAGTGATGAGAATGAGCCATATTTGGCCAAAAAGTAAGGCTATAGCCTTGGTATTTTGCTCAAAAATGACCACATTTGAAATTGATTGATTTTGATTGCACATTGAAAAGTGATGAAAATGAGCCATTTCTGGCCTAAAAAGTAAGGCTATAGCCTTGGTATTTTGCTCAAAAATGACCAAATTTGAAATTGATTGATTTTGATTGCACATTGAAAAGTGATGAAAATGAGCCATGTGTGGCCAAAAACGTAAGGCTATAGCCTTGGTATTTTGCTCAAAAATGACCAAATTTGAAATTGATTGATTTTGATTGCACATTGAAAAGTGATGAAAATGAGCCATTTTTGGCCTAAAAGTAAGGCTATAGCCTTGGTATTTTGCTCAAAAATGACCAAATTTGAAATTGATTGATTTTGATTGCACATTGAAAAGTGATGAAAATGAGCCATTTGTGGCCAAAAAGTAAGGCTATAGTTTTGGTATTTTGCTCAAAAATGACCAAATTTGAAATTGATTGATTTTGCTTGCACATTGAAAAGTGATGAAAATGAGCCATTTGTGGCCAAAAAGTAAGGCTATAGCCTTGGTATTTTGCTCAAAAGTTACCACATTTGAACTTGACTGATTTTGATTGCACATTGAAAAGTGATGAAAATGAGCCATATTTGGCCAAAAAGTAAGGCTATAGCCTTGGTATTTTGCTCAAAAGTTACCACATTTGAACTTGACTGATTTTGATTGCATATTGAAAAGTGATGAGAATGAGCCATATTTGGCCTAAAAGTAAGGCTATAGCCTTGGTATTTTGCTCAAAAATGAGCACATTTAAATTGATTGATTTTGATTGCACATTGAAAAGTGATGAAAATGAGCCATTTTTGGCCTAAAAGTAAGGCTATAGCCTTGGTATTTTGCTCAAAAATGACCAAATTTGAAATTGATTGATTTTGATTGCACATTGAAAAGTGATGAAAGTGAGCCATTTTTGGCCAAACAGTAAGGCTATAGCCTTGGTATTTTGCTCAAAAGTGACCACATTTGAACTTGACTGATTTTGGTTGGACACTGAAAAGTGATGACAATGAGCCATATTTGGCCAAAAAGTAAGGCTATAGCCTTGGTATTTTGCTCAAAAATGACCAAATTTGAAATTGATTGATTTTGATTGCACATTGAAAAGTGATGAAAATGAGCCATGTTTGGCCAAAAAGTAAGGCTATAGCCTTGGTATTTTGCTCAAAAATGACCAAATTTGAAATTGATTGATTTTGATTGCACATTGAAAAGTGATGAAAATGAGCCATGTTTGGCCAAACAGTAAGGCTATAGCCTTGGTATTTTGCTCAAAAGTTACCACATTTGAACTTGACTGATTTTGATTGCATATTGAAAAGTGATGAGAATGAGCCATATTTGGCCTAAAAGTAAGGCTATAGCCTTGGTATTTTGCTCAAAAATGAGCACATTTAAATTGATTGATTTTGATTGCACATTGAAAAGTGATGAAAATGAGCCATTTTTGGCCTAAAAGTAAGGCTATAGCCTTGGTATTTTGCTCAAAAATGACCAAATTTGAAATTGATTGATTTTGATTGCACATTGAAAAGTGATGAAAGTGAGCCATTTTTGGCCAAACAGTAAGGCTATAGCCTTGGTATTTTGCTCAAAAGTGACCACATTTGAACTTGACTGATTTTGGTTGGACACTGAAAAGTGATGACAATGAGCCATATTTGGCCAAAAAGTAAGGCTATAGCCTTGGTATTTTGCTCAAAAATGACCAAATTTGAAATTGATTGATTTTGATTGCACATTGAAAAGTGATGAAAATGAGCCATGTTTGGCCAAAAAGTAAGGCTATAGCCTTGGTATTTTGCTCAAAAATGACCAAATTTGAAATTGATTGATTTTGATTGCACATTGAAAAGTGATGAAAATGAGCCATGTTTGGCCAAACAGTAAGGCTATAGCCTTGGTATTTTGCTCAAAAGTTACCACATTTGAACTTGACTGATTTTGATTGCATATTGAAAAGTGATGAGAATGAGCCATATTTGGCCTAAAAGTAAGGCTATAGCCTTGGAATTTTGCTCAAAAATGACCACATTTAAATTGATTGATTTTGATTGCACATTGAAAAGTGATGAGAATGAGCCATATGTGGCCTAAAAGTAAGGCTATAGCCTTGGTATTTTGCTCAAAAATGACCACATTTAAATTGATTGATTTTGATTGCACATTGAAAAGTGATGAAAATGAGCCATGTTTGGCCTAAAAGTAAGGCTATAGCCTTGGTATTTTGCTCACAAATGACCAAATTTGAAATTGATTGATTTTGATTGCAGATTGAAAAGTGATGAAAATGAGCCATTTTTGGCCAAAAAGTAAGGCTATAGCCTTGCAATTTTGCTCAAAAATGACCAAATTTGAAATTGATTGATTTTGATTGCACATTGAAAAGTGATGAAAATGAGCCATTTTTGGCCAAAAAGTAAGGCTATAGCCTTGGTATTTTGCTCAAAAATGACCAAATTTGAAATTGATTGATTTTGATTGCATATTGAAAAGTGATGAGAATGAGCCATATTTGGCCTAAAAGTAAGGCTATAGCCTTGGCATGTTGCTCAAAAATGACCAAATTTGAAATTGACTGATTTTGATTGCACATTGAAAAGTGATAAAATGAGCCATTTTTGGCCAAAAAGTAAGGCTATAGCCTTGGTATTTTGCTCAAAAATGACCAAATTTGAAATTGATTGATTTTGATTGCACATTGAAAAGTGATGAAAATGAGCCATTTTTGGCCAACAAGTAAGGCTATAGCCTTGGTATTTTGCTCAAAAGTTACCACATTTGAACTTGACTGATTTTGATTGCACATTGAAAAGTGATGAAACTGAGCCATTTTTGGACAAAGAGTAAGGCTATAGCCTTGGTATTTTGCTCAAAAATGACCAAATTTGAAATTGATTGATTTTGATTGCACATTGAAAAGTGATGAAAATGAGCCATTTTTGGCCAAAAACTAAGGCTATAGCCTTGGTATTTTCCTCAAAAATGACCAAATTTGAAATTGATTGATTTTGATTGCATATTGAAAAGTGATGAGAATGAGCCATATTTGGCCAAAAAGTAAGGCTATAGCCTTGGCATGTTGCTCAAAAGTTACCACATTTGAACTTGACTGATTTTGATTGCACATTGAAAAGTGATGAAAATGAGCCATTTTTGGACAAAAAGTAAGGCTATAGCCTTGGTATTTTGCTCAAAAGTTACCACATTTGAACTTGACTGATTTTGATTGCACATTGAAAAGTGATGAAAATGAGCCATTTTTGGCCAAAAAGTAAGGCTATAGCCTTGGTATTTTCCTCAAAAGTTACCACATTTCAACTTGACTGATTTTGATTGCATATTGAAAAGTGATGAGAATGAGCCATATTTGGCCAAAAAGTAAGGCTATAGCCTTGGTATTTTGCTCAAAAATGACCAAATTTCACATTGACTGATTTCGATTGCACATTGAAAACTGATGAAAATGAGCCATTTGTGGCCAAACAGTAAGGCTATAGCCTTGGTATTTTGCTCAAAAATGACCAAATTTCACATTGATTGATTTTGATTGCACATTGAAAAGTGATGAAAATGAGGCATTTCTGGCCAAACAGTAAGGCTATAGCCTTGGTATTTTGCTCAAAAGTTACCACATTTGAAAGTGATTGATTTTGATTGCACATTGAAAAGTGATGAAAATGAGGCATTTCTGGCCAAAAAGTAAGGCTATAGCCTTGGTATTTTGCTCAAAAGTTACCACATTTGAACTTGATTGATTTTGATTGCACATTGAAAAGTGATGAAAATGAGCCATTTTTGGCCAAAAAGTAAGGCTATAGCCTTGGTATTTTGCTCAAAAGTTACCACATTTGAACTTGACTGATTTTGATTGCATATTGAAAAGTGATGAGAATGAGCCATATTTGGCCAAAAGGTAAGGCTATAGCCTTGGTATTTTGCTCAAAAATGACCAAATTTCACATTGATTGATTTCGATTGCACATTGACAAGTGATGAAAATGAGCCATTTTTGGCCAAAAAGTAAGGCTATAGCCTTGGTATGTTGCTCAAAAATGACCAAATTTGAAATTGATTGATTTTGATTGCACATTGAAAAGTGATGAAAATGAGCCATTTACTGCCAAACAGTAAGGCTATAGCCTTGGTATTTTGCTCAAAAATGACCAAATTTGAAATTGATTGATTTTGATTGCACATTGAAAAGTGATGAAAATGAGCCATTTTTGGCCAAAAAGTAAGGCTATAGCCTTGGTATTTTGCTCAAAAATGACCAAATTTGAAATTGATTGATTTTGATTGCACATTGAAAAGTGATGAAAATGAGCCATTATTGGCCAAAAAGTAAGGCTATAGCCTTGGTATTTTGCTCAAAAGTTACCACATTTGAACTTGATTGATTTTGATTGCACATTGAAAAGTGATGAAAATGAGCCATTTTTGGCCGAAAAGTAAGGCTATTGCCTTGGTATTTTGCTTAAAAGTTACCATATTTGAACTTGACTGATTGTGATTGCATATTGACAAGTGATGAGAATGAGCCATATTTGGCCTAAAAGTAAGGCTATAGCCTTGGTATTTTGCTCGAAAAGTTACCACATTTGCACTTGACTGATTTTGATTGCATATTGAACAGTGATGAGACTGAGCCGTATTTGGCCTAAAAGTAAGGCTATAGCCTTGGTATTTTGCTCAAAAATGACCAAATTTGAAATTGATTGATTTTGATTGCACATTGAAAAGTGATAAAATGAGCCATGTTTGGCCAAAAAGTAAGGCTATAGCCTTGGTATTTTGCTCAATCATGACCAAATTTGAAATTGATTGATTTTGATTGCACATTGAAAAGTGATGAAAATGAGCCATTTATTGCCAAACAGTAAGGCTATAGCCTTGGTATTTTGCTCAAAAATGACCAAATTTGAAATTGATTGATTTTGATTGCACATTGAAAAGTGATGAAAATGAGCCATGTTTGGCCAAAAAGTAAGGCTATAGCCTTGGTATTTTGCTCAAAAATGACCAAATTTGAAATTGATTGATTTTGATTGCATATTGAACAGTGATGAGACTGAGCCGTATTTGGCCTAAACGTAAGGCTATAGCCTTGGTATTTTGCTCAAAAATGACCAAATTTGAAATTGATTGATTTTGATTGCACATTGAAAAGTGATAAAATGAGCCATTTTTGGCCAAAAAGTAAGGCTATAGCCTTGGTATTTTGCTCAATCATGACCAAATTTGAAATTGATTGATTTTGATTGCACATTGAAAAGTGATGAAAATGAGCCATTTTTGGCCAAAAAGTAAGGCTATAGCCTTTGTATTTTGCTTAAAAGTTACCATATTTGAACTTGACTGATTGTGATTGCATATTGACAAGTGATGAGAATGAGCCATATTTGGCCTAAAAGTAAGGCTATAGCCTTGGTATTTCGCTCAAAAGTTACCACATTTGAACTTGACTGATTTTGATTGCATATTGAAAAGTGATGAGAATGAGCCATATTTGGCCAAAAAGTAAGGCTATAGCCTTGGTATTTTGCTCAAAAATGACCAAATTTCACATTGATTGATTTCGATTGCACATTGAAAAGTGATGAAAATGAGCCATTTGTGGCCAAACAGTAAGGCTATAGCCTTGGTATTTTGCTCAAAAATGACCAAATTTCACATTGATTGATTTTGATTGCACATTGAAAAGTGATGAAAATGAGCCATTTATTGCCAAACAGCAAGGCTATAGCCTTGGTATTTTGCTCAAGAATGACCAAATTTGAAATTGATTGATTTTGATTGCACATTGAAAAGTGATGAAAATGAGCCATTTTTGGCCAAAAAGTAAGGCTATAGCCTTGGTATGTTGCTCAAAAATGACCAAATTTGAAATTGATTGATTTTGATTGCACATTGAAAAGTGATGAAAATGAGCCATTTATTGCCAAACAGTAAGGCTATAGCCTTGGTATTTTGCTCAAAAATGACCAAATTTGAAATTGATTGATTTTGATTGCACATTGAAAAGTGATGAAAATGAGCCATGTTTGGCCAAAAAGTAAGGCTATAGCCTTGGTATTTTGCTCAAAAATGACCAAATTTGAAATTGATTGATTTTGATTGCATATTGAACAGTGATGAGACTGAGCCGTATTTGGCCTAAAAGTAAGGCTATAGCCTTGGTATGTTGCTCAAAAATGACCAAATTTGAAATTGATTGATTTTGATTGCACATTGAAAAGTGATAAAATGAGCCATTTTTGGCCAAAAAGTAAGGCTATAGCCTTGGTATTTTGCTCAATCATGACCAAATTTGAAATTGATTGATTTTGATTGCACATTGAAAAGTGATGAAAATGAGCCATTTTTAGACAAAAAGTAAGGCTATAGCCTTGGTATTTTGCTCAAAAGTTACCACATTTGACCTTGACTGATTTTGATTGCACATTGAAAAGTGATGAAAATGAGCCATTTTTGGCCAAAAAGTAAGGCTATAGCCTTGGTATTTTGCTCAAAAGTTACCACATTTCAACTTGACTGATTTTGATTGCATATTGAAAAGTGATGAGAATGAGCCATATTTGGCCAAAAGGTAAGGCTATAGCCTTGGTATTTTGCTCAAAAATGACCAAATTTCACATTGATTGATTTCGATTGCACATTGACAAGTGATGAAAATGAGCCATTTTTGGCCAAAAAGTAAGGCTATAGCCTTGGTATGTTGCTCAAAAATGACCAAATTTGAAATTGATTGATTTTGATTGCACATTGAAAAGTGATGAAAATGAGCCATTTATTGCCAAACAGTAAGGCTATAGCCTTGGTATTTTGCTCAAAAATGACCAAATTTGAAATTGATTGATTTTGATTGCACATTGAAAAGTGATGAAAATGAGCCATGTTTGGCCAAAAAGTAAGGCTATAGCCTTGGTATTTTGCTCAAAAATGACCAAATTTGAAATTGATTGATTTTGATTGCACATTGAAAAGTGATGAAAATGAGCCATTATTGGCCAAAAAGTAAGGCTATAGCCTTGGTATTTTGCTCAAAAGTTACCACATTTGAACTTGATTGATTTTGATTGCACATTGAAAAGTGATGAAAATGAGCCATTTTTGGTCGAAAAGTAAGGCTATTGCCTTGGTATTTTGCTTAAAAGTTACCATATTTGAACTTGACTGATTGTGATTGCATATTGACCAGTGATGAGAATGAGCCATATTTGGCCTAAAAGTAAGGCTATAGCCTTGGTATTTTGCTCAAAAGTTACCACATTTGCACTTGACTGATTTTGATTGCATATTGAACAGTGATGAGACTGAGCCGTATTTGGCCTAAAAGTAAGGCTATAGCCTTGGTATTTTGCTCAAAAATGACCAAATTTGAAATTGATTGATTTTGATTGCACATTGAAAAGTGATAAAATGAGCCATGTTTGGCCAAAAAGTAAGGCTATAGCCTTGGTATTTTGCTCAATCATGACCAAATTTGAAATTGATTGATTTTGATTGCACATTGAAAAGTGATGAAAATGAGCCATTTATTGCCAAACAGTAAGGCTATAGCCTTGGTATTTTGCTCAAAAATGACCAAATTTGAAATTGATTGACTTTGATTGCACATTGAAAAGTGATGAAAATGAGCCATGTTTGGCCAAAAAGTAAGGCTATAGCCTTGGTATTTTGCTCAAAAATGACCAAATTTGAAATTGATTGATTTTGATTGCATATTGAACAGTGATGAGACTGAGCCGTATTTGGCCTAAACGTAAGGCTATAGCCTTGGTATTTTGCTCAAAAATGACCAAATTTGAAATTGATTGATTTTGATTGCACATTGAAAAGTGATAAAATGAGCCATTTTTGGCCAAAAAGTAAGGCTATAGCCTTGGTATTTTGCTCAATCATGACCAAATTTGAAATTGATTGATTTTGATTGCACATTGAAAAGTGATGAAAATGAGCCATTTCTGGCCAAAAAGTAAGGCTATAGCCTTGGTATTTTGCTTAAAAGTTACCATATTTGAACTTGACTGATTGTGATTGCATATTGACAAGTGATGAGAATGAGCCATATTTTGCCTAAAAGTAAGGCTATAGCCTTGGTATTTTGCTCAAAAGTTACCACATTTGAACTTGACTGATTTTGATTGCATATTGAAAAGTGATGAGAATGAGCCATATTTGGCCAAAAAGTAAGGCTATAGCCTTGGTATTTTGCTCAAAAATGACCAAATTTCACATTGATTGATTTCGATTGCACATTGAAAAGTGATGAAAATGAGCCATTTTTGGCCAAAAAGTAAGGCTATAGCCTTGGTATGTTGCTCAAAAATGACCACATTTGAACTTGACTGATTTTGATTGCATATTGAAAAGTGATGAGAATGAGCCATATTTGGCCGAAAAGTAAGGCTATAGCCTTGGTATTTTGCTCAAAACTGACCAAATTTGACATTGATTGATTTTGATTGCACATTGAAAAGTGATGAAAATGAGCCATGTTTGGCCAAAAAGTAAGGCTATAGCCTTGGTATTTTGCTCAAAAATGACCAAATTTGAAATTGATTGATTTTGATTGCACATTGAAAAGTGATGAAAATGAGCCATGTTTGGCCAAAACGTAAGGCTATAGCCTTGGTATTTTGCTCAAAAGTTACCACATTTGAACTTGATTGATTTTGATTGCACATTGAAAAGTGATGAGAATGAGCCATATTTGGCCTAAAAGTAAGGCTATAGCCTTGGTATTTTGCTCAAAAGTTACCACATTTGAACTTGACTGATTTTGATTGCAGATTGAACAGTGATGAGACTGAGCCATATTTGGCATAAAAGTAAGGCTATAGCCTTGGATTTTTGCTCAAAAATGACCAAATTTGAAATTGATTGATTTTGATTGCACATTGAAAAGTGATGAAAATGAGCCATTTTTGGCCAAAAACTAAGGCTATAGCCTTGGTATTTTGCTCAAAAATGACCAAATTTGAAATTGATTGATTTTGATTGCACATTGAAAACTGATGAGAATGAGCCATATTTGGCCTAAAAGTAAGGCTATAGCCTTGGTATTTTGCTCAAAAGTTACCACATTTGAACTTGACTGATTTTGATTGCATATTGAACAGTGATGAGACTGAGCCATATTTGGCATAAAAGTAAGGCTATAGCCTTGGTATTTTGCTCAAAAATGACCAAATTTGAAATTGATTGATTTTGATTGCACATTGAAAAGTGATGAAAATGAGGCAGTTCTGGCCAAAAAGTAAGGCTATAGCCTTGGTATTTTGCTCAAAAATGACCAAATTTGAAATTGATTGATTTTGATTGCACATTGAAAAGTGATGAAAATGAGCCACTTTTGGTCAAACAGTAAGGCTATAGCCTTGGTATTTTGCTCAAAAATGACCAAATTTGAAATTGATTGATTTTGATTGCACATTGAAAAGTGATGAAAATGAGCCATTTTTGGCCAAAAACTAAGGCTATAGCCTTGGTATTTTGCTCAAAAATGACCAAATTTGAAATTGATTGATTTTGATTGCACATTGAAAACTGATGAGAATGAGCCATATTTGGCCTAAAAGTAAGGCTATAGCCTTGGTATTTTGCTCAAAAGTTACCACATTTGAACTTGACTGATTTTGATTGCATATTGAACAGTGATGAGACTGAGCCATATTTGGCATAAAAGTAAGGCTATAGCCTTGGTATTTTGCTCAAAAATGACCAAATTTGAAATTGATTGATTTTGATTGCACATTGAAAAGTGATGAAAATGAGGCAGTTCTGGCCAAAAAGTAAGGCTATAGCCTTGGTATTTTGCTCAAAAATGACCAAATTTGAAATTGATTGATTTTGATTGCACATTGAAAAGTGATGAAAATGAGCCACTTTTGGTCAAACAGTAAGGCTATAGCCTTGGTATTTTGCTCAAAAGTTACCACATTTGAACTTGACTGATTTTGATTGCATATTGAAAAGTGATGAGAATGAGCCATATTTGGCCGAAAAGTAAGGCTATAGCCTTGGTATTTTGCTCAAAACTGACCAAATTTGACATTGATTGATTTTGATTGCACATTGAAAAGTGATGAAAATGAGCCATTTTTGGCCAAAAAGTAAGGCTATAGCCTTGGTATTTTGCTCAAAAGTTACCACATTTGAACTTGATTGATTTTGATTGCACATTGAAAAGTGATGAGAATGAGCCATATTTGGCCTAAAAGTAAGGCTATAGCCTTGGTATTTTGCTCAAAAGTGACCACATTTGAACTTGACTGATTTTGGTTGCACACTGAAAAGTGATGACAATGAGCCATTTTTGGCCAAACAGTAAGGCTATAGCCTTTGTATTTTGCTCAAAAATGACCAAATTTGAAATTGATTGATTTTGATTGCACATTGAAAAGTGATGAAACTGAGGCATTTCTGGCCAAAAAGTAAGGCTATAGCCTTGGTATTTTGCTCAAAAGTGACCACATTTGAACTTGACTGTTCTTGGTTGCACACTGAAAAGTGATGACAATGAGCCATTTTTGGCCGAAAAGTAAGGCTATAGCCTTGGTATTTTGCTCAAAAATGACCAAATTTGAAATTGATTGATTTTGATTGCACATTGAAAAGTGATGAAAATGAGGCATTTCTGGCCAAACAGTAAGGCTATAGCCTTGGTATTTTGCTCAAAAGTGACCACATTTGAACTTGACTGATCTTGGTTGCACACTGAAAAGTGATGACAATGAGCCATTTTTGGCCGAAAAGTAAGGCTATAGCCTTGGTATTTTGCTCAAAAATGACCAAATTTGAAATTGATTGATTTTGATTGCACATTGAAAAGTGATGAAAATGAGCCATTTCTGGCCAAAAAGTAAGGCTATAGCCTTGGTATTTTGCTCAAAAATGACCAAATTTGAAATTGATTGATTTTGATTGCACATTGAAAAGTGATGAAAATGAGGCATTTCTGGCCAAACAGTAAGGCTATAGCCTTGGTATTTTGCTCAAAAGTTACCACATTTGAACTTGACTGATTGTGGTTGCATATTGAACAGTGATGAGACTGAGCCATATTTGGCATAAAAGTAAGGCTATAGCCTTGGTATTTTGCTCAAAAATGACCAAATTTGAAATTGATTGATTTTGATTGCACATTGAAAAGTGATGAAAATGAGGCATTTCTGGCCAAAAAGTAAGGCTATAGCCTTGGTATTTTGCTCAAAAATGACCGAATTTGAAATTGATTGATTTTGATTGCACATTGAAAAGTGATGAAAATGAGCCACTTTTGGTCAAAGAGTAAGGCTATCGCCTTGGTATTTTGCTCAAAAGTTACCACATTTGAACTTGACTGATTTTGATTGCATATTGAAAAGTGATGAGAATGAGCCATATTTGGCCTAAAAGTAAGGCTATAGCCTTGGTATTTTGCTCAAAACTGACCAAATTTGACATTGATTGATTTTGATTGCACATTGAAAAGTGATGAAAATGAGCCATTTGTGGCCAAAAAGTAAGGCTATAGCCTTGGTATTTTGCTCAAAAATGACCAAATTTGAAATTGATTGATTTTGATTGCACATTGAAAAGTGATGAAACTGAGCCATGTTTGGCCAAAAAGTAAGGCTATAGCCTTGGTATTTTGCTCAAAAGTTACCACATTTGAACTTGACTGATTTTGATTGCATATTGAAAAGTGATGAGAATGAGCCATATTTGGCCGAAAAGTAAGGCTATAGCCTTGGTATTTTGCTCAAAACTGACCACATTTGACATTGATTGATTTTGATTGCACATTGAAAAGTGATGAAAATGAGCCATTTTTGGCCAAAAAGTAAGGCTATAGCCTTGGTATTTTGCTCAAAAGTTACCACATTTGAACTTGATTGATTTTGATTGCACATTGAAAAGTGATGAGAATGAGCCATATTTGGCCTAAAAGTAAGGCTATAGCCTTGGTATTTTGCTCAAAAGTGACCACATTTGAACTTGACTGATTTTGGTTGCACACTGAAAAGTGATAACAATGAGCCATTTTTGGCCAAGCAGTAAGGCTATAGCCTTGGTATTTTGCTCAAAAATGACCAAATTTGAAATTGATTGATTTTGATTGCACATTGAAAAGTGATGAAATTGAGGCATTTCTGGCCAAAAAGTAAGGCTATAGCCTTGGTATTTTGCTCAAAAGTGACCACATTTGAACTTGACTGATCTTGGTTGCACACTGAAAAGTGATGACAATGAGCCATTTTTGGCCGAAAAGTAAGGCTATAGCCTTGGTATTTTGCTCAAAAATGACCAAATTTGAAATTGATTGATTTTGATTGCACATTGAAAAGTGATGAAAATGAGCCATTTCTGGCCAAAAAGTAAGGCTATAGCCTTGGTATTTTGCTCAAAAATGACCAAATTTGAAATTGATTGATTTTGATTGCACATTGAAAAGTGATGAAAATGAGGCATTTCTGGCCAAACAGTAAGGCTATAGCCTTGGTATTTTGCTCAAAAGTTACCACATTTGAACTTGACTGATTGTGGTTGCACACTGAAAGGTGATGACAATGAGCCATTTTTGGCCAAAAAGTAAGGCTATAGCCTTGGTATTTTGCTCAAAGATGACCAAATTTGAAATTGATTGATTTTGATTGCACATTGAAAAGTGATGAAAATGAGGCATTTCTGGCCAAAAAGTAAGGCTATAGCCTTGGTATTTTGCTCAAAAGTTACCACATTTGAACTTGACTGATTTTGATTGCATATTGAACAGTGATGAGACTGAGCCATATTTGGCATAAAAGTAAGGCTATAGCCTTGGTATTTTGCTCAAAAGTTACCACATTTGAACTTGATTGATTTTGATTGCACATTGAAAAGTGATGAGAATGAGCCATATTTGGCCTAAAAGTAAGGCTATAGCCTTGGTATTTTGCTCAAAAGTGACCACATTTGAACTTGACTGATTTTGGTTGCACACTGAAAAGTGATGACAATGAGCCATTTTTGGCCAAACAGTAAGGCTATAGCCTTGGTATTTTGCTCAAAAATGACCAAATTTGAAATTGATTGATTTTGATTGCACATTGAAAAGTGATGAAACTGAGGCATTTCTGGCCAAAAAGTAAGGCTATAGCCTTGGTATTTTGCTCAAAAGTGACCACATTTGAACTTGACTGTTCTTGGTTGCACACTGAAAAGTGATGACAATGAGCCATTTTTGGCCGAAAAGTAAGGCTATAGCCTTGGTATTTTGCTCAAAAATGACCAAATTTGAAATTGATTGATTTTGATTGCACATTGAAAAGTGATGAAAATGAGGCATTTTTGGCCAAAAAGTAAGGCTATAGCCTTGGTATTTTGCTCAAAAATGACCAAATTTGAAATTGATTGATTTTGATTGCACATTGAAAAGTCATGAAAATGAGCCATGTTTGGCCAAAAAGTAAGGCTATAGCCTTGGTATTTTGCTCAAAAATGACCAAATTTGAAATTGATTGATTTTGATTGCACATTGAAAAGTGATGAAAATGAGCCATTTTTGGCCAAAAAAATAAGACTATAGCCTTGGTATTTTCCTCAAAACTGACCAAATTTGAAATTGATTGATTGTGATTGCACATTGAAAAGTGATGAAAATGAGCCATTTTTGGCCAAAAAGTAAGGCTATAGCCTTGGTATTTTGCTCAAAAGTTACCACATTTGAACTTGACTGATTTTGATTGCATATTGAACAGTGATGAGACTGAGCCATATGTGGCCTAAAAGTAAGGCTATAGCCTTGGTATTTTGCTCAAAAATGACCAAATTTGAAATTGATTGATTTTGATTGCACATTGAAAAGTGATGAAAATGAGCCACTTTTGGCCAAAAAGTAAGGCTATAGCCTTGGTATTTAGCTCAAAAATGACCAAATTTGAAATTGATTGATTTTGATTGCACATTGAAAAGTGATGAAAATGAGCCAATTTTGGCCAAAAAGTAAGGCTATAGCCTTGGTATTTTGCTCAAACATGACCAAATTTGAAATTGATTGATTTTGATTGCACATTGAAAAGTGATGAAAATGAGCCATTTTTGGCCAAAAGTAAGGCTATAGCCTTGGTATTTTGCTCAAACATGACCAAATTTGAAATTGATTGATTTTGATTGCACATTGAAAAGTGATGAAAATGAGCCATTTTTGGCCAAAAAGTAAGGCTATAGCCTTGGTATTTTGCTCAAAAATGACCACATTTGAACTTCACTGATTTTGGTTGCACACTGAAAAGTGATGACAATGAGCCATTTCTGGCCAAAAAGTAAGGCTATAGCCTTGGTATTTTGCTCAAAAATGACCAAATTTGAAATTGATTGATTTTGATTGCACATTGAAAAGTGATGAAAATGAGGCATTTCAGGCCAAAGAGTAAGGCTATAGCCTTGGTATTTTGCTCAAAAATGACCAAATTTGAAATTGATTAATTTTGATTGCACATTGAAAAGTGATGAACATGAGCCATTTCTGGCCAAAAAGTAAGGCTATAGCTTTGGTATTGTGCTCAAACATGACCAAATTTGAAATTGATTGATTTTGATTGCACATTGAAAAGTGATGAAAATGAGGCATTTCTGACCAAAAGGTAAGGCTATAGCCTTGGTATTTTGCTCAAAAGTTACCACATTTGAACTTGACTGATTGTGGTTGCACACTGAAAAGTGATGACAATGAGCCATGTTTGGCCAAAAAGTAAGGCTATAGCCTTGGTATTTTGCTCAAAAATGACCACATTTGAAATTGATTGATTTTGATTGCACATTGAAAAGTGATGAAAATGAGCCATTTTTGGCCAAAAAGTAAGGCTATAGCCTTGGTATTTTGCTCAAAAGTTACCACATTTGAACTTGACTGATTTTGATTGCATAAGGACAAGTGATGAGAATGAGCCATATTTGGCATAAAAGTAAGGCTATAGCCTTGGTATTTTGCTCAAAAGTTACCACATTTGAACTTGACTGATTGTGGTTGCACACTGAAAAGTGATGACAATGAGCCATGTTTGGCCAAAAAGTAAGGCTATAGCCTTGGTATTTTGCTCAAAAATGACCAAATTTGAAATTGATTGATTTTGATTGCACATTGAAAAGTGATGAAAATGAGCCATTTTTGGCCAAAAAGTAAGGCTATAGCCTTGGTTTTTTGCTCAAAAGTTACCACATTTGAACTTGACTGATTTTGATTGCATAAGGACAAGTGATGAGAATGAGCCATATTTGGCATAAAAGT
>OZ025268.1:2500-250000 GCA_964019165.1 Mastigias papua
TAACCCTAACCCTAACCCTAACCCTAACCCTAACCCTAACCCTAACCCTAACCCTAACCCTAACCCTAACCCTAACCCTAACCCTAACCCTAACCCTAACCCTAACCCTAACCCTAACCCTAACCCTAACCCTAACCCTAACCCTAACCCTAACCCTAACCCTAACCCTAACCCTAACCCTAACCCTAACCCTAACCCTAACCCTAACCCTAACCCTAACCCTAACCCTAACCCTAACCCTAACCCTAACCCTAACCCTAACCCTAACCCTAACCCTAACCCTAACCCTAACCCTAACCCTAACCCTAACCCTAACCCTAACCCTAACCCTAACCCTAACCCTAACCCTAACCCTAACCCTAACCCTAACCCTAACCCTAACCCTAACCCTAACCCTAACCCTAACCCTAACCCTAACCCTAACCCTAACCCTAACCCTAACCCTAACCCTAACCCTAACCCTAACCCTAACCCTAACCCTAACCCTAACCCTAACCCTAACCCTAACCCTAACCCTAACCCTAACCCTAACCCTAACCCTAACCCTAACCCTAACCCTAACCCTAACCCTAACCCTAACCCTAACCCTAACCCTAACCCTAACCCTAACCCTAACCCTAACCCTAACCCTAACCCTAACCCTAACCCTAACCCTAACCCTAACCCTAACCCTAACCCTAACCCTAACCCTAACCCTAACCCTAACCCTAACCCTAACCCTAACCCTAACCCTAACCCTAACCCTAACCCTAACCCTAACCCTAACCCTAACCCTAACCCTAACCCTAACCCTAACCCTAACCCTAACCCTAACCCTAACCCTAACCCTAACCCTAACCCTAACCCTAACCCTAACCCTAACCCTAACCCTAACCCTAACCCTAACCCTAACCCTAACCCTAACCCTAACCCTAACCCTAACCCTAACCCTAACCCTAACCCTAACCCTAACCCTAACCCTAACCCTAACCCTAACCCTAACCCTAACCCTAACCCTAACCCTAACCCTAACCCTAACCCTAACCCTAACCCTAACCCTAACCCTAACCCTAACCCTAACCCTAACCCTAACCCTAACCCTAACCCTAACCCTAACCCTAACCCTAACCCTAACCCTAACCCTAACCCTAACCCTAACCCTAACCCTAACCCTAACCCTAACCCTAACCCTAACCCTAACCCTAACCCTAACCCTAACCCTAACCCTAACCCTAACCCTAACCCTAACCCTAACCCTAACCCTAACCCTAACCCTAACCCTAACCCTAACCCTAACCCTAACCCTAACCCTAACCCTAACCCTAACCCTAACCCTAACCCTAACCCTAACCCTAACCCTAACCCTAACCCTAACCCTAACCCTAACCCTAACCCTAACCCTAACCCTAACCCTAACCCTAACCCTAACCCTAACCCTAACCCTAACCCTAACCCTAACCCTAACCCTAACCCTAACCCTAACCCTAACCCTAACCCTAACCCTAACCCTAACCCTAACCCTAACCCTAACCCTAACCCTAACCCTAACCCTAACCCTAACCCTAACCCTAACCCTAACCCTAACCCTAACCCTAACCCTAACCCTAACCCTAACCCTAACCCTAACCCTAACCCTAACCCTAACCCTAACCCTAACCCTAACCCTAACCCTAACCCTAACCCTAACCCTAACCCTAACCCTAACCCTAACCCTAACCCTAACCCTAACCCTAACCCTAACCCTAACCCTAACCCTAACCCTAACCCTAACCCTAACCCTAACCCTAACCCTAACCCTAACCCTAACCCTAACCCTAACCCTAACCCTAACCCTAACCCTAACCCTAACCCTAACCCTAACCCTAACCCTAACCCTAACCCTAACCCTAACCCTAACCCTAACCCTAACCCTAACCCTAACCCTAACCCTAACCCTAACCCTAACCCTAACCCTAACCCTAACCCTAACCCTAACCCTAACCCTAACCCTAACCCTAACCCTAACCCTAACCCTAACCCTAACCCTAACCCTAACCCTAACCCTAACCCTAACCCTAACCCTAACCCTAACCCTAACCCTAACCCTAACCCTAACCCTAACCCTAACCCTAACCCTAACCCTAACCCTAACCCTAACCCTAACCCTAACCCTAACCCTAACCCTAACCCTAACCCTAACCCTAACCCTAACCCTAACCCTAACCCTAACCCTAACCCTAACCCTAACCCTAACCCTAACCCTAACCCTAACCCTAACCCTAACCCTAACCCTAACCCTAACCCTAACCCTAACCCTAACCCTAACCCTAACCCTAACCCTAACCCTAACCCTAACCCTAACCCTAACCCTAACCCTAACCCTAACCCTAACCCTAACCCTAACCCTAACCCTAACCCTAACCCTAACCCTAACCCTAACCCTAACCCTAACCCTAACCCTAACCCTAACCCTAACCCTAACCCTAACCCTAACCCTAACCCTAACCCTAACCCTAACCCTAACCCTAACCCTAACCCTAACCCTAACCCTAACCCTAACCCTAACCCTAACCCTAACCCTAACCCTAACCCTAACCCTAACCCTAACCCTAACCCTAACCCTAACCCTAACCCTAACCCTAACCCTAACCCTAACCCTAACCCTAACCCTAACCCTAACCCTAACCCTAACCCTAACCCTAACCCTAACCCTAACCCTAACCCTAACCCTAACCCTAACCCTAACCCTAACCCTAACCCTAACCCTAACCCTAACCCTAACCCTAACCCTAACCCTAACCCTAACCCTAACCCTAACCCTAACCCTAACCCTAACCCTAACCCTAACCCTAACCCTAACCCTAACCCTAACCCTAACCCTAACCCTAACCCTAACCCTAACCCTAACCCTAACCCTAACCCTAACCCTAACCCTAACCCTAACCCTAACCCTAACCCTAACCCTAACCCTAACCCTAACCCTAACCCTAACCCTAACCCTAACCCTAACCCTAACCCTAACCCTAACCCTAACCCTAACCCTAACCCTAACCCTAACCCTAACCCTAACCCTAACCCTAACCCTAACCCTAACCCTAACCCTAACCCTAACCCTAACCCTAACCCTAACCCTAACCCTAACCCTAACCCTAACCCTAACCCTAACCCTAACCCTAACCCTAACCCTAACCCTAACCCTAACCCTAACCCTAACCCTAACCCTAACCCTAACCCTAACCCTAACCCTAACCCTAACCCTAACCCTAACCCTAACCCTAACCCTAACCCTAACCCTAACCCTAACCCTAACCCTAACCCTAACCCTAACCCTAACCCTAACCCTAACCCTAACCCTAACCCTAACCCTAACCCTAACCCTAACCCTAACCCTAACCCTAACCCTAACCCTAACCCTAACCCTAACCCTAACCCTAACCCTAACCCTAACCCTAACCCTAACCCTAACCCTAACCCTAACCCTAACCCTAACCCTAACCCTAACCCTAACCCTAACCCTAACCCTAACCCTAACCCTAACCCTAACCCTAACCCTAACCCTAACCCTAACCCTAACCCTAACCCTAACCCTAACCCTAACCCTAACCCTAACCCTAACCCTAACCCTAACCCTAACCCTAACCCTAACCCTAACCCTAACCCTAACCCTAACCCTAACCCTAACCCTAACCCTAACCCTAACCCTAACCCTAACCCTAACCCTAACCCTAACCCTAACCCTAACCCTAACCCTAACCCTAACCCTAACCCTAACCCTAACCCTAACCCTAACCCTAACCCTAACCCTAACCCTAACCCTAACCCTAACCCTAACCCTAACCCTAACCCTAACCCTAACCCTAACCCTAACCCTAACCCTAACCCTAACCCTAACCCTAACCCTAACCCTAACCCTAACCCTAACCCTAACCCTAACCCTAACCCTAACCCTAACCCTAACCCTAACCCTAACCCTAACCCTAACCCTAACCCTAACCCTAACCCTAACCCTAACCCTAACCCTAACCCTAACCCTAACCCTAACCCTAACCCTAACCCTAACCCTAACCCTAACCCTAACCCTAACCCTAACCCTAACCCTAACCCTAACCCTAACCCTAACCCTAACCCTAACCCTAACCCTAACCCTAACCCTAACCCTAACCCTAACCCTAACCCTAACCCTAACCCTAACCCTAACCCTAACCCTAACCCTAACCCTAACCCTAACCCTAACCCTAACCCTAACCCTAACCCTAACCCTAACCCTAACCCTAACCCTAACCCTAACCCTAACCCTAACCCTAACCCTAACCCTAACCCTAACCCTAACCCTAACCCTAACCCTAACCCTAACCCTAACCCTAACCCTAACCCTAACCCTAACCCTAACCCTAACCCTAACCCTAACCCTAACCCTAACCCTAACCCTAACCCTAACCCTAACCCTAACCCTAACCCTAACCCTAACCCTAACCCTAACCCTAACCCTAACCCTAACCCTAACCCTAACCCTAACCCTAACCCTAACCCTAACCCTAACCCTAACCCTAACCCTAACCCTAACCCTAACCCTAACCCTAACCCTAACCCTAACCCTAACCCTAACCCTAACCCTAACCCTAACCCTAACCCTAACCCTAACCCTAACCCTAACCCTAACCCTAACCCTAACCCTAACCCTAACCCTAACCCTAACCCTAACCCTAACCCTAACCCTAACCCTAACCCTAACCCTAACCCTAACCCTAACCCTAACCCTAACCCTAACCCTAACCCTAACCCTAACCCTAACCCTAACCCTAACCCTAACCCTAACCCTAACCCTAACCCTAACCCTAACCCTAACCCTAACCCTAACCCTAACCCTAACCCTAACCCTAACCCTAACCCTAACCCTAACCCTAACCCTAACCCTAACCCTAACCCTAACCCTAACCCTAACCCTAACCCTAACCCTAACCCTAACCCTAACCCTAACCCTAACCCTAACCCTAACCCTAACCCTAACCCTAACCCTAACCCTAACCCTAACCCTAACCCTAACCCTAACCCTAACCCTAACCCTAACCCTAACCCTAACCCTAACCCTAACCCTAACCCTAACCCTAACCCTAACCCTAACCCTAACCCTAACCCTAACCCTAACCCTAACCCTAACCCTAACCCTAACCCTAACCCTAACCCTAACCCTAACCCTAACCCTAACCCTAACCCTAACCCTAACCCTAACCCTAACCCTAACCCTAACCCTAACCCTAACCCTAACCCTAACCCTAACCCTAACCCTAACCCTAACCCTAACCCTAACCCTAACCCTAACCCTAACCCTAACCCTAACCCTAACCCTAACCCTAACCCTAACCCTAACCCTAACCCTAACCCTAACCCTAACCCTAACCCTAACCCTAACCCTAACCCTAACCCTAACCCTAACCCTAACCCTAACCCTAACCCTAACCCTAACCCTAACCCTAACCCTAACCCTAACCCTAACCCTAACCCTAACCCTAACCCTAACCCTAACCCTAACCCTAACCCTAACCCTAACCCTAACCCTAACCCTAACCCTAACCCTAACCCTAACCCTAACCCTAACCCTAACCCTAACCCTAACCCTAACCCTAACCCTAACCCTAACCCTAACCCTAACCCTAACCCTAACCCTAACCCTAACCCTAACCCTAACCCTAACCCTAACCCTAACCCTAACCCTAACCCTAACCCTAACCCTAACCCTAACCCTAACCCTAACCCTAACCCTAACCCTAACCCTAACCCTAACCCTAACCCTAACCCTAACCCTAACCCTAACCCTAACCCTAACCCTAACCCTAACCCTAACCCTAACCCTAACCCTAACCCTAACCCTAACCCTAACCCTAACCCTAACCCTAACCCTAACCCTAACCCTAACCCTAACCCTAACCCTAACCCTAACCCTAACCCTAACCCTAACCCTAACCCTAACCCTAACCCTAACCCTAACCCTAACCCTAACCCTAACCCTAACCCTAACCCTAACCCTAACCCTAACCCTAACCCTAACCCTAACCCTAACCCTAACCCTAACCCTAACCCTAACCCTAACCCTAACCCTAACCCTAACCCTAACCCTAACCCTAACCCTAACCCTAACCCTAACCCTAACCCTAACCCTAACCCTAACCCTAACCCTAACCCTAACCCTAACCCTAACCCTAACCCTAACCCTAACCCTAACCCTAACCCTAACCCTAACCCTAACCCTAACCCTAACCCTAACCCTAACCCTAACCCTAACCCTAACCCTAACCCTAACCCTAACCCTAACCCTAACCCTAACCCTAACCCTAACCCTAACCCTAACCCTAACCCTAACCCTAACCCTAACCCTAACCCTAACCCTAACCCTAACCCTAACCCTAACCCTAACCCTAACCCTAACCCTAACCCTAACCCTAACCCTAACCCTAACCCTAACCCTAACCCTAACCCTAACCCTAACCCTAACCCTAACCCTAACCCTAACCCTAACCCTAACCCTAACCCTAACCCTAACCCTAACCCTAACCCTAACCCTAACCCTAACCCTAACCCTAACCCTAACCCTAACCCTAACCCTAACCCTAACCCTAACCCTAACCCTAACCCTAACCCTAACCCTACCCCTAACCCTACCACTAACCCTAGCCCTACGCCTAACCCTGACCCTAACCCTAACCCTAACCCCAAACCTAACCCTAACCCTAACCCTAACCTTTAGCACTAGGGTTAGGTTTAGCATTAAGGGTAGGGTTTGGTTAAAGTTTGGGTTGGGGTTTGGGTTAAGGTTAGAGTTAGGGTTAGTGTTAGGGTAATAGTTGGGGATGTGGTGGGTTTGGGGTTAGTGTTAGGGTTAGTGTTAGGGATAGGGTTAGTGTTTTTGTTAGGGTTAGGGTAATGGTTAGGTTTAGGGTTAAGTTTAGGGTTAGGGTTCGGGTTGGGGTTGTGGTTGGGTTTAGTGTTGGGTTTGGTGTTGGGGTTGGGTTTGGTTTTGGGGTTGGGATTGCAGTTGGGGTTGGGGTTGTGGTTGAGATTGGGGTTGGGGGTTGGGTTTGGTGTTTGGGTTGGGATTGGGGTTGGGATTGGGGTTAGGGTTAAGGTAAGGGTTGGGGTTAGGGTTATGGTTAGGGTTTAGGTTTGGGTTATGGTTTGGGTTAGTTTTAGGCTAGGGTTAGGGTTAGGTTTGGGGTTAGGTCTAGGGATATGGTTGGTTTTAGGGTTATGGTTAGATTTATGGTTAGGGTTAGGTTTAGGGTTATGGTTAGGGTTATTTTTAAGGTTAGTGTTAGGGTTCGGGTGTGGGTTAGGGTTAGGATTATGGTTAGGATTTGGGTTATTGTTAGGCTTTGGGCTGGGGTTGGGTTAGGTTTGGGGTTAGGGTTGGTGTAACTGTTAGGGTTAGGATTGGAGTTGGGGTTTGGTTGGGGTTGTGGTAGGTATTGGGGTTGGGTTTGAGGTTTGAGTTGGGGTTGGGCTTTGGTTTGGGGTTAGGTTAAGGTTAGTGTTATGGTTAGGGTTGGTGTTAGGTTTTGGGTTTTTATTTTGTTTAGGGTTAGGGTTGGGGTTGGGTTTGGGGTTAGAGTTAGAGTTAGGTTTGGGGTTAGAGTTAGGGTTTGGGTTAGGGTTATGGTTTGGGCCTGGGGTTAGGGTTAGGTTTAAGGGTAGGTTTAGGGTTAGAATTAGGTTTAGGGTTTTGGATTAGACTTACAGTTGGGGTTGGGGTTGGGGTTGGGATTGGGGTTAGGGGTAGGGTTAGGGTTATGGCTAGGGTTAGGTTTAGGGTTGGTGTTAGGGTTAGGGATAGGGTGATTGTTGGGGTTGAGGTTTGGTTTGGCTTTCAAATTGGGGCTTGGTTTGGGTTTGTAGTTGGAGCTGGGGTTGGGGTTTGTGTTAGGGTAAGTTTTAGGGTTATGGGTATTGTTTTGGTTATGGTTAGGGTTATGGTTGGTTTTGGGCTTGAAGTTGGGGTTTTTGTTGGGGTTGGGGTTGTGGTTGGGGTTTGTGATAGGGTTAGGGTTAATGCTTCGGTTTTGGTAAGGGCTTGGGGTTGGGTTAGTTCAAGTCTTAAGTTTAGGGCTGCTGTTAGGGTTAGGGTTACTGTTAGAATAAATGTTTGGGTTTGAGTTAGGGTTTGGGTTAGGGATAACATTAGGGTTAGGGTTAGGGTTAGAGTTAGGGTTAGGGTTGGTATTAGGGTTAGCATTAGGCTTAGGTTGGGGTGTGTGCTGGTGTTGAGGTAGGTGTTGGCGTTAGGTTTGGGTTTAGGGTTGGGGTTAGAGTTAGAGTTGTGGTTTGTTGTAGTGTTAGGGTTAGGGTTAGTGTTAGGGTTATCACTATGGTTAGCGCTAGGGTTTGTCCTAGGGTTAGCATTAGGGTTAGTTTAAGGGTTAGTATTAATGTTAGGGACTTGGTTAGGGTAGGTGTTATCCTTATGATTTTTTTAGGCTAAGTGTTATGGTCATCATATTTACTTTGTATTTGGTTAATGTTAGGTATAAGGTTGGAGTTGGCATTAAGGTCGCTGTTAGCACTCTAGTTGGCATTAGTATTAAGGTTTGGGTTTAGAGTACTGCAAGTCTATTGCAGTTAACCTGCAGCCACAACTGGAAAATGCTCACGCTTTGACAATAATTTTACACACAAAAACAATACAAAGGAAGCACAACTTTTTCCGAAACAATGACCTTTTCTTTTGCATTGCAGCCAACACCAATCTTATCTGACAGTTGCCAATATTCAATGGACACCTACAAGTAACAACTCTGAGACCCTTTCGCATAAAGCAAGTCTATTTCAATTGATCTGCAGCCGAAACTGGAAAGACATCAAATATAGACACTAATTTTAATACTCAATGGACACTAAGTTGACACTAAGTTGACAATACTCAATGGACACTTACAAGTACCAACTCTGAGCACCTTTAGCAGTAATGCAAGTCTATTGCATTTGAACTACAGCCACAACTGGAGAGACATCAAATATAGACACTACTTTTAACGCAAAACAATATGAACAAAGCGCAAATTTTGCAGAAACAATGACAAGCTCTTTTGCATTGCAGCCAAACCAATCTAACCTGAAAGTTGACAATATTCAATGGATACTTACAAGTATAAGCTCTGAGCATCTTTAGCAGTAGCGCAAGTCTATTCCATTTGAACTGCAGCCAAGACTGGAGAAAACTCAAATATACTAATTTCGCAAGTAAAACAATGGGAAAACAGACCAACTATTGCTGAAACAATGTCCAGTTCTATTCCATTGCAGTCAAAACCAATCTAATCTGATAGTTGACGATATTCAATGGACACTTACAAGTACCAACTCTGATCACCTTTCACAGTAAAGCAGGTCTATTGCAATTGATCTGCCGCCAAGACTAGAGAAAACTCGACTATACACACTAATTTCACAAGTAAAACAATGCGAAAAAAGCATAAATTCTGCTTAAGCAAAGACCAGTTCGTTTGCATTGCAGCAAAAACCAATCTTGTCTGACAGTTGACAATACTCAATGGACACATACACATAACAACTCTGAGCACCTTCCGCATACAGCAGGTCTATTGCAATTGATCTGCAGCCGAAATAAGAGAGACATCAAAAATAGACACTAACTTTAACGAAAAACAATATGAACAGCACACAGATATTGCAGAAACAAAGACCAGTTCTATTGCATTGCAGTCAATACCAGTCTTATCTGACAGTTGCCAATATTCAATGGACACCTACAAGTAACAACTCTGAGCACCTTTTGCATAAAGCAGGTCTAATGCAATTGATCTGCAGCTGATACTGGAGAGACATCAAAAATAGATACTAATTTTAACGAAAAACAATATGACCAATGAACAAATATTGCAGAACAAAAGCCCACTTTTTATGCATTGCAGCCAAAAAGCCAATCTAACCTGAAAGTTGACAATATTCAATGGATACGTACAAGTACCACCTTTGTTCACCCTTTGCAGTACTGCAAGTCTATTGCAGTTGAACTGCAGCCACAACTGGAAAAGGCTCACACTTTGACAATTATTTTACACACAAAAACAATACAAAGGAAGTACAACTTTTTCCGAAACAGTGACCTTTTCTTTTGCATTGCAGCCAACACCAATCTTATCTGACAGTTGCCAATATTCAATGGACACCTACAAGTAACAACTCTGAGACCCTTTCGCATAAAGCAGGTCTATTTCAATTGATCTGCAGCCGAAACTGGAAAGACATCAAATATAGACACTAATTTTAATGACAAACAATATGAACAAAGCACAAATATTGCAGAAACAAAGACCAGTTCTATTGCATTGCAGCCAACACCAATCTTATCTGACAGTTGCCACTATTCAATGGACACCTACAAGTAACAACTCTGAGACCCTTTCGCATAAAGCAGGTCTATTTCAATTGATCTGCAGCCAAACCTGGACAGACATCAAATATAGACACTAATTTTAATGACAAACATTATGAACAAAGCACAAATATTGCAGAAACAAAGACCAGTTCTTTTACATTGCAGCCAAAGCAAATCTAACCTGACAGTTGACAATATTCAATGGACACTTACAAGGACCAACTCTGAGCACCTGTCGCAGTAAAGCAAGTGTATTGGACTTCATCTGCAGCCAAAACTGGAGAGAACTCAAATATAGACACTAATTTTAACGAAAAACAATATGAACAAAGCAGATATATTGCAGAAGCAAAGGGCAGTTCTTTTGCATTGCAGCCAAAACCACTCTTATCTGACAGTTGACAATACTCAATGGACACATACACATAACAACTCTGCGCATCTTTCGCAGTAAGGCAAGTCTATTGCATTTTATCTGCAGCTACAACTGGAGAGAACTCAAATATAGACACTAATTTTAATGCAAAACATTATGACCAAAGCACAAATTTTACAGAAACAATAACCAGGTCTTTTGCACTGCAGCCAAAACAAACCTAACTTGAAAGTTGACAATATTCAATGGATACTTACAAGTACCAAATCTGAGCAAATTTGGCAGTAAAGAAAGTCTATTGCATTTGATCTGCAGCCACACCTTTAGAGAACTCAAATATAGACACTAATTTCAAAGCAAAACAATATGAACAAAGCACAAATTTTACAGAAACAAAGACCAATTCTTTTGCATTGCAGCCAAAACCAATCTTATCTGAAAGTTGACAATATTCAATGGACACTTACAAGTACCAACTCTGAGCATCTTTAGCAGTAAAGAAAGTCTATTGCATTTGAACAGCAGCCAAGGCTGGAGAAAACTCGACTATACACACTAATTTCACAAGTAAAACAATGCGAAACAAGCATAAATTCTGCTCAAGCAAAGACCACTTCTTTTGCATTGCAGCAAAAACCAATCTTATCTGGAAGATAACAATACTCAATGGGCACTTACAAGTGCCACCTCTGAGCTCCTTTTGCAGTAAAGCAAGTCTATTGCATTTTAACTGCAGCCACAACTGGAGAAGGCTCAACTTTTGACAATAATTGTACACGCAAAACCAATACGAAAGAAGCACAAATTTAGCCGAAACAATGACCAGTTCTTTTGCATTGCAGCCAAAGCCAGTCTAACCTGACAGATGAGACAGTATTCAATGGACACTTACAGGTACCAATTCTGAGCACATATTGCAATAAAGCAAATCTATTGCATTTGATCTGCAGCCAAAACTGGAGAAGGCTCATACTTTCAAAGTACTTTTACAGGCAAAACCAATGCGACAGAAGCACAAATCTTGCAGAAACAAAGATAAGTTCTTTTGCATTGCAGCCAAACCCAATCTTATCTGAGGGTTGCCAATATTCAATGGATACTGACAAGTAATACGACAGGAAACTTTTTGCAGCAAAGTCAGCTCATCCCCTTGGTATTGCAGCCAAAACTGAAGAACATTCAACCTCACCAAAATTTACTTCACATTCAAAAGTTATGACAAAGCGACAACATTTGCAAAAGTAATGCAGTTAAATTTACATTGTAGCCGAAATGCTGGAAAGCAAACAACCAATATCAATTGCAGATTCACACGTCGCATCTTCCTATAGTCCTCGTAGCTTTTCCCAAGGTGACAAAAAAGTTACAATATACAAAGTGTGAGTGTGAGTACAGCTAACAGCAACTCAATGACACTCCAAACCAATACTACGACAAGGCACCAACGATCCGTCCAGTGATTCATTGTCTCTCAGCGAGTGGTCATGTCATCTTTATTGCACTGTGGGAGTACCCGTCTATTGCCGTTGCCGATTCTTTCTCCTTCCATATCTCTCTCCTCACAATCATTCCACTCTCGCTCTCACAACCCATCACAACCACAAAACCACAAACACGAAACAAGCACAACAGCTCACAAACATGTAACAGAACACACATCACATCTATCAACTTGCTACTGCTTTCTACTACTGCCTACATACGGTAACTATAGACAGCTACCAACTAATTACAACTACAGCTCATACCTCCAATAGATAAGTGAGCAAATAGATAACAGAGTAAATAAATCAGTAGATAAATCAACAACTCATCCATACCGGACACCATTAGCTTGTTTCCTTGAAGCCAATTGTGCTCCATCTCCACTTCCATATTCACTTCCATCTCCAGTTCCATCTCCAGTTCCATCTCCAGTTCCATCTCCAGTTCCATCTCCAATAGAACATATCCTGCTCCAGTTTTATCATGTTCTAAAACAACTGGAAACCATTTGGCAACACTGAAAACATACAGTTAGAACACTCAAATACGCTTACCTCTAGAAATTCAGCTTATCCACTGCTCCGTCAAGTAATACTTTCTTGTCCTACACAGTCTTATAGCAACTCCACGCAAAATACGGTATGCAACTCGAGTTCAATGCCACGATAGATAACGCACTGCTCATCTACTTTGTCATTTACGGGCTCTGAGCAATTAGTCTCATATTCATTGCACTATGCACAGTCAACATCTATCTCCGTTGCCGATTCTTTCTCATTCCATATCTCTCTCCTCACAATCATTCCACTCTCGCTCTCACAACCCATCACAAACACAAAACCACAAACACGAACCAAGCACAACAGCTCACAAACATGTAACAGAACACACATCACATTTATCAACTTGCTACAGCTTTCTACTACTGCCTACATACGGTAACTATAGACAGCTACCAACTAATTGCAACTACAGCTCATACCTCCAATAGATAAGTGAGCAAATAGATAACAGAGTAAATAAATCAGTAGATAAATCAACAACTCATCCATACCGGACACCATTAGCTTGTTTCCTTGAAGCCAATTGTGCTCCATCTCCACTTCCATATTCACTTCCATCTCCAGTTCCATCTCCAGTTCCATCTCCAGTTCCATCTCCAATAGAACATATCCTGCTCCAGTTTTATCATGTTCTAAAACAACTGGAAACCATTTGGCAACACTGAAAACATACAGGTAGAACACTCAAATACGCTTACCTCTAGAAGGTCAGCTTATCCACTGCTCCGTCAAGTAATACTTTCTTGTCCTACACAGTCTTATAGCAACTCCACGCAAAATACGGTATGAAACTCGAGTTCAATGCCACAATAGATAACGCACTGCTCATCTACTTTGTCATTTACGGGCTCTGAGCAATTAGTCTCATATTCATTGCACTATGCACTGTCAACATCTATCTCCGTTGCCGATTCTTTCTCATTCCATATCTCTCTCCTCACAATCATTCCACTCGTACTCTCGCAAAATCACAAACACAAAACAAGCATAGTAACTCATAAACACACTACAGAATACGTCACATTTATCTAACAATTACCTTTTGTTTACAAGTAAGCATTCAAACCCCAATTAATATATAACAACATAAATAGATAAATAACAATAATGCATACCAAGCAGCACTTAGTCTTCTCCTTCCAATAACTTGCCTTTCTTCTCTGGTTAAAGTCCTGTGCAGAACGGAACACCACCAATAGCCAGTAGAACTAATCAATGATGATGATGATGAATTTCGGCTTTCATGCATTTCCAGCTCTGTCTCTCTTGTCCATAAAGCTAAGGTCCTTTGAACTTGTTTCATTGACCACCTCGTGCACTGCAACATAGGGTAAGTAACCCAGTATGGGAGGCTGTTTAGGTGCTACAACTTGCCCAAGGGTGACCCAGCACAGCAGCACTTAAGAGGTAGTGACATTCTCCTCAAAGCCCAAGTACTCGTCAACTAGGGCTGTGCTGCCGGACGTAGTTTAATGTCATACCCAGGACTAGATCAACTGATACAAATTGAAAATCGCCAAATGTAATCTAAGACTAACATTAACAAGATATGGAACTTTTCCGCAAAGCAGCAAGCCTACTAAAGTACTATTTGTATCCCAAAACGATTGAAACTAAGCATTACTGACAACTATTGCAGATTGGAAAATTTTCAACAAACAACACATTTTTCCAGAAAAAGTTCAGCCACCGCTTTGCTATTGTACCCAAAACTCATGAACATTTCAAGGTAGCAATGATTTCTGCACACTAAGCACACTACTACAGTAGGACACCATTTGCAGAGATGAGAACTACTTCTCTTGCACTCAAGCCAAACCCGATATAAAATCAAACCTACCAATATTTAGTGTTACTTGAAAAGCAAAAAACCAACAAACACGTTTTGCTACAAAGTTAGCCCATTGCTTTTGAACTGCACCCAAAACTGCTGAAAAGTGACCTGTAGCAATAATTATTTCAGACTAAACAATACGAAAGTAGCACAAACTTTCCAGAAACAACAACCAGTTCTCTTGAATTGCAGCCAAAACCGATCTGAACTGAAAGTTAATCATATTTTTTGTATACTAACGAGCACGAAATCTTGACACTTTTAGCATGAAAGTAAGTCCATTGCTATAGAACTGCAGCCAAAACTGGCAAAAACTCAAATATGGAAATTACTTTTCCACGCAAAACAATACGAAAGTGGCCCAAATTTTGCAGAAACACAGACCAGTTCCTTTGCACTGCAGCCACAACCGCTCTAAACTGAAAGTGGACAATATTCAATGGATACTGACAAGTACCAACTCTGGACACATTTCGCAGTAAAGTAAACCCATTGCTTTTGAATTGCAGCCAAAACTGCTGAAAACTAAAATACAAAATATAGAAATTAATTTTCCAGGCTAAACAATACGAGCATAGAGCAAAGTTTTCTCAGAAATGAAGACCAGGTCAGGTCTTTTGCACTGCAGCCAACACCATTACACAATGAAAGGCAACGATATTCATTGTATACTGACAAGTAATACGACAGGAAACTTTTTTCAGCAAAGTCAGCTCATCCCCTTGGTATTGCAGCCAAAACTGAAGAACATTCAACCTCACCAAAATTTACTTCACATTATTATGACAAAGCGACAACATTTGCAAAAGTAATGCAGTTAAATTTACATTGTAGCCGAAATGCTGGAAAGCAAACAACCAATATCAATTGCAGATTCAAACGTCACATCTTCCTATAGCCCTCGTAGCTTTTCCCAAGGTGACAAAAAAGTTACAATATACAAAGTGTGAGTGTGAGTACAGCTAACAGCAACTCAATGACACTCCAAACCAATACTACGACAAGGCACCGACGATCCGTCCAGTGATTCATTGTCTCTCAGCGAGTGGTCATGTCATCTTTATTGCACTGTGGGGAGTACCCGTCTATTGCCGTTGCCGATTCTTTCTCATTCCATATCTCTCTCCTCACAATCATTCCACTCTCGCTCTCACAACCCATCACAACCACAAAACCACAAACACGAAACAAGCACAACAGCTCACAAACATGTAACAGAACACACATCACATCTATCAACTTGCTACTGCCTTCTACTACTGCCTACATACGGTAACTATAGACAGCTACCAACTAATTACAACTACAGCCCATACCTCCAATAGATAAGTGAGCAAATAGATAACAGAGTAAATAAATCAGTAGATAAATCAACAACTCATCCATACCGGACACCATTAGCTTGTTTCCTTGAAGCCAATTGTGCTCCATCTCCACTTCCATATTCACTTCCATCTCCAGTTCCATCTCCAGTTCCATCTCCAGTTCCATCTCCAATAGAACATATCCTGCTCCAGTTTTATCATGTTCTAAAACAACTGGAAACCATTTGGCAACACTGAAAACATACAGGTAGAACACTCAAATACGCTTACCTCTAGAAGGTCAGCTTATCCACTGCTCCGTCAAGTAATACTTTCTTGTCCTAGACAGTCTTATAGCAACTCCACGCAAAATACGGTATGAAACTCGAGTTCAATGCCACGATAGATAACGCACTGCTCATCTACTTTGTCATTTACGTGCTCTGAGCAAGTAGTCTCATATTCATTGCACTATGCACAGTCAACATCTATCTCCGTTGCCGATTCTTTCTCATTCCATATCTCTCTCCTCACAATCATTCCACTCTCGCTCTCACAACCCATCACAAACACATAACCACAAACACGACACAAGCACAACAGCTCACAACCATGTAACAGAACACACATCACATCTCTCAACTTGCTACTGCTTTCTACTACTGCCTACATACGGTAACTATAGACAGCTACCAACTAATTACAACTACAGCTCATACCTCCAACAGATAAGTGAGCAAATAGATAACAGAGTAAATACATCAGTAGATAAATCAACAACTCATCCATACCGGACACCATTAGCTTGTTTCCTTGAAGCCAATTGTGCTCCATCTCCACTTCCATATTCACTTCCATCTCCAGTTCCATCTCCAGTTCCATCTCCAGTTCCATCTCCAATAGAACATATCCTGCTTCAGTTTTATCATGTTCTAAAACAACTGGAAACCATTTGGCAGCACTGAAAACATACAGTTAGAACACTCAAATACGCTTACCTCTAGAAAGTCAGCGTATCCACTGCTCCGTCAAGTAATACTTTCTTGTCCTACACAGTCTTATAGCAACTCCACGCAAAATACGGTATGAAACTCGAGTTCAATGCCACGATAGATAACGCACTGCTCATCTACTTTGTCTTTTACGGGCTCTGAGCAATTAGTCTCATATTCATTGCATTATGCACAGTCAACATCTATCTCCGTTGCCGATTCTTTCTCATTCCATATCTCTCTCCTCACAATCATTCCACTCTCGCTCTCACAACCCATCACAAACACATAACCACAAACACGAACCAAGCACAACAGCTCACAACCATGTAACAGAACACACATCACATCTATCAACTTGCTACTGCTTTCTACTACTGCCTACATACGGTAACTATAGACAGCTACCAACTAATTACAACTACAGCTCATACCTCCAACAGATAAGTGAGCAAATAGATAACAGAGTAAATACATCAGTAGATAAATCAACAACTCATCCATACCGGACACCATTAGCTTGTTTCCTTGAAGCCAATTGTGCTCCATCTCCACTTCCATATTCACTTCCATCTCCAGTTCCATCTCCAGTTCCATCTCCAGTTCCATCTCCAATAGAACATATCCTGCTCCAGTTTTATCATGTTCTAAAACAACTGGAAACCGTTTGGCAACACTGAAAACATACAGTTAGAACACTCAAATACGCTTACCTCTAGAAAGTCAGCTTATCCACTGCTCCGTCAAGTAATACTTTCTTGTCCTACACAGTCTTATAGCAACTCCACGCAAAATACGGTATGAAACTCAAGTCCAATGCCACGATAGATAACGCACTGCTCATCTACTTTGTCTTTTACGGGCTCTGAGCAATTAGTCTCATATTCATTGCACTATGCACAGTCAACATCTATCTCCGTTGCCGATTCTTTCTCATTCCATATCTCTCTCCTCACAATCATTCCACTCTCGCTCTCACAACCCATCACAAACACATAACCAAAAACACGACACAAGCACAACAGCTCACAACCATGTAACAGAACACACATCACATCTATCAACTTGCTACTGCTTTCTACTACTGCCTACATACGGTAACTATAGACAGCTACCAACTAATTACAACTACAGCTCATACCTCCAATAGATAAGTGAGCAAATAGATAACAGAGTAAATAAATCAGTAGATAAATCAACAACTCATCCATACCGGACACCATTAGCTTGTTTCCTTGAAGCCAATTGTGCTCCATCTCCACTTCCATATTCACTTCCATCTCCAGTTCCATCTCCAGTTCCATCTCCAATAGAACATATCCTGCTCCAGTTTTATCATGTTCTAAAACAACTGGAAACCATTTGGCAACACTGAAAACATACAGTTAGAACACTCAAATACGCTTACCTCTAGAAAGTCAGCTTATCCACTGCTCCGTCAAGTAATACTGTCTTGTCCTACACAGTCTTATAGCAACTCCACGCAAAATACGGTATGAAACTCGAGTCCAATGCCACGATAGATAACGCACTGCTCATCTACTTTGTCTTTTACGGGCTCTGAGCAATTAGTCTCATATTCATTGCACTATGCACAGTCAACATCTATCTCCGTTGCCGATTCTTTCTCATTCCATATCTCTCTCCTCACAATCATTCCACTCTCGCTCTCACAACCCATCACAAACACATAACCAAAAACACGACACAAGCACAACAGCTCACAACCATGTAACAGAACACACATCACATCTATCAACTTGCTACTGCTTTCTACTACTGCCTACATACGGTAACTATAGACAGCTACCAACTAATTACAACTACAGCTCATACCTCCAATAGATAAGTGAGCAAATAGATAACAGAGTAAATAAATCAGTAGATAAATCAACAACTCATCCATACCGGACACCATTAGCTTGTTTCCTTGAAGCCAATTGTGCTCCATCTCCACTTCCATATTCACTTCCATCTCCAGTTCCATCTCCAGTTCCATCTCCAATAGAACATATCCTGCTCCAGTTTTATCATGTTCTAAAACAACTGGAAACCATTTGGCAACACTGAAAACATACAGTTAGAACACTCAAATACGCTTACCTCTAGAAAGTCAGCTTATCCACTGCTCCGTCAAGTAATACTGTCTTGTCCTACACAGTCTTATAGCAACTCCACGCAAAATACGGTATGAAACTCGAGTCCAATGCCACGATAGATAACGCACTGCTCATCTACTTTGTCTTTTACGGGCTCTGAGCAATTAGTCTCATATTCATTGCACTATGCACAGTCAACATCTATCTCCGTTGCCGATTCTTTCTCATTCCATATCTCTCTCCTCACAATCATTCCACTCTCGCTCTCACAACCCATCACAAACACATAACCACAAACACGACACAAGCACAACAGCTCACAACCATGTAACAGAACACACATCACATCTATCAACTTGCTACTGCTTTCTACTACTGCCTACATACGGTAACTATAGACAGCTACCAACTAATTACAACTACAGCTCATACCTCCAATAGACAAGTGAGCAAATAGATAACAGAGTAAATAAATCAGTAGATAAATCAACAACTCATCCATACCGGACACCATTAGCTTGTTTCCTTGAAGCCAATTGTGCTCCATCTCCACTTCCATATTCAATTCCATCTCCAGTTCCATCTCCAGTTCCATCTCCAATAGAACATATCCTGCTCCAGTTTTATCATGTTCTAAAACAACTGGAAACCATTTGGCAACACTGAAAACATACAGTTAGAACACTCAAATACGCTTACCTCTAGAAATTCAGCTTACCCACTGCTCCGTCAAGTAATACTTTCTTGTCCTACACAGTCTTATAGCAACTCCACGCAAAATACGGTATGCAACTCGAGTTCAATGCCACGATAGATAACGCACTGCTCATCTACTTTGTCATTTACGGGCTCTGAGCAATTAGTCTCATATTCATTGCACTATGCACAGTCAACATCTATCTCCGTTGCCGATTCTTTCTCATTCCATATCTCTCTCCTCACAATCATTCCACTCTCGCTCTCACAACCCATCACAAACACAAAACCACAAACACGAACCAAGCACAACAGCTCACAAACATGTAACAGAACACACATCACATCTATCAACTTGCTACAGCTTTCTACTACTGCCTACATACGGTAACTATAGACAGCTACCAACTAATTACAACTACAGCTCATACCTCCAATAGATAAGTGAGCAAATAGATAACAGAGTAAATAAATCAGTAGATAAATCAACAACTCATCCATACCGGACACCATTAGCTTGTTTCCTTGAAGCCAATTGTGCTCCATCTCCACTTCCATATTCACTTCCATCTCCAGTTCCATCTCCAGTTCCATCTCCAGTTCCATCTCCAATAGAACATATCCTGCTCCAGTTTTATCATGTTCTAAAACAACTGGAAACCATTTGGCGACACTGAAAACATACAGTTAGAACACTCAAATACGCTTACCTCTAGAAAGTCAGCTTATCCACTGCTCCGTCAAGTAATACTGTCTTGTCCTACACAGTCTTATAGCAACTCCACGCAAAATACGGTATGAAACTCGAGTCCAATGCCACGATAGATAACGCACTGCTCATCTACTTTGTCTTTTACGGGCTCTGAGCAATTAGTCTCATATTCATTGCACTATGCACAGTCAACATCTATCTCCGTTGCCGATTCTTTCTCATTCCATATCTCTCTCCTCACAATCATTCCACTCTCGCTCTCACAACCCATCACAAACACATAACCACAAACACGACACAAGCACAACAGCTCACAACCATGTAACAGAACACACATCACATCTATCAACTTGCTACTGCTTTCTACTACTGCCTACATACGGTAACTATAGACAGCTACCAACTAATTACAACTACAGCTCATACCTCCAATAGACAAGTGAGCAAATAGATAACAGAGTAAATAAATCAGTAGATAAATCAACAACTCATCCATACCGGACACCATTAGCTTGTTTCCTTGAAGCCAATTGTGCTCCATCTCCACTTCCATATTCAATTCCATCTCCAGTTCCATCTCCAGTTCCATCTCCAATAGAACATATCCTGCTCCAGTTTTATCATGTTCTAAACCAACTGGAAACCATTTGGCAACACTGAAAACATACAGTTAGAACACTCAAATACGCTTACCTCTAGAAATTCAGCTTATCCACTGCTCCGTCAAGTAATACTTTCTTGTCCTACACAGTCTTATAGCAACTCCACGCAAAATACGGTATGCAACTCGAGTTCAATGCCACGATAGATAACGCACTGCTCATCTACTTTGTCATTTACGGGCTCTGAGCAATTAGTCTCATATTCATTGCACTATGCACAGTCAACATCTATCTCCGTTGCCGATTCTTTCTCATTCCATATCTCTCTCCTCACAATCATTCCACTCTCGCTCTCACAACCCATCACAAACACAAAACCACAAACACGAACCAAGCACAACAGCTCACAAACATGTAACAGAACACACATCACATCTATCAACTTGCTACAGCTTTCTACTACTGCCTACATACGGTAACTATAGACAGCTACCAACTAATTACAACTACAGCTCATACCTCCAATAGATAAGTGAGCAAATAGATAACAGAGTAAATAAATCAGTAGATAAATCAACAACTCATCCATACCGGACACCATTAGCTTGTTTCCTTGAAGCCAATTGTGCTCCATCTCCACTTCCATATTCACTTCCATCTCCAGTTCCATCTCCAGTTCCATCTCCAGTTCCATCTCCAATAGAACATATCCTGCTCCAGTTTTATCATGTTCTAAAACAACTGGAAACCATTTGGCAACACTGAAAACATACAGTTAGAACACTCAAATACGCTTACCTCTAGAAAGTCAGCTTATCCACTGCTCCGTCAAGTAATACTGTCTTGTCCTACACAGTCTTATAGCAACTCCACGCAAAATACGGTATGAAACTCGAGTCCAATGCCACGATAGATAACGCACTGCTCATCTACTTTGTCTTTTACGGGCTCTGAGCAATTAGTCTCATATTCATTGCACTATGCACAGTCAACATCTATCTCCGTTGCCGATTCTTTCTCATTCCATATCTCTCTCCTCACAATCATTCCACTCTCGCTCTCACAACCCATCACAAACACATAACCACAAACACGACACAAGCACAACAGCTCACAACCATGTAACAGAACACACATCACATCTATCAACTTGCTACTGCTTTCTACTACTGCCTACATACGGTAACTATAGACAGCTACCAACTAATTACAACTACAGCTCATACCTCCAATAGACAAGTGAGCAAATAGATAACAGAGTAAATAAATCAGTAGATAAATCAACAACTCATCCATACCGGACACCATTAGCTTGTTTCCTTGAAGCCAATTGTGCTCCATCTCCACTTCCATATTCAATTCCATCTCCAGTTCCATCTCCAGTTCCATCTCCAATAGAACATATCCTGCTCCAGTTTTATCATGTTCTAAAACAACTGGAAACCATTTGGCAACACTGAAAACATACAGTTAGAACACTCAAATACGCTTACCTCTAGAAATTCAGCTTATCCACTGCTCCGTCAAGTAATACTTTCTTGTCCTACACAGTCTTATAGCAACTCCACGCAAAATACGGTATGAAACTCGAGTTCAATGCCACGATAGATAACGCACTGCTCATCTACTTTGTCATTTACGGGCTCTGAGCAATTAGTCTCATATTCATTGCACTATGCACAGTCAACATCTATCTCCGTTGCCGATTCTTTCTCATTCCATATCTCTCTCCTCACAATCATTCCACTCTCGCTCTCACAACCCATCACAAACACAAAACCACAAACACGAACCAAGCACAACAGCTCACAAACATGTAACAGAACACACATCACATCTATCAACTTGCTACTGCTTTCTACTACTGCCTACATACGGTAACTATAGACAGCTACCAACTAATTGCAACTACAGCTCATACCTCCAATAGATAAGTGAGCAAATAGATAACAGAGTAAATAAATCAGTAGATAAATCAACAACTCATCCATACCGGACACCATTAGCTTGTTTCCTTGAAGTCAATTGTGCTCCATCTCCACTTCCATATTCACTTCCATCTCCAGTTCCATCTCCACGTCCATCTCCAATAGAACATATCCTGCTCCAGTTTTATCATGTTCCAAAACAACTGGAAACCATTTGACAACACTGAAAACATACAGTTAGAACACTCAAATACGCTTACCTCTAGAAGTTTTAGGAAAATTAAAATGTCTGTCAGTAGACGTTTCGATTAAAATTGTCGTCAGTTCTCATATATATAAATATATATATATATATATATATATATATATATATATATATATATATATATATATATATATATATATATATATATATATATAGTTATATATAAATCTTAGAGAAAACAGATTTTGGGATCTCAATCTTTGTTCACACGTTAAGTCGGTCATTCCTGGAAATGCTTTTGCACCATGCCTTTGTAGCCTCTCAATATTTACAATGCTACATTGGTTTCAAGGGGTCGAAACTAATGCCTGATAGTCTAAGTGAGCCTGTACTATGGCCTTGAAAAGTAGCTTAAACATTCTATCATCTAAGAACTGGAGGGTCCTTTGTATAACGCCTAGCATTTGCATTCCTTTGGCAATCTTTTAGTCACTATGTTCCTTCGAATTTAATCACTGTCCACAATTGCATCCCTATAGTGTAACACTGATTAGGTGCATTACTTCTAATATTCAACTAGATATGGATACATCTACGTGATATGATGAATGCTGTGTCTAATTGGTCATATGGTGGTCCAATGGGCACTTATTCACCATTGCTTAGGTGAAGAGTCCAAGGGATAAAATAAACTCATTTTACACGTGATCAGGTTCTGAGTCTCTATGTAAACATATTCCAGGACATTCAAATGAAAGGACGATCCTACTTGCCTACTAAACCGAAAATTATCAAATGTATACATTTTGGCGCCTTCTGGATTTTTCAATGAGGTCTTACCCTATGACATTTCATTTTATGAATCACATTTCATTTTAAGATACAACGTTGGAAGGAGTAAGGCTCTGACACTGAAATTTTTGCATTTGCCACAGCTCTATTATCATTAATCAACGGTGCTAATGTCACGAAGATCAGAACAGGTGAGCGCAGGTTATGCCCTTCAACTGCATGGTTGAAACCTAGTTCTTGTTATATAACTGTGTGCTTACATTAACTTGCACAGTACAGGGATGGCAGAGCAATATATTTATTGCATAGGCTCTAGTTTTCACAAGTCGTCTTCAAGGTGCCCTTCGTTAAGAGTTGTACACTGTAAATGAAAAATTACCTTACTAAATTTATTACAATTGAGGACACACATCACTAGAAAATCAGACTTAAAACCTAACTACAATCGAAATCTGAAGTTCACAAAACAAAAAGTTAAGGATTATTGAACAAGACAAAAAAAGATTGGGAAGCTCTTTTAGTAGATGCTTTGAAGGTGCATAAAGCGGCTGCATTCTTTGACCTAACTGAGAGGTGACTCCAAAGTTCTGCTACTCTAAAAAAAATAGCACTTTGGTCCTTTACTGACTTATTTATGGGAAGCCGCAAGCCTGTCTCTGTATTGCAGAAGCTCCTAAAGTAGCAATGTGAATTTTTGATGAACATGCTATTTAAGTACTCTAGAGCAAGCTCTAAATCAAAGGATAACAATCCAGGGACATAGAAGGTGCTAATACTGAGATAAGGGTGTTAAAAGCCTCGCTTTTGTACTATGTTACGTACAAATGTGTCCGTTTAGGTAATAGTCTATGGAAAGAATGTTCAGTATTGCATGACTGGCATCGCACTTCGGTGAGTTAAGCTCATTTGAAGTGGAATCAAATTTCAACAAACTTAATTTTCAAGATCTCTTACAGGAGAATTTTCGATATTTTTGTAACCATTTTCGCTTACCGATCAATACTAGCAGCAATCTTAAGCCGGGTTTCCACTTAAACGAATGCGGTCGAATCGATCGATTCGATCGAATCGGTCGAGAGGGCTGGCAGTTTCCACTGAAACGAATCGATCGATTCGACCGAATCGATCAGACAGGTTTTAACTTTTCTATCAAAGCAAAACCAAAGGCAGTTGTAAAATGGGCCTAACTAGGAAGGAGATAATAATTGCACTTTTAATAAAAAGAAGGGAATGAGGTCGAAATCTTCAAGTTATGAAGTCCAAAAGAGTACGGGTAAGACAGCTGTACAGGGAAAGGAAAGAAAAACGAGAATACCGCTCGTTGATTACAGAAATGCAAGTTGTTGACGAAATGTTGTTTTACATTATTCGTTTGGGAACTATTCCCTACTCCAGTTACAACACGTAAATTTCTCCCAGTCTCGCTTGATATTTCTAGTGGATTTAAGTTGAAGTAATCTGTGATCAACAGATTGAGTCACTTCCTTTGGTATGATTTTTTTGACACATTAACACACATTCCTATTGTAGTCATGCTGTTCTCTACAATTTGATTGGTCAGGGGATTATCGATCGATGGAAAAGTTCAACTCAGTTGAACTTCTCTATCGATCGATTCGATCGATGGCGGTCGAAGGGGAGTCCACAATTTTAGGAACTGCGCATGCACCAAATCGATCGATTCGATCGAATCGACCGAATTCGTTTAAGTGGAAACTGGGCTTTATGCAGTTCGATTTTCCTTAGCTCCATTCATTCAGTCACTGGCGGCGCCACGGAGTGACTGGGGGACAGACCTGGTTTGACTATAAAATGAGATGCATGTGCGGAAGTAGAATAATCAAATAAGCACAAATATCCAAGCATTTAGAAGTAATATACAATAATGAAATATAGGTACTAAGTCCCTATTTTGAAATTGTGTGATAGGAAATTTTATAATTCATTCTTGTTACCTGATTATTATTATTATTTTATTATTATAAAATTCTTTATAGTTGGTATAATACATAGTTATAAGAAAACTAATTCAAACCAACTATTTACAATACTTAAAATCTAAGAAATATCAAATATTAAAGAAAAAGAAAAGGTATTTGTAATAGTGTTATTCGATCTTTTTAATTTTTTGGGTAATCGCTATCCCTATTTTTTGTTTAATTACAGATCTTGCAATTGCATGCAACTCCATTCCATTTTTTGATCTCTCTTTTGAATATTGCTGTCGAGTTTGCATTTTTTTATGGCATCGGGTAGCGTGTTCCAAAGGAGAGCGCCTTTAAATACTAATGAGTTAACTCCATATGTGTTTGTTTTTCGTTTTGGTATTTGCAATAAGTTGGTTGTTCTCAATTCATATTTTATGTGCTTTCTTTCAAAGAGTGTCCACATGAATGATGGACCTTCTTTTGAAAGGCACTTAAAGATTTGGAGCATCAGTTTTTGCAAGTTCTTTATGTAGACCATATTGCAACTGCAAATAGATTAAATATAGTCACGCCTGGGGTGCATGAAACAAGCATCAGTGATCACTATATGGTGTACTGTGTTAGAAAATTTCGTGGTGCTTCTAGAAGACAGCATAAAAACATTTCAACGAGACAACTCAAAAATTTCAACTCTGATGTCTTTGTAAACGATCTGCTTTCAATTGACTGGAATGGCATTGTCAATAATAACGATGATGTTGACCTTATCGTTGAACAGTGGACCTCTTCGTTCTCATCGATTCTTGATAAACATGCGCCACTTCGCGAAAGACGTGTGTCAGAAAAGTTCCATCCTTGGCTCACGAAGGATCTTAAGCTTGTGTCTGCTGCTAGAGATAAGTTGAAGAAACAGGCGGTTCGCTCAAACTCTGAAATATTAATGCAAGCCCATCGGCAAATGCGCATCAAAGTTAACAAACTTAACACAGAGTCTAAGCGTGAGTATTTTTCTAATAAGATTGCTTCGCGTAATGGAGACCTTAGAAACACATGGAAGACCATTAATCTTGTTTTAAACAAAAAATCAAAAACCATGTAAATAGCATAAATGATTTTTTCTGTAATAGTGGCAAAAACCTCAGTGTTTTCATTTCATTTTTTCATTTTATACTATTTAAACACGTAAAAAGTTTCAATATAATATAAATACTGTTTTCCAAACTGACGTGTTAAAAACAAATTAATAGATAAAATGTTACAAAGAAAGAAACCCTAATACAATCGTTTAATAAAAAAGAAAAGAAAATGAGACAAAGGAAAACATTAGCTCTGGTTCAGTGTATCGACATCGTTTTTTGATCGCCGATTGAAGGCACTGAGGGAGGTTGCCACTTTAGCAGCCCTACTCAAGCTGTTCCAAAGTCTGGCCCCTCGATACGAGAACGACTTTTGACCAGCACTAGTTTTTAAAAGAGGCAATTTTAGATCAGTATCTGTTGAGCGTAGTACATGACCGTTGCTTTCTGAACATCTTGCGAACAGATTTCGCATGTATCCGGGAGCAAGGTCATTCAGAGACTTATAAATCAATGTTGCTGTTTCTTTGTGAATAAGATTAGAAATCGTTGGCCACCCTAGACTCTGGATAAGTGGGGCCGCTGATGCATCATGTCCACTATTCATAACTATTCTCGCTGCCCGATTTTGTACCTTCTGCAAGCTGTCAATTTTACGCTTACTGCAGTTACCCCATACGGAGCAACAGTAACTAAAATGGGGCTCAACCAAGCCTCGGTACATTTTTGCAAGGATTTCTGAAGAAAGATATTTCTTCGAATATTTGACCAGTCCAAGGGCTCGGAGTGCTTTTTCTTTGCCTTATCAATATGGTCATCCCATTTCAGTTGATTGTCAACTTGAACACCAAGGTACTTAAAGCTACTGACGATCTCAATATTATCATTATCTATTTCAAACGATGGTTGAGCATCAGGCTGGCTTTGGATCTTGCGGATATTTGGGCCTGAACCAACAATCAGAGATTGGGTTTTAACGACATTTAATGAGAGCTTGTTTCCATGCAACCAGTACTGCAAGTTCGAAAGATCACAGTTTAAGTCATGTTGAAGATCTTCGAGACTCATAGAGGAGTGCGATATTGTAGTGTCATCTGCGTACATACTGACATGCGCTTTTTCAAGCGAAAAAGGTAAGTCATTTATGTAGGTCAGGAACAAAAGTGGACCAAGACAAGAGCCTTGTGGGACACCACAATTTATATCACTTACATTAGATGAAACACCATTGACCTTGCAAAATTGCTTACGGTTGTTAAGATAAGAGGCGAACCAATCGTGTTCAAGACCATTTACACCATACTTTGCAAGTTTTTGCAAAAGAATATTGTGGTCAACCGTATCAAATGCTTTCTTTAGGTCAATAAAAATCAAACCAGTATATTCTCCTTTGTCGATGTTAAGGTACCAGTCGTTAGTGTTTTTCATAAGGCAGGTAACAACGGAGTGTAAGGGTCTAAAGCCAGACTGATGCCGGTATATAAGGTTATTGGTGTTCAAGTAATCATAAAACTGATCGTACAAAAGTTTCTCAAAAAGACGCGAGATAAATGGTAAGACGGAGATAGGCCTATAGTTAGATCTGTCATCCCTTTGACCACTCTTAAAGATAGGGGCAACACGAGCTAACTTCCAGCAATCTGGGAACTTCCCAGAAAATAGCGATAAATTGAACAAATCACACAAAGATCCTTTAATAATGGGCAAAGCTATCTTCAAGAAGTGACAAACTGCCCAGACAGAAAACCCCCTTCTTGAAAGTAGGTTATTTGTTAACGAGCATAATTTGCGGTTTGAATTTCAAGCTGTAAATATTACTCAGGTGGAGAAGGCCTTTGGAAAATTCAAAAAGTCCATGGGATTTGGCACTGATGGTATTGCCAATCATTTCTTGAAAATTGCGCTACCTGTCATCTGTGAATCCCTTTGCAGCATTTTCAATCTTTCTATAGCAACTGGTGTATTCCCAGATTCTTGGAAAATTGCTAGAGTTGCCCCCATTTTAAAAGTGGTCAATCTGATGTTCGATCAAATTATAGGCCGATTTCAGTACTACCTTTCTTGCCGAGGGTATTTGAAAAATTGGTTTTTAACCAGCTATATGAATATCTAGACAAAAACAAGCTCATTTACTATAAACAGTCTGGGTTTAGGTCCTTGCACTCCACTTTCACTTGTCTGCTGAAGTCTACAAATGACTGGTATGTTAATATGGACAAAGGTAGATTCACTGCTACAGTATCTATTGACTTGAAAAAGGCTTTCAATGCTGTAGATCACGATATTCTACTCCAAAAATTAGAAAAGTATGGAGTGATTGGCCTTGAAAATACCTGGTTTTCCTCCTACCTGAAAAACAGGCGGCAGCTTTGTAGAGTGAATGTGGTAGCCTCAAATATGGAAGAAATTAAATGTGGAGTTCCTCAGGGCTCTTGCCTTGGGCCCCTTTTATTCCTCATATACATAAATGATCTGCCGTTTTCTCTTAAAAGCAGTGAAGTAGCAATGTATGCCGATGATACCTGTATAGCATATATTCTTCTAAGAATATCGACGAGCTTAATGATAACCTTAACAGCAATTTAGACTCCTTGAAACAGTGGCTTGAATGTAATAAGCAATCTCTGAATGTAATCAAAACACAAGCAATGGTTATAGGCTCTAGACCTAATATCAAGAAGATATCAGACAAATCAGTACCAACCCCGACTTTCACCATTGGCAACTCGCATATTGATGTTGTAGATAATGTGAAATACTTGGGAGTACAACTAGATAAACATCTTACGCGGGATGAGCATACTAAGGCTTCACGTTCAAGGATTTCTCGCTCTTTGGGGTTCCTAAAATATGCAACGAAATTGCTTCCAAAGCATACCTTGAGTCAGTTGTATAGAGGTATCGTTGAGCCACATTTTCGCTACTGTTGATCTGTGTGGGGTAGCTGTGGAGACATGCTTCAAAAGTTGCAAAATCGTGCTGCGAGAATAGTTACCAACAGTAGCTATGATGTAACAGCAGCTCACTTGATAAAAGAGCTCAAATGGCCGACAGTCCACGATATGATCAAACAAGAGACGGCCACCATTGTTTTCAAATCAATAAGTGGCCTCGCACCCACTTACCTCTCTACTCTATTCACGAGAAACTCGACACGGAACATGGTAAATTTGAGAAATTATGAGACTGACTTACTTGCTCCACGAATGAAAACAAGTAATGGACAAAAAACATTTTCGTTCCGTGGACCAAAGGTTTGAAATAAATTAGGACACGAGGTCAAGCTAGCCCCCTCTCTGTCTACTTTTAAATGTAAATTGAAATGCAAATAGCCTTTAATTTTTCATTTATTCTAAGTTGACATTGTAAATTTTCTCTTTTTATTTTAGTATCATTGTAATTAGGTTTTTTCCACGGCCCCTGAAAAGCAGCCAATCTTGGTTGATGGGGCCACCATCATTAAAGAATTTTAAAATGAAATGAAATAAATGAAATGAAAATGGACTTTTCGGTCATTTGTCCTTTCAAGTAGTGCTTCATATGGTATGTTGAAGTCGTTATGTAGGATTCTCAATGCTCTGCTTTGGACAAGATCTACCCGATTGTTTGAAGTCTTCCCATGGTACATCCAGATCAGGGGACAAAAATTGAAATTTGACATTATAAATGTATTATAAAAGATCTTACCCTTTTCGTGGTTTAGATAAGGAGCCACACGTGAAAAAGCACTTACTTTCCTGTTCGCTTTCTGACAGAGGGCTTTTATGTGTTCATCAAACTTCAGTTGAGAGTCAATTATGACTCCTAGCAACTTAACTTTGTTTGTGAGAGGGATTACTTTATCATTAATTTCAAGGATAAGTTTTGGTTGCTCCCTCGTCCCTAAAAACGTAATCTGAAATTTACCAGGGTTGGCTGCCATATGATTATCTCTGAACCAGCTGAGGGTGTTGGACAGGTCTTCCTCAAGGTCTGATGTCACACTGTCAATATCTTTCCCAGATGTATATATTGTAGTGTCATCTGCAAAATTACAAACTTCCGACTCGTTAACTGCTAGAAGCAGATCATTAATGAAGATCTTGAAGAAAAGTGGTCCTATAACTGACCCTTGTGGGGCACCTGATTTTATCTCGAGCCATTCACTGAATTTGGATCCAACGTTAACGCGCTGTTTTCTATTGGAAACGTAGCTGTGAATTAATGATAGGCTATGATGATCAAATCCATAAGCTGCAAGTTTAGCTATCAAGAGGTCGTGAGGTAGGCATTCATATGCCTGTGAAAGGTCCATAAGTGCCATCCCCACAACACCCCCCCCCATCTGCCAGGGCCTTGCGACACATTTCTGTGAGCCTGAGTAGGGCGTGTTCTGCACTATGCCCATTTCGAAAGGCGCACAGTAAATTAGAAAGTAGTCTGTACGCAAACGGGCTGATTTGTTTGGACATCAAGCGTCCAAAAATCTTAGACATCGCTGATAGTACACTTATGGGCCTAAAATTCTTTTTAAGGGAAGAATCGCCCAACTTAAAAATTGGTGTCACGTCAGCGAGTTTCAATTTATTGGGGAAGGTGCTGTTTGCGAACATCTGGTTTACAAAAAATGTAAAATACTCGACGCAATTATTAGCAAGAGATTTAATTATATCTGTTGATAGCTCTCCATTGGTCTTCTTTGAACGATTTAGTTGATTGATTTCATTCCAGACTTCCAACGGGCTAACAGGATTAAATTATGCTTTAAAAGTTTTGACTTTACGACTTTCAAAACGTTAAACTAATGTACATCTCGTAGGAAAAGTGAAGGGGCAACAGATCCTCAGCCCTCCTGGCTCCGCTGCCCATGAATTACTGTATAGTTTTCGTTTTCTCTATTTTACATAAGTCTTGCATCAATTCCAGCACGATATTTTCCATGATGCACAATAATTCGAGCCATTCTAGTTTGCACCATATTCCTGCACGTCTAATTTCCAATAGAACTTCTACTTGATATATTTTATGCTTTTTGAGGACTAACTATCTGTTCAACATAGCCTTTCTATCATGCCGTTTTCATACTAGCATATATCTACACAACTGCCTTTTAAGTAGAGAAGAATATATTTCTCTATAGCTACCAAATTCAATTTAATCATCGATCGCCCCTTGGAAATCACTTGAAACTGAAGGGTATCCCTCCTTAACTGTCAAGCAGCACATGAAAGCATATGATATTATATGAAATCAAATGAAATGAAACCACATCACTAGCAATTACAGGACAAGACAAAATGCAATAGAATAGAACAACAAAGTTCAATTTCACTCCCTTTGTTATTTCTATCTTTGCTTCTGCCTCATATAAAATAAAAAACTGGAACCTCAAAGAAATGGTAAAAAGTTGCTAAGTGCCGCAAAAACCAAAAGGCCATAACAAAATGCCAGCAAACTGTGACAGTTATATATTACCAATATATTACTTGGTTGCTATAGAATCGTTTGCACAAATTAAGGTTTAAATCTCTTTTTGAGTAGCATAAGATTTTGGCGCCAAGTACACCCTTTAATTTACATGCAACTAAACATAAAATCGCTATATAAGACGTCAATACGGCTTATGCAGGTATTCAAAGCAAAAGAGGATCACTTGCCGTTTCTACATATCTGATGCTCGATTGTGGACTACATACTAAACGGTATACGTCCGTGAATGAGAAACCTACTGAACAAAGATTAGGCAAATCATATATCAGACCTTGATCATGTTGAGGACATTTGTAAACTGCTCACTATTCTACACCCTTTTGAAGGTTTCCAATAGCTAATGAAGAACACGGGTAAAGTATAAAAGCGAACTTACAGATCGAAGCATCGATTTTGCAAGATGCACTCAAAATCTTCCACTCTGGTGGCGACACGATTGCATTGCACTTCCAAGTGAATGTCAGGTTTGCGAAATCATGCTATTGTTTAGTCAAGCAATTCATTTCAATTGCCTGTACTCAAATATGATTGGCTGAGAAAAGCATGAGGTAGAGTCAATGGAAAACAATGATTGGTTGAGGAAAGCGCGAGGCGGGGTCAAGTCTCATTGTCATGATCTTGAAAGTCGCCGAGTGCAATAGCTCTTTGGGAGCCCAGTGGGAGTTGCATTTCTATGAACCAATATGCTGCGAAGTAAGGCCCGTTTTAAAAGTCGCACTTCTCATGTCCAAAACTTAACTCGAGAATTAATGCATGAGAAGGGCGACGTTTGAATCAATTAGGCACGGCAGATGTAGTTAAGTCCGGAATTCTCTTCCGAGCTGCACTAAGCTAAGGCTAGGCTTTGTTTCAAACGTCGAACATTTCATGTGCCAAGCTTAATGCTTTGAACTTGCATGAGTGTTTTTTCGTTATAATTTTCCTTCAATGCAGAATGCAACAAATATTGTTGCATATTCGTGACGTACGTGACAAGTACTTTCATATTGTATATAATTCATGTATGAAGGAGCAATCTTTATCAACAAACTTGAAATGCTTGACGGAAGAATTTTAGTTTGACATAGGAGCAGCACAATTAACCTCGACATTTAAACGGGAGTCGCACTAAGCACTCTCAGTTGCTGTACCAAATTGAATTGAGTTCGACTCATGAGAAGTTCGAAATTAGAAACAGGCCTTTAACCAGGGGTAGGACATTATTCTACACAAAGGGCCACATTAGAAGCAAAAATATTGAGGAGAGCTTGACCAAATGGACTGATAAAATTTCTAAATAATATTGTCTGTATTTTGTAAAGAAGTTTGACAAAACGCCAAAGTCTAAAATAGACAATGCAGCTTCACTTTTTACTTTATATACAGCATTTCACTGGCCAGTCAAGAGTCTATCAAAGGGCCATATGTGGCCCGCGGGCCATTCAATGCCCCGATCTGCCTACACTCGTGTATTCGGGACTCCATATGTATTTCGTAGTAGATAAAATATCACTATAGCACGAAAAAGCGGGAACATTGCTTTTTCGTGCTATAGTGAAGTTCTGTAGTACCAACAGACTTTTCACGTAGATAAAATATGCAGCCATGCAGTCTATGAATTTATATGTGTTTTCAGTTTCTCGTAAAATGCTTCTTACGTAAACACACCTTGGAGAATTCATCCCCAACGGTTCTCCAAGCAAATCCTTTACATAATCTTACAGGTCATAGAAACAATAGCATTGGCTCTAAAACTCTCGCTTTACATTATCTATGCATAGTATTTGTCATGAGAGACTACAAACTCTAAGTAACAGTTTGCCTGCTGATGTTTTACATAATCTATAGGACACCCTACTTGAATCATGCTGCTATAATAATCCTTTAAGCTACCTGTTAGTGTTAGTTAGTTTAGATTTGTACGATGTTTTGTTTGCGTTTTGTGCTGAAGTTGATTTTATTGATTCGACATTCGTACTTTTCTTGAACCAATACTTGAGTCCCTAACACTGCGTATCGGCAGATATAACAGGGATAAATGGCGCAGTCGACAGGATCTTCTTGGCGTAATACTACGAAGTTTTAGCTTTCACACGGATTAGTCAAGATTCCTTTCGCTATGGCTGAATTGAAGGATTTAGTTAGCGTACTTCAAGAACAGATATCATTACAACAACAGCAAATGCAGTTGTTAATAAACGAAAGAAAAGTGGACAAAGAAAGATTCGACTTACTTATACAGAAAGTAGCGGTAAGTGGCTCAAACGTTTCTACTTTACCGTCTATTACTGCAAACGCAACTCCCAATTTCACGCCATTTGACTCAACTTCAGAATTATGGACGGACTACTGGGCAAGATTTTGTACCTTCGTAGGGGCGTATTCGATTCCCGAGGATAGAAAGGCACAAGTTTTTCTTACGAATCAATCGCCTTCAGTTTATAAGCTCCTTGCTAACCTTGCTAGTCAACAAACACCGCCAAAGGGCATTAATGAACTTACAATTGAGGAAATTGTAACATTTATGAAGGATCAATTCGATCCAAGACGATTTGTAGTAAGGGAGCGTTTTAGATTTTGGAGTAGCATGGAAAGAAAACCAGGGGAATCAATACAAGAACTTGCCGCTAGAATTCGAGCAGACGCAGCTACTTGTGATTTCACTTCCATAAAAAACCCGCAGGATGAAGCTCTCCGTACACGTTTTATGTGCTCAGTAAATAATGAAGCCGTTCTTAAAGCCCTGTTTAAGGTAAAAGACGATGAACTCGACTTCAACAAGGCTATTGATATTGCTATCCAAACAGAAGATGCTGCTAAAGTCGCTAGGGAGACAGTACATGGATCTAAAACTCAATCTGTACAACAAGTGAAAAATAGGCCTATCATTCCGCCTACACAGCAGCGAGCTAAACCCCAGTCACAAGGTGTTCAACCTCGAAAAGTTGTTTGCTATCGCTGTGGAGGTAATAATCATCATGCTCAGAAGTGCAATTTTAAAGATTTCGCCTGTAATTTCTGCCAAATAAAGGGACATTTGGAGAAAGTATGCAGAAAGAAACAAGCAGCACAGAAGACAAGCCATTCTGTAAAAAGGATCAATTTGGTGCATTCGGTATTAGTACATGAAGAAATCGTACCGAAACTTGAAGTTTCACTTAATATTCAAGGTAATGAATGCCTTATGGAACTTGATACTGCCACAACTGGTAATTTTCTGTCACGTACGTACTGGGAACAGATGGGTTGCCCTCCACTTGATGAGCCTGCATGGAAATATGAATCAGCTAGTCAACATGAAGTACCTGTCATGGGCACTTTCATAGCAAAAGCCACAGTCCCAGGGACAAAGCATGAACACAATATTCGTTTTATTGTCTCTGATGTGCCTGATTTAAATCTCTTAGGCCGTACTGCTACAAAAGAAATGGGAATTTCTGTAGATAAAGTACTCAACGCCACTCAACCCTGCAATGCAGTTTTCAGTCACCTTAAGGCTGATACACAATTAAGAGATAAATGCAGATTACTTTGCAACCAGTTTCCTGATCTATGGAAATCCGAACTTGGATGTTTGACAGACTTCGAACTTGATATCAAATTTAAAGAGAACTCTCAACCGATTTTTCGCAAAGCTCGACCAGTTCCAATTGCACTTGAAGAGGACTTAGAGCAAGCTTACCTAGATGGTATTGCAAAAGGGGTCTGGGAACCTACAGATTTTAATGATTATGGCACTCCTGTGGTTCCAGTACGAAAAGCTTTACTTCCAGGACAAACCAAAGCCAAGATTCGAGTTTGCGGTGATTATTCTGTGACAGTCAATTCCCAGCTGGAAGACCACCGTCACCCTCTGCCTCTCCCGGAGGATTTACTGCGCAAGCTGGGAGGTGGATATGGGTTTACAAAAATTGATCTCGCAGATGCATACAATCAGATTAAATTGTCAGAGAGAAGTGCTCAACAGTTAGCTCTCAGTACTCATAAAGGTGTTTTACTACAAAAACGCTTGCCATTTGGAATCAAATCAGCTCCGGGCTACTTCCAGATGATAATTGATCAATTGACTAAGGATTTACCAGGCGTAGCAGCTTACCTGGACGATATTCTAGTTAGTGGAAAGGATGCAGAGGACCATCTTCGGAACCTCACGGCAATTTTACAACGTTTAAATGATAGAGGTTTACGATGCCGCTTAGAGAAATGTGAATTTGCAAAACCTTGGGTAGAATACTTAGGACACTTATTATCTTTTGAGGGAATCGCCAAAGGTCCTAAAGTGGATGCTGTTCTAGAAATGCTACCACCAAGAGATGTGCCTACACTTAAAGCTTTTCTGGGTTCAGTGCAGTTTTACAGCAAGTTTTTACCCTCAAATTTGTCTACCATCTGTGAGCCTCTGTATCGCCTGACTAAGAAAGGACAGCCTTGGACATGGAACAACGAACAACAAACCGCTTTCGATCAGCTCAAAGAACTCTTGTCATCTGAAAATGTTCTTGTTCATTTCAACAAAGATTTACCAATAGGAATTGCCTGTGATGCTTCCAACGTAGGAATTGGTGCTGTGTTATTCCATCGCTACCCAGACGGCAGCGAGCGACCAATTGCCAATGTTTCAAAAACTCTCACGGACTCACAGCGCAATTACAGCCAAATACAGAAAGAGGCACTTGCGATTATTTTTGGTCTCAAGAAGTTCTATGAATACCTATATGGACGCTCCTTCATTTTGATCACTGACCATCGACCTCTACTTGCAATATTTGGTCAAGGGAAAGGTACTCCTGCACTTGCTGCAAATCGATTAGCAAGATGGGCTTTACTGCTTAGTCAGTTCGACTACAAGATTGAGTACCGACGAACACTACAACATGCCAATGCAGATGCACTTAGTAGGTTTCCTACAGACACTGACGCTCAGTTTGACAGAGAAGAGAGTCAAGATGACACTGAGACAGTTTGCTCAATTACGCGTATTTGTAATCGTATTACACCCGCAGATCACTCCTCTCTTTCGCGCGAATCAGCTAAAGACTCGTTGCTCTCTAATGTACTACGATTTACACGGGAAGGATGGCCACCCACGAACTCAAATGAAGGAACAGAAATGCAACGCCTCAGACAGCTAAGTGATTCACTATCAATTTGTAATGGATGTCTCTTATTGGGATCACGCGTAGTCATTCCAACAAGCATGCGTCGACAAGTTCTTGAATATCTTCATCTTGGACATTTCGGCATGCAGAGAATGAAGCAGCTTGCTAGGACAGCTGTTTATTGGCCCAATATTGATGAGGACATTGAGAATATGTGTCGCAACTGTATACCCTGTGGTGAACATCAAAACAAGCCAGCAAAACCTGCTATCCACCCTTGGATGCTCCCAGAGAAGCCCTGGAGCCGTCTTCACCTTGATCATGCGATAAACTTCTTAGGAAACAACTGGCTTGTCGTAACAGATGCTTACTCAAAGTACCCTTGCATACATGCTACACAATTAACCAATGCAAAATCAACAATTGACCTACTGGAACAGGATTTTGCACACTTTGGATTCCCTCATACTCTAGTTACTGATAATGCAACTACGTTTATGTCGGAAGAATTTCAATCTTGGTGCAAGGAGAATGGCATCATTCATTTAACAGGTGCACCTTACCATCCAGCAACAAATGGTGCGGCAGAAAGGCTAGTTCAAACTTTCAAGAAAGCATTGAAGAAATCTAGCCTTCCCCCAAAAAAGGCTTTACAAGAATTCCTGATGCAGTTCAGGAGAACACCAAACTCTTCAGGATATTCTCCAAGTGAACTACTTAACTCAAGGCAGATAAGGACAAAAATTGACACACTTTTGCCTTCTCCTGCCCATGTAGCACAAGGAAAACAAGCCCACATGGCTACTAAGTCTCAACAAACAGAGATCATAGCAAAGATCCAAAGACAGTTTAATGTTGGTGACACAGTTTACGCTTTGTATTTTGGACCTCGTAGAGATCGTGATCCAAGATGGGTTCCTGCTATTGTTACGAAACGCAAAGGAACTAGAACTTTCAATGTACGCGTTTGCCCTCGTGGACCTATTTGGAGACGTCATATCGAGCAACTACAGCCGAGATATGTTTCAGAAGAAGATAACGAACCGGGAGAAGACCCACAATGTTTTCCTACTTCAAGAGTACCCAGCACGGAAAACACTACGTACACCATGCACGGTACAGATCCAGCATCAAATCCAAAGAGTGAGATTACCGCTCAAAAGCATGATTCGCATATCCTACGACGTTCTAAAAGAACTTTTAGACCTCCAGAACGTTTTGGTTTTCCCGCTTAGAAGTACTTCAAGCTCGGTGGGAAGGTGTCATGAGAGACTACAAACTCTAAGTAACAGTTTGCCTGCTGATGTTTTACATAATCTATAGGACACCCTACTTGAATCATGCTGCTATAATAATCCTTTAAGCTACCTGTTAGTGTTAGTTAGTTTAGATTTGTACGATGTTTTGTTTGCGTTTTGTGCTGAAGTTGATTTTATTGATTCGACATTCGTACTTTTCTTGAACCAATACTTGAGTCCCTAACACTGCGTATCGGCAGATATAACAGTATTGTATGAGCTAGAGGAGGAGTTGAATCATTTTCAAGTATCCTTATTTTCTATTGAGTCAAGTATCCTTGCTCTTAATCATTCTACACTTATACTATATTTCCAGTCACTGGCGGACCAAACGGTTCGGGGCCCTTAGCAATAAGGTGCTGCTGGGCCCTTTCAGATTTAATTATTTCCCAAATCTAGGCAAAAATTAAATCAATAGAAGAAACACGCGACTCAAGTGATTTGCTAAAGTGGATCTAGGAATCAATCAAGCCTACAGTTGCAATTTTCTCTTTTACTTCCTTGCAAACTTTATAACCATTTGCTAGTAACTTCCAGTCAAATTCTTTTGTACAATCTTTGGAATACATGTTCAACAAGCTGTCTGGTAATTTGGAGACTTCCTGGTTGGTTGCTCTTGCTAGGCGGTATGGAAATTGACGCTAAATATTGAAGTAATCTTCTCTTCTATACCCAATCAGAATTTAACACTGTTTAAAGTGGATTGGAGATCTCCTCCCTACATTCTTCAGGAGCTGTTGAATAAAAGAGATGCTTTTAAATCCAAATATCCCTAGTATTGACTGAGCTCCATCAAAGTACAAACCTCTTTTCACTTCTTGTTCAAGTGCCAAATGTAAATTTTCATTTTGAAGAAATGTTAGTCAAATCAAGTAAAGAAGATTGCAAGGCTTGACAAAAACACCGTACACTATTAGATCTCAAGCAGTAAATTTCAATAAGCCTGTTCTTTAAGAGCTCCATGATCATCCAAAGAGAAGTTTCACTCCATCAAAAGGAAACATGAAGACAGCCCGATACAGCTATCCTTTTCATTAGCAAGGGGACAAAGGGACAAGAACCACTCTGTAACCTGTTAACTGGGTTATTCAGTCATTCAATCACTTTTCAAATCAAATAATGCAAAAACTTTGCCTTCTCAACACATCTTGTGGGGCATTTAGGATTTGTCCTAATCCCAACCTACGTCGGTTATGCCATTGCATAATGCTGCAAGATCATTTTACCATAGAATTTCATATACGCAATGCTTTTCATAACTAAATACCTATTTATTAAAGGTATCTTCTCAGTAATGCCCTTTTCGTGCCAACATACATTTAAAGAGCTATGTATGAGTAAAGTAACATATATTTATCTAAATATAATACTAAATGCGATTATGAATGGCGAATGGTGTCCCTCCTTACTCCTTCTTCATGGAAAATTCAAAACAAATTGAACTTCACACAAATGACAATACATCTGTTGATCAATAAACTGTCATTCATTATGACACATGTATTATTGCTTATTTATGCAAAGGTTTCAAACCTGTAGCAAAGTATAATAAATTGAAAAAGCCAGAAATACAATGTCAGTAAACAGTCCCAACAATATTATACTAGTATAGTGCTCTGATGCCATAGAACCACTCCAGCAATTCTAGGTTAAAACCTCTTATGGAAGCTCAAAACTGTGGCGCCATGCAACTAACAAGCATTGTTCCTATAGAAGACTTTAGTGCGTTTGCTGAAGGTGTTCAAGGTAGGTACATTCAATACGTCCGACGGAAAGCTGTATGAACTTACTTGTTGCTACAGAATGATTTGCGGACATTATGTCACCGAGACTTCATGAAAAAAGCAAGTAAATTATGTTCTACGGATAAAAACTCTTTACAAGCTACCAAAAGAAATACAAAGAGCTTTGGCCAAGAGTTATTCTCTTTCAAGGGGAGTTTCCTCTGAAACGTTTTTAATGAAAGTGTCAAAAATGAGCCAACACGGCTGGCTTTCAAAAAAGTATCAAATGTTGGGCTGGAAAAGAATATACCTGCAGACAATGCCATTATTCAACTTTTCTATACAATGTAACAGCTCTACGAAGGGGACTAGAAAAAGAGGGGAGTTTTAAAAATAGTGTGACTATCTATTACCATGTGTTTGAACATTTACAATGTGCTTCGTTATCTATCAAGGCTTATTGGAGAGGTGGCTGAATAAAGCTTTTCAGTTTCAAAATTCCTTCTTTCAAATAGTGCTTTGAATTAGTACCTTCTAGTATTGTTGCGAACGGTGACACAGTGGATGGAATGCATGGGGGCTACAACCCAACAGAAAGTCTATCGGACGCTTTTGCCATTTTCGGATTTTTGTATCTAATTGAGTTTCTTTTGCTGTGTTGAATGTTTTCAAAAGAATAACGTTACAGCACTTTGAGAAATTCATCCTTGCATACTGTATTCCTATAGCTACTGCAAGAATACAAGGATTCGCAGTAAATTTCCCACAGACAAGATAAATTTTTTAATTTCCAAAACAGAACTTTTCTTTGGCCGTGTAAGAGAACTAGCCAGACTCAAAATGGATTTCGTATGTAAACACCATTGATAAGAGAAAGATGAAGGAAGCAGGGAGAGGGTGGGGTAACGCTATTTTGTTGAGTAATTGTGGGAGGGTGGTGGAGGCTCCTGATGCGTCACCGAAGAGGGAGGGAGGGCCTCGAAAAGTACAAAATGTGCGATATATACCTGTTCAATGATCCCTTAATTCCTCCATCATAATCTAGCTTGTTTTCTCTGTTGTCTTCTTTCAAGCTGCAGAAGCTCCAAAGAAGCATACTGATAGCAAATTAAGTTCTAATAGAAGAATACGTGCCCGCCTCTATTTTGCTACATTTTTGTTGGACGGATATAGCAGTCTTGTCCTAACACATGACAACAACCTGATAAAAGATCACGAAGTTATTATGGCTTTCAAATACGTCAATGGTCATAAATTCATGTGAGACAAATGAAGACAACACAGAACAATATTTCTTCACTTTACAATTTCTTCCGTCCAACAGTCCGTTTGTTGAAGCGTGAAAATCAGCAAAAGGTTATTATTCACGTCGAACCTTGCTTGACTCGCGATACGTACTCTGAAAAATATTTTAAAATTTAAATACAACTTCAACAATAAATCCTTAGATAGAATGCTCCAAAAAGCTAGCTGGAAAATTATGGCACTTTCTATCGTTCTATCCAACAGATTATCGTATTTTCAAAATATCTGAATAATAGAGCCTCAAGTAAGCTACTTGGTTTTGAATTTAGAAATTTCAGCATACTTATTTGATGAAATGGAAGTATGATGTGTCTTTGGGGGAAATGAACAATTTTCATTCATTCTCAAAGTGCCGATTCGTACTAATTGTTCGCGAGGTACGTCTGGGACTCGACTGAAAATAAACCAACAGAACCACCAGAGCTTCCAGGAAAGTTAGGCATATGTAAATATCGTTTATTTCTATTCTTTAAGTTGTAAGACGCGCTTATTATGTCCACAAGTATTTGTATTAGCTGACAAGAAATACGTTAGGTTAGGTATAAGTAATACACAAGTAGTAATCTCATCTGTCATGCAAACTCTAGGCATACGATAGGAATCCCTTTGCAGTAACTGTACATTAGGCAGTATTCCATTCTATTGTTCAATGTTTAAGGAGTATTCCTCCTAGCGTAATAAACGACCAGATTAGGTATTACAGAAGAAACTAGCATTACACCATATTGTATTTAGCTGAGTAACGATTACTCTATGTCGGCAAAAATGCCGATGCATCGTAAATAAGTATTTCTCCGCCATATAAATGCTTCCCTCGTAGAGAACAAAAAGAAAGATACAGAGACAGAGGAGTAATAGTTGGAGCCAAGATGGGTTAGAGTTCAGAGTTAGGAGTTAGAAGGTCCAATGGCAGGGACGTGAGTCTCCTAACAGAACAATGCGTACAGTTATTTTAATGAAGATAAAATGTAATACCTATGATACTGCTGACGACTAAAATTTTGATTTGAATTTAATAAACCTTTGGGTTCACAAATGGAGAATCTCTTCAATTCTGATATTACTAAGCAAGCAGTTGAGGTAATCTTTTCAAGGAAAAGGTGTCCTTTAAATCACCCATCGATATTTTTCAATGCTACCCTTGTTAAGAAAGTCCAGGAGCAGAAACACCTTACTCGACTCTAAACTATCCTTTTCTAACCATATCAAATCTGTCGTCTCGAAGGCCAGACAGGCAATAGGAATGTTGAAAGCTCTCGCTAAGTATGTACTTCGACATACCCTAAGTGGAATACACAAACTTTATATCCGACCACATCTAGATTATGATGATGTCGTTTATCACATTCCACGAGCCATTGATGAATTTAGCCATAACATTGCATTGAACAGTCAAATGGACAAGCTTGAATCTATACAATACTCAGAGGCCTTAGCAGTTTCTAGTGCCTGTTAGAGCAGTTGTATAGGGAGTTGGAGTGGGAGTACTTGAATCTCAGAAGGTGGAGTTGGCGTCTTATCCTTTTCTATAAAATAAAGAATTACCTAACACCATACTAAACCAGATATCTCATCCCTCCCATCCGGGATCTTAGTTACAAAATCAGAAGGTGCAATTCAATTCGGCAAGTATGTGCGAGATCGAAAAGTTGCGAGTCACGTTTTCATCCCAGTTGTATATTGGAATGGGAAAAGCTTGAGTCAGAAATTAGTTTGTCGAATTCTGTAAGCGTGTACAAGAAGAAATTGATAACTATTATTGGACCTACCCGAGCAGGGTTTCGGTGCTTATGATCCCGAAGGCATATCTGTTTTAACTCAGTTGTGTATTTGTCTTAGCAGCTTGAACTAACATAAATTTAAACATAATTCTTGGGACACACTGAGTATCATGCGCTCGACAAATGACGGTGTTGACAATATGGAGCACAATCTCCGGCTTTTCCAAGCTTATAGTACAAGTAGGCGAGATCTTCTCACGTGTTTGAACAATATGTTACACCCATTTGGATTTAGAAATTTGAGCAATGAAGAATTTCTACAACTTATTCTCCATGGCCATGATAATTTATATGATTCAAATGCTAAAATCTTAGCAATGACCATACGATACATTCATGATCCTAATCGTTTTGAAAGAATGACCAGCAGCAATTTTTCCTAATATTCTTAAAGTTCTTTTCTTGTTTAATCAATATATAACCATCCTATTCCCACATGTTTCCTTTTTCTTTCCTTCATATATTTTTATTGCTTGAATCTTTATTCAATGGCATTCTCCCGTTACGTAACGCAAATTTTACCGCTTTGGGGCTCTCACTCCTTTCTTTTGATAACTTCCTTAGCATGGCCCTACATGCATTTTGAAATCCTGTTTTAGAAACTTTTGAGGTGCCCTCCCTGGTGGAGCAGTTGTGTAACGGGTGAATGATCCATTCGCTTGTCTATGTATTTGTGCCTACTTGTATTCGTACGTTCTGTGTAATGGCAATAGGGTTGCTATGTAATTCCATGCTCCCTGTGTTATCCTTTCTGTAGTTGTCTATTTTGTAAATATTTATATGAATACAGACAGTAGTGAAGAAGAGGTGGAAATCGGGGGGGGGGGCTTGATACCCTTAGCTACAACCTGACAGAGCGCAGCACCAGCTGCCATCGAAATTTAAAGCACGAAGGATAGAAAACCATTTATCAGCAAAATGCCATGTTCATTGTATTTTCATACTGTTCGCTATTCCAAACGCTTATGAGGTTTTCAATAACTAAGAAGAATAAAGGTAAAGTATAAAAGTTAACTTACACATCGAAGTATCTAGTTCAGAAGGCCCACACGAGATCTTCCGCTCTGGTGGTGACACGCTTCTACTGCTCTTTCAACTGAATGATGTCTGGCAGCATACTGATGCTTTTGTTCAATGGCTCAATTGATTTCAATCAATTAATTGGCTACAAAGAAATGAAACAACAAACATGTCATATTGAATCTATTGATGAATTGAGAATAACTACCAAGATGGATAATTCATAAGGTCTTTTTATTCAAGAGATCTATTCACTTATGAAAGTCTCTTCACATAAAAATATAGCACTATTTTCAATTCCCAACAGCCCTCTATTTCTATGGCATTATTGCATTTTCGCTATTTTTCACCTACTACTTGTTTTCCACCCTGAGTGTTTGTCTACTGTCTTCAAAATACTTTTTCCTACTGTGCTGTCTACTGCGTTCTGGTTCTTTGTCAATAGCCCAACATATGTATTTCTACATCAAATTATGTTTCATACAAAGCGTTCTCCTATTCTGCCTAAACCCTTTAACCATATCCCTACCTTTCTGAGGATGACTCTCAACAATGAAACGCTACGTTCTAATGGATTTCAACCAGATATGATAGCCTGTAGCAACACGGTTATGTTGAACACTAACTATGCAGAAGCACTGTTTCCCTTGTATATTTTCGCTCTTATCTTAAGATTTCTAGCATGCCTACGGTTTCTACCTTGGGACAAACATTATGAAAGTATAGGGTATATTTTATCCCAAATTTTAATGAAGCGCCAATTCGCAGGGTGAACGTTGGAAGAGTATTATATAAGATCAGAGCATAAATCAAGATCCAAGGGCAGAAAAAGTGAAGACCTATTGAGCACTAGGTATAGAGTTCATAGCCAATACGTGAATCAAATCTTGCTCACTTTTCCCTAACATTTTTCAAACGATCGCCAAAAATGTTCTATAGTTCATTAGCCCTCGTTTCGCACATTTACAAACAGGTAAAGAGCTTTGATAGATTAATAATTAGCAAAGATCACATATGGCTAGCAAAATTAACTTCCGCTTCTGAAAGGTTAAGCTGTGTGCAGATGCTATGCAAAGTGAGAAAGTTCACAATCATTAACAACACAAGGAACAAGGCCCTCCTTCGAACATGCCTCCTTTATACAAGCCCGGACCTCTAGGATATATGCGGACAAATAAGCCTCCACCCTCCAGTAAACCCCCATGGGGTTATCTAGGTTCAGCATAATTCAGATTAAAAGCAACAAAAATGAAATGTTCAGCAATTGCTTTGCTCACATGTGCAAATATTTGACGACAACAACTGTCCATCATTCTCCTCCTTCATCCCACCTCGATTAACATTTCAATCAAAGTAGCTTATATTCAGAAATTATATGAGATATTATCTTTGGTACACCTGCGGACCTCTAAATTTACTACGCCCTCCCCTCGAATAAGTCCCCCTCGAATAAGCCACCATCCACAAAATCGTTTCTGACAAATAAGCCCCCTGAGGCTAACTCGAGTCTTTGCGGTATTATCTTGAATTTGTTGTCTAGGAAGAGCTTTTTGACGACTAAATATAAAACGAACAACTATAAATAGTTATCTTGTTGGTTTTAAACATGTTGCAGTGAACGTAAACAGTGTAGCTTAAGCCCGAAATACATGGTCCTTTTCTACCTCCATTTTCACCTAGTGCATGTCAAAAACACTAGAAAACAAGATTATCTTTGACACACGCCATGTAATCATGTTCTCAATTTTCCCCTTTCAAAAAGATGGACATGTTCAAATTTCAGGCGAAATTAGATAGGTTTTTTCTATTCTGCTTTTGACAAGCGACAAGAAATCTTTTGTTCTGCCTGTCTCGCGTTACGTAATAATGTGTAGCTTCGTAGAACCAAGCCAAAACCATTGACAAGTACTACCCAGATAGACAAAAGCTCTCTTGTTTGTGCAGTGCCATGTTGAACGAATATTGCCGCCGAGATCAAAGAGCTGGGAACTTGCTCTAAAATAGAAACAGAGCGGTCTTCATGTGGGTATCAGTCGATAATAGGGTATTCACTATCTTCTGTGATTGGTGCCTTTGTGAGGAGGCTGTTAATCATTTAAAGTTCTAGGAAGGGGGCTTATTCGAAAGGGGCAGTATGAAGATTTAGAGTAATGTACAGGAAGCCCCTACCAAACCCCAAGAGTCGTTTTGAATGGCGGGGCAAATGAAAACATGTGGCCCCTCATGAGGTCAATGTGAAATTTCCAAGTTGATGCAATCACCAGAGTTTCATAATTCTGGTCCCCTTCTCAGGCCTTGGGGCAAGGAGAAGTCTGCTTTCATTGCCCTGCAACTATCTAGGTTTTCCAGGCGTAATAGTCTTTGAGTTTTCCAGTCTACTTTAAATACCAAAACTATAGAGCCAACATTTATACTTTGTATTGATTTTACCATGATGAAAAGAATGAGAATAACAAGAGAAATGGCATATTATTGTGCATATGAAAACACCAATCGTCTGTACTTCTCTATTTATTTAGGGTTCAACGGAGGTACAAGAGGATCTTGTAAACACCCATCACTCATCACATTGACCCAATCCTATTTAGCTAATAGGTGAAGACTTGTGAATTCTTGTGAAAAAAGGACCGTGTATTTCAGGCTTTAGACCATTTTCCATCTCGACAACTTTTGCTCCTCATCCATTCATCCTCATTTATCATCATCATTAAACGGAAGGCACGCAATTGGCCGCCGTGGCTCTCCATTTGTCTCAGGCCTGCGCTAGTCTGTAAATAGCTACAATACTTCTAATTCCAGCTCTATCCTTAATTTTATCACTCTATCTCGTTTTTGGTCTACCTCTAACTCTGTGTCCGTATACACTACCCATAAAGAAATAAACAACAAAGGACATCTTTCGTCTATTAATTGCTGTTAGTAGTCTTTCTTTACAGTCCATCTTTTCCAGGACCCATTCATTTGATTTCATATCAGTCCAGTGGCGTAGCGTCAGGGTATTCAAGGTATTCAGTGAATACCCTACAATTTCCAGTAAAAAATAATAATCTGCATTATGTTGCGATAACAGTACTATTTCTCAAATGCTCATTCAAATGGCAAATTTAACTCCTTTTAACGAGTTTACCAGCCTTAATATTCAAGCTGTGTAAGTGTGCAGACGTGAATCGTTTGGAAGCAAGCAGATTTGTGAAGATAATGCAGAAGACCGAACAGGAACTTCATGTTAAACTGAAGTTCGTCACGAATACGCAGTGAATCCCGGTAGGGTGTTTCCACCAATCAAAATGCTCCATTTCATGAATAAATTTTTCCTTAATGAGCAAAAACAATCTCAAAATACGCTGAGAAATGGCCAGCGTCCAGCCTCATACTTCTAAAACCTCACATAGAGGCTAATAAACATTGAGCTTGAGTACTGGGAGTGGCGGAGTTGTAACCGAATACGAAGTAAATACGACACGTGAAATTTTTAATAGGAGAGTTGAAAGGCCGACTTTTTAGCAAGAAAGTTCTGGTCAGATGTAAATTCTGTTATATGGCAGCAGCAGCAAGAAAGACAACTGAAAGGTAGGTAGCTCGTAGAGGTTCAGTCGTACGTAGGCCAAGTTCCCCAATGTCTTATTTTGTAGTGTTAGGAGCCTATAGCTGTTTTAATTTCGTGAATATTATAACGATAGACGTCAAACATTCCCCCTATATTTCTAAATATATGTAAGTTCCCTAGCTTAGTTTCTTTCTGTTTACATAATGCATGCTGCTAGCTTTGCACAATTCAAAGGTATGCAGAGTCATGTGATGTTGTCCCTATCAACATTCTGACTTATTAGTCAATCTCTGCTATTGTCCAGTTGCTATTGTAAAGAGTGTTATTTTGTTAAGGCTTCGAGAACCTTCTAGGCTTTGTTGTTATAGGCCCTGTTCATGATTTGCTAGATGGAGTTAACTTGACTATGGGGGAATAAGCTGTGGGTGATATCATGACATCGCTGCTTCAAAACTCATTTTCAAAATTATCACTCACGGAAAAAAGAGGATTATTGAGAAGGGGAGACCGAAGCCTTGCAATAACATCACACAGTCTAGATACAATGTCTAATATTAATTTTCGGTTCTTTTCTCTTATGTGACCACGACCAACTGATGAATACATTTCATTTCGTTTCATTTTACTTCCTTTAAGGAGGGTTGCCATTCAGCCAGAGCTGATTTGCAAGGGGCCCTCCACTTAAAACTATAATACAATGAATATTTTAAAGTGTAGGAGATTGAGTTTTTACTAGATATTTATGTTCAGGGTGATAAATGCCACAGGACGTTCATTAGCCACACCCAGCCACACCCAGCCACACCCTATGATAGAATACCCAGTCGAAAAGGTCGCGCTACGCCACTGTATCAGTCCAACTTATTCTCACTAACCGGCGGTAACACCACATTTCAAAGGCTTCTAGTTTCTTTTCATCCGACTTTTTCAAAACCCAACATTCTGAACCATAACTGGCAATACTTAAAACAAGTGACCCGAGTAATCTTTTCTGTGTTCCTGTCGACATACCCTTATTTTTCCAAATCTGAGTTAACGAAACCATTGCAATTTTGGCAATGCACAATCGTCTTTTGATTTCCTTAGTGTCATCACAATTATTGGTAATTAGAGAACCAAGATAAATGAATTCCTTGACACTCTCAATGCTCTTGTTATTAACTGTAATAAAATTTAATTCTTCATCATTGTTAGGTTTTCTACAGATTTTCATAACCTTAGGTTTACTTGGATCTAATGAGAGACCAAACTGAGAACCAGCCTTGCTAACTCTGTCTACTAGCTCCTGCAATTCTTCTATTCCACCAGCAATCAAGACAACATCATCTGCATATCTAAAGTTGGTGATCACTCTACCTCTGATTCTTACGCCTCCTGTGAAATGTTCAAGTGCATTTATCATTATCTGCTCAGAATATATATTGAATAAGAGAGGAGAGAGAATGCAGCCTTGGTGTACTCCATGCTCAATATCAAACCAATCTGTTAGACAATGATAAAACTGTATTGCATTGATAAAACTGGTTGAACACTGTCGTGCAGGACTAGATCATAAAAATATAGTGTGCATGGCGCTTATGGACCTTTCAAAAGCATATGATTGTTTGCCACATGATCTCCTTATCGCAAAACTTGAAGCGTATGGCTTTGGGATGAACAGTCTTCGACTGCTGTATAGTTACCTTACGGCGAGAAGGCAGCGTGTCAAAATCAATTTCACTTATAGCTCATGGCTCGATATCACGTCAATTGTACCACAAGGCTCCGTGTTAGGACCACTTCTACTTAACATATTCATTAATGGTATGCTATCCTTTGTAAAAAAACTCAAAGGTGTGCAACTTTGCTGACGATATACTTTATATGCAACCAAGAAAGAATCTACCTGAAGTTCTGGCATCCTTGGAACTTGATGTTGGGATAACACTGGATTTGCTTGAAACCAATCTCATGGTGGCAAATCCAGCAAAATTCAAACTCATGTTCCTTGGATTAAATCAAACACATAAACTGTGTCTTGAGGTCAATAATAAAATCATTCCATCATCAGATACTGTTAAATTATTAGGGGTAGATATTGATTCAAAACTAAAGTTTGATCGCCATGTTAAAACTATGTGTGCCAAAACAAACAGGAAAGTAAGTGCTTTTCTAGGGTTGCAAACTTCATTACCTTTGAACAGGCTAAGCTCCTTTACAATCCTTTTATAATGTCAAATTTTGGACACTGCCCCCCCTGATTTGGATGTTCTGCGGGAAAACTGCCAATGAAGAGATAAACAGAATTCACAAGAGAGCACTTCGTAGACTGTACAATGACTTCAGTTCAAGTTTCAAAGAACTTCTGAACAAATCAGGCCAAAAATCGGTCCATTTGCAAAATCTTCAAAAATTGCTCGTTGAGGTTTTCAAATCCCTCCATCAAATGAACCCCGCATTTATGTGGGAGCTTTTTGAGAGGAAACAATCAAACAACAACCTTCGCAATAAAGATCTCCTACAGGTACCAAAATTCCAAACGATAACCTATGGGGCAAATTCTATTACATACAGAGGCAGCTACCTCTGGAATAGCATACCTGATGTGATAAAGAGCTGTGATAGTGTCCTTTCTTTCAAAAGACAAATCAGAGAGTGAGGTGGTAATACCTGTACCTGCAGAGCTTGTAAATAAATGTGCATTTAAAGAATTTGATATGTTGTAATTAACTATTTTTGTAAGTTATTTTTGTAAATTATTTTGTAAGTATGTAAATAGTTGGTACTAATTAGTACACTTCCGCTGATGTGTACTATAGACAATAGTCTTCGCCCTGACATTCTTCTGTCAACAGCTGACAATATCCTGTACATCATAGAATTAACTGTGGGCTTCGAAACTAATTTAAACAATAATGCTCATCGAAAAGAATTCAAATATCGTCCCCTTCTATCTGATCTTGCCACTGATTATAAGGAAATAAAATTCGTAAACCCCTGCATTAGCTGCCTTGGGATGTTTGGTACTTCATCAAATTCGTTTCTCAAAATGTGTAATGACAGTGGTATCGACACTCACCATCTCAACTTTATCATTTCACAGTTGTCAACCATAGTCATACGCACAACGTACTACATATTTTGTATGAGGAACAAACCATGGTGTGATCCGGAGCTCCTTACCTATTAATTTTTTTTTTCTTTTTCCAATCATAATCATTATTATTATTATTATTATGATCCGGAGCTCCTTACCTATTAAATTTTTTTTTCTTTTTTTTTGTCTGTTTCTTTTCCAATTTTCCAATTCATTTTTTTTTCTATTACCTATCATTGTAACATTTTAAGCCAGCCAAATACAGATTACCTGTTAGCGAGATTTGTATTTGTAGACTTAAATATGATATGTGATGAAGTTTGAAAAAATTATATGTTGTTCTGACTGCTGCCTTTTGCTTGGTATACAAGGATTTAATAAGATCAATGATGTGTAAATAGAAACCCATTCCTTTCATTGCGATCCAAAGAATTTCTTGCGAAACCATATCAAAGGCTTTACCATAATCAATGAAGCACAGAAAGATATCATTACCACATTCCCTATTCTTTTCAATGATTAATTTCAAATTGAGTATTTGGTTCCTTGTTCCAGTTCCAGATCTAAAACCAGCTTGTGTCTCATTAATTTCTACGTCCCTTTGAGGTTTCATTATATTTGATACAATTTTAAGTAATATTTTGCTACAGTGGCTAATCACAGACCTGCCAACCTAAAATTTTCAAAACCTGGAGATTTTAGATTTTTCCTTCAAAAAAACAGGGAGATTTTGTCCAAAACAGGGAGATCACGGGAATTTTTTAAGGGAATCAATATACTTGCTAAAATGTTGTTCTAGGCAAACAGTTTATGCCAAAAATGATCACGAGAAGTCTCTTCATGATAATATTTAGTGTTTTTTGACAATTATGAAGCACAAACAAACAATCTTTCTCCTGTAAAAAGCTGATGAACATGTCCTTGAAACATATGATGTTCTTTGGAGTCTTTGAAGCATAAGAACCCTGGTGGTGGCAAGTTAAGTCCTTTTCACAAGGAAGGCAATGAAACTTGTTCTTGTCATGTTTCACTTCTGATATTGGGTATGAAGCTTTCCATTCCTTTCTAAATGAAACCTTGTACATTTTTGAACCAGTGAACCTTTTTTTCGAAAAAGCTGTTGCTTTAGCTGTGTCTTCATTTCCATCATTTGACTCGATCTCTTCATAGCTATCGCCATGTGTTCGCTTCGACGCCATTTTGAACAATAAGAGACATGCGCAGTTCAGTTAAAATAAGTGAGTCAATGAAAACAACAACCGGACAACTTCCAGCACGCATTGATCGCAGAACTCTTTAAACAAATCACGCAAAAATCAAACGAGATGCCAGAAAACCGACGAAAGGCGGCAAGATATCCATTGATTTTTGCATGTCTTTAAAACCGGGAGAAAAATTTTTAAACCATGAGACCGGGAGAAAGCAGTTTAAACCGGGAGTCTCCGGCAAAACCGGAAGAGTTGGCAGTTCTGTAATCAGAGCAATGGTTATATTATTGCTGCACTGCAAGACATCTCCTTTCTTTGGTTTGGGATAAATATTGAGTTAACCCAGTCAACTGGCCATTCCTTTTTCGACCAAATTGCAATACATAATTTATGAAAGAAAGCGATCAATTGGTTTCCACTATTTTTTATTAACTCTGCAGCCACTTCATCTATTCCAGGACTTTTGTTATTCTTTAGCTCACTGATAGCCTGTTTAACGTCAGAATAGAGTAGTGCTGGTTCAACTATATTATTGCGACTGCTTGTTGGTGCTCTTTCAAAGCTACAATCACTGCCAAAAGTCCTTGGAACACCCTATGAATACAGCGTTCTATATGACAATTATGAGATTCTAGTGAAGCAGAACGGACTACGCCCCCCCTACCCCCCAGAACAATGTTGAACTGTCACTTGCGTTAGCTAACAGTTGTGTGGAAGCAATCTGACTTTTTTATTGCGTATAAAACCTGTATAGATCAGCATTGTTTTCAAGGGGAGAGGGGAACGCTCACAAGCAAGGTCAAGAAATGCCGTAAGTGTTCCAAGACATTTGGCATTGATTGTCTGAGAAAAATCTCTAAAACTGTAAGATGTACGGGAAATAGTTGGTGGGGGGTAGGTGTTTTCCATAGTGCCGAGTCCAGCGGTGCCATCTAAAATTACATTAATTGGGGGTAAAGTCCAGAATTAAAGGGGGTTCATAGTATTCTGCATCATGAGTTGATAATTTAGCTGTATTATTCTAATAGTTGCAGTTGTTTCGTAGTCACAAATAAATGTCTTTTCCTTGTCTCAGTTCTTGTCAGTATCAAGCACTCGTGCAATAAAAACAAGTGACTAATACGTAGTAAACAAATATTGACAGCAGGAAACTCTTGAATACATGACAAATGTTGCTCATATGGCATACAGTTTCTATTCAAAACGACTAATTTCCTGTCCGTCCAATACGGTCAATTGAAACGATTTAAGTGGCAAATAGGAGAATCTAAGGCCAGATTTCATATATTTAATACTCATCTACGCCACACGTGAGAATAGCTGAGACAAAATGGTATTTCACGCAAGAATTAATACGAAACTTAGAGCGTATATCTGCTACCTTAGACGAGAGTCGTATTTGTCGTACAGGGAGGTTGCTCGACGCTGTGGTATCTCACCATCAAGTGCCGTGGGGATACGTTGGGAGGGCTTTTCTAGCCAACTTACTAAGAAAAGAAGGGGTCGACCACCATTGATGACCAAGAAAGTCAAGGCCAGATTTATTCGAAAATTCCGCAAAATGAGAGATGAGAACCCGAACGTCAGAGTCGAGGACGTCTCAAAAGATTGTGAAATCACAAGCATCAGCTATAGAACCTTTATACGTACATTAAATGATGCTGGGTACCACTTTTTGAGATCTAGAAAAAACTGTATGCTTTCAGCAGATGACAGGCAACGCAGAATGCGGTATGCAAAAACAGCTATAAAAACTATGATACATACTTTTGGACAGACGCCGTTCTTCTGTATTTGGACGGTGTCTCTTTTAGGCACAATCACAAGTCATATGAAGATGCGTTATGTGCTAATGGAAAAGTCTAGAGGAAAAGCAATGAAGGACTGAAATACACGAGTAAGGGATCAAAAAATCTGCCAATGGGACGTTCGTTGCATCTTTTGGTGGGCATCTCACATTCAACAGGAGTGGTTCTTGCAGAAGAATATGAGAAGCTGAACGGACCTTGGTTTGCCAAATTCGTGCAAGCAACTCTAAAGAAGGTCTTAATGGATTGTGCAGTGCTAAAAGGCAAGGAGAAATTACTGCTTGTTATGGATAACGACCCAAGCCAAAGAAGAATGGTAGCGAAAGATGCATTGCAGGAAATAGGCGCTGAACTTGTAGAAATATCAGCTAGATCACCAGACTTAAATCCAATAGAAAATATCTTTCATAATATTAAGCGTAGTCTTAGGGAGGATGCATTAAAGCGAAAAATTATCAGGGAGGACTTTGAATCATTTAAATAAAGGGTCTTGAGTACACTTTTCCAGTATGATGAGTCTGTTATTGACCGCACTATAGAGACAATGACCTTTCGCCTACAGAGAATTGTGAAGTCTAGTGGATATAGAACTAAATACTGAGTTCATTGAAATAGTGCAGCCTTAGTGCAGCCTTTGATACAGTGAATCATAATCTGCTGCTGAGACGACTGTCGGACAGATGTGGTATTCAAGGTCATGCACATAAATAGCTCAAGTCTTACTTATCAGAGAGGTTTCAGATGGTTCGAATTAAAAGTGAAACATCCAACAAGGTACCTCTTACCTGCGGAGTCCCTCAAGGGTCTGTACTTGGCCCACTTCTCTTCACAATTTATATCTTACCTCTGGGGGACCTCATTCGCGAACGCTACAACATGAATTTCCTTTATGCAGACGATACACAGTTATACATGGCATTCACTCCCACTCCAGCTGATGCAGAGGAATGTACTAAGAAACTTGAAAATTGTGTTTGTGACATTCGTGATTGGATGCTGTGTAATAACTTGAAATTGAATGGTGACAAAACAGAAATGCTGTTAATTGGTACTCGCCACCAACACGCTAAGGTCCAAGGTCTCTCCATCAGGATCGGCGGAGACACTATAGAGCCCATAGACGAAGCACGGAATTTAGGCGTCATCTTTGACAAGCACATGGCACTGAAAGCTCATGTGAATGAATTATGCAAGTCAGCAAGATACTATCTCCATAACATCAACGTAGCACGGAGATACTTGACCACCGAAGCCGCTGAAAAGGCTATTCATGCCTTTGTTGTATCACGGCTTGATAGTACAAACTCTTTATTGTATGGTTTACCAGCAATTGAACTGAAGAAACTGCAAAAGGTCCAAAATTCTGTGGCTAGGATTCTGACAGGTGCATCTAAGTACGACCATATCACCCCAGTTTTGAAGCAATTGCACTGGCTGCCTGTATCAGCAAGAATTGAGTACAAGATTCTCATGCTTACTTTCAAATGTTTGCATGGATTGGCCCCACACTACCTGCAGGCCCTTGTTCCAAAGTATGAGCCTGTTCGCATGACAAGGTCAGCTTGTGATAGCTACCTATTGAAACACAACAGGCCAAGTTTGAAAACAGTAGGAGATCGTTCATTTAGTATGCTGCACCAACTTTATGGAACAGACTTCCATCCTAAATTCGGTCATTAGATTCATTGTGTAGTTTTAAGCAATCGTTGAAGACATATTTATTTAGGTCGTATTACTCTTAATTAACGGTTGTTAGAAATAGGAACATTTATTTTAAATTTAAATTTATTTTTATAACCTTATGTAAATTTGCTATATTCTGGACTCTAATTTTAATAGTTTGTTGTTAAGCGCCTACGAGTCCTGGGGATGTATGGCGCTATAGAAGTGGCTATATAATTATTATTATTATTATTATTAATTATTTGCAATAATGATACAGCTTGTCGATGAATATTTCAGAAATGAATTATGCAATATTACAGCGAATTTTTCCTTGTCTTTATTCCTTCCAGGTGTCCTGAATGAATACCAGTCGCTCTTTGACTCTTGAAAGGAGACGATGGAATTATGTAGAGAATTAAAAAGATTACTCTCATGTGGGCTTAAACCACCCGATACTAAACTTTTTCATAACACAAACTGCGGCCTTACACCTTTTAAGCATCAAACTCAATGTATTTGAAGCCCCCATTGAATTGGATTGCATATCAAATGGTATTTTCCAACGGTTTACCATCACGGTTTACCATTGTAATTTTCCTTCTAAAATAGGAAGGAATTCTTCAATATTGCTACAAGCTTGGAAAAAGTGGTACATGAACACAAACTACTGTTGTTTATAGTTTTGAATAAGTCTGCTCTAAAGTTTCTGAGAAAAACGAGAACAACTGCACGGTTTAACATTGTTTGAAATCTGACTTCGATCCTATTCATGTTTATCTGCGTAAAATGGTAAACCGTGGCTATTTCATCGATTGCACTATGATACGAATAATAGACATGTATTTTCTTGTCATCTCATGAAGGTACTTATCGATGTACCACTTTTAACATTATTTACTCTTGGGTACCTAATACCAGAAAAGGATAGAAGGGAAAATAGAAATGGCAAGCCGTGGCCAAATTGTACTTTCGCTACCATTACAATGACACTGCAGTTTGTCAACGTTACGCAGGAACAATATTGTTTACAAAGTGACGTGCCTATGTCCATTATTGCAACAACATCTTTGCAAAACAATGACCGCATGGTGGGACAGTATTATCCTCTTGTGGCTGGAACTGATATTTGAAATAAAAGAAGCGCCATCGTACCCGCATCATTTCAGTTTCACGATCGTCTATTAACGAACCTTTTACGAAAGAGATTGGTGCCTTTGCTGTGGCAAAAATTGGTGTGTCACTGGAAAATTTGATGTCTTTGCTGTAGCTCGTTTTTGGTGCAGCAAAGTGGACGACATAGCCTTCCAGTAGCAGTAGCATATCGCTCCACGGAAGCATGAGGTGTGACCACCTGAAATCATTCAGAAAAATGACTTCCTTGTCTTCAACTCTCAGCCATGCATACGAGCAAGTTGCAGGAGACAGGAATGTATTAAATGTTACTCTCAGTGGATCAAGTATAAATGTTTTCCCACGGTTTGCAGGACCAGTGATATACACATTCTGACCCTTGCCACGGCCTAAAACTAGCAATTTGACAATAGCATCAGCAAATACCACCCTATCTATGGCATTTCTGTCTAGAATGTCAAGTGCACAATCCAGCCATTGGCCATTGCAAATGCACTGGATATTGATCTCCCACACTAGATGAATCAGGTCATTCAACTTTTTGTCACCCCTGTTCAATACGAACTCATATAGACGTTTATCGCCCGCGTCAAATCTACATTTTGCAAATGCCAATAGATCTATTCTTGAGCGAAGTTTGTGCTCTTTGTTTTTGGAGATGGAACATTCACAGTGTGATTATTGCTAGTTATATACTCCTTATTATCCTTTTTGACGAACTGAACACCGTTTGGTAACCACCATGGCCAGAAAAGTGGAGAACAATGCCATATTTATCTTTTACATTACTTTTTACCTTTAACCAGCGTTGCAATTTGTTTAAGAGAACACATATGTGGAAATGATATCTACCATTCTTATCCTGTTCCAGGCAGCATGTCCATTGCGTAACTGTAGATCATCTAATGCACGCTTCAAAAGCTGTAGTGATGATAGTTGCAAATTTCTCCCTATCGTACAATTCAGTATTAGCATTGCTGTAGGTTATCAAGTAAGCTTTCCTCACATCTCTAGGTCCTATCGCTTCGCCGGGATTACTTAACGTAGACCCTTCCATTTCGACCTTTCTAGTGCATATCATTCAATACTCTAAATACTACGTCTTATGTCAGTGTTCTGTTTTCATAGCATACAACCTCCTTTTCAATCCATGCCAGACAATATGACATAGAACCTTATGTTCTGTTACAAGACATATTGTTTTTCTGGCAGATTGAAAATACTACTTTTTCGGGTATCCCACCTTGCCTCCTGACAAAACGAACAGAGATATCGATTTGAAAATATTTCCATTGAATTCAGGACTATGGAAAACCCTATGATACATATATATTTTATTGTCATACTACTGCATGGGCAGTATCTGTCTCAGATAATCACTGCCAAAAGTCCTTGGAACACCCTAAGAATACAGCGTTCTATATGACAATTATGAGATTCTAGTGAAGCAGAACGGACTACGCCCCCCCTACCCCCCAGAACAATGTTGAACTGTCACTTGCGTTAGCTGACAGTTGTGTGGAAGCAATTTGACTTTTTATTGCGTATAAAACCTGTATAGATCAGCATTGTTTTCAAGGGGAGAGGGGAACGCTCATCAGCAAGGTCAAAAAATGCCGTAAGTGTTCCAAGACTTTTGGCATTGATTGTAGTTTCATTTTTCTTGCAAAGATTACAACAGTATTGCTCCCACCTTTGCTTTACTTCATCACTTTCAATCCTTGGGCCACTCCTATTCATCATTTTAATCAATGATGTTCACTTGGTATTGGACAAATGCAAAATTCTTATGTATGCAGATGACTCAGTGATATTCTTCTCGGAAAGATCAGTGGCGGCTGTTGAAGAAGTCCTCAATCAACAGGCAAACTTAGTTGGTAAATAGTTTACGAGCAACAATCTCCCGTTCAAGTTATATTCTCCAGGAAACGTACTACTGTAAATCATCCTGCTATCTACTTCAATGACATACAAGTCACAAGAGCTAACGAGCATAAACATATAGACATCATATTGGATTCTAAGCTTTCTTTCTCTAGTCAATCAGCTATTTCAAAAGCCAGACAAGGTATAGGAATGTTACGTTTTATGTCCAGATATCTACCTAGAAAAACTTTGAATGAATTGCACAAGCTATACGTTCGCTCACACATGGATTACAGTGACGTAATTTATCATTTTCCTCCAAAGAAATGTGATCTTACTAACAGCTTTATTTTGAACCATAATATGGAGAAACTGTAATCTTTGCACTATTCTGCTGCACGAGCAATCACAGGTGCGTCGAAAGGTACTTCTAGAACAAAATTACTCGAGGAGCTTGGATGGGAAACCTTAGATAAACGACGTTAGAGTAGACGCCTAATAAACGACGTTGGAGTAGACACCTAATAAACGACGTTGGAGTAGACGCCTAATAAACGACGTTGGAGTAGACGCTCTTTTATAAGATTATAAATAATATCACACCTGCCTATACCAGGGCCCCTATTCCAAATCTTCAGGAGCCTTTTTACTCTTTTCGAGTGAGAAATTTATTTATTTATTTTTAAGAATTTATTTTTTAGCTAACCTATCTCCGTAACCTTGAATTTCATGAATTTTTGTTATTGAATAGAATTGTTACTAATAGAATTGAATAGAATTGAAAAATTTATATTATAACATTTAATCAATCTCTCCTAGCAAAACTCTCTTGATAGTTTTCAGACAGCTCGAACCAGGCCAACAAATACTGCTGACCTAGAACCATTATGATTCTGCTACAAGTTCCCCTGAAAATGATCAAAATATTTTATTCATTAAAAGGGCAACTTCTCTCTAAAAATTCTTTTAGAATAACAGACTCAAAATGCAAAGGAAACTTGTGTGTTATGATATCTAGCTTTATGCCTTGAATACATTTCAAGCGGTCTGCAACATTGGAGAGTAAGCTCGCTTGCCTACTGGATTCTAGGTTTACCTCCTACTAGCATATGCTTGTAGGCCCATTTTCAGATTTTCATGGACCGATGCTAAGGCTGGGGTTTGGGGAGAACTGACAGTCAGCATGGAAATGACCCTTAAGAAAAGGTGGCTTTTACCACAAAATAGAACTTTGATCCATTCATCAGCTATTGAATTAGCACATCTACTAGTCCGTTGCATGTGTCTGTTTTCATAGGCAAATTGAAAAGTATTTTTAAAGGTGTAGAAGAGCAAATTGAAAAGAGATGTGCAACATTGAAAAAAGTTCTTGCTTTACGACTGTGTGCTCTCATTTATTTCCACAGTAGAGTTAGAGAGGAATTCAAACTATTTTCCCTATTTTGCATTTATGTCATTCATTCATTCATTCATTCATACATTCATTCATTAATTCATTCATTCATTCATTCATTCATTCATTCATTCTCCTAATCATTCTATGTTGTAATATACTACTGCACGGCCATTTTGCAATAGATTTGCCATTTAAACTACCTGAGATATTTACACTAACTACCTTTTCAACTATAGTACATCTACGTCTATCAACGTACTGATTTCCTACTAAACAGGAGCTTATCAGCGATAATAATTCACTTTGGCTTAACACATCTTCTTTTCCATACCATTATCATGCCTACATACATCTAGAAAACTATGCGTTTATTTATTTATTTATTCATTCCAATTTACTAATAGTTGGCTAATTGCGAGTACATAGCTACCAAGCTTATTCAGGCCAACACGACAATACACGAATAAAACGAATAAAACGAATACATGCATATAAAGATACAGAAAATTGAAAGCAAAAATGGAATAAATTTGTGGATGTATATTTCGGCGAGTGTAGAATCATAAAAAGCCAATATGATGCATATACTGATAGCAAAGTCTGCAATCGCAGTTACCATTCCAAGATCTAATTTGAAATGATGGACGGAAGTTGAGTTCTTAATTTCTTGTGAAAGGGATTGCCAAATGCTCTGTCCTCGATATCAAACTATTTCAGTTCCATGATCAACAGTATGCATCATGGGAAGTAAGAAGGTACCAGTATTTCTTACATCGTAGATGACCCTTCTAAAACTTTGCATTGTTACAGATCTATCTATTTCTAGTACGTTTGCACAGCTAGAAGTAAAGTTTTTATGTGCAATTTGCAATGAGTAATGGACAATATGTTTATCTGTAAATACCAAACTAAATTTGATTATGGATCACTGACAATTATGGGAAAAAATAAATACACTTGCAAGGGAAATATAAGCGGCACTTTTAACCGTCGGTTACTAAATTCTACTAAACTCCCTCTAAATTGGAAATGTATCAGGAAATCAAACAAATATAGTGTAACCAAATAAAGCTGTTGAGTAAGAAACTGCCACTTAGCATCGTGATACCGATATACATTTGGGGGATGTCACCACCACCCTAAAACAATACGTTTGTTGACAAAATAAATCATTCTTGCCAATTCTGCAGACAAATTATATGTATTCTATTTATGCCTTTTGTATTCTATAAGCCTAAGAGGAATTAGGCACTGTGGAGAAGCAGGCAGCTCTTGGAAATTTGATGTACTTATCAACTCGAACAATTTGCTAACAAATTGAACACATACAACTTAGAAATTTACGCATCATGGGAGAAAAGCCCATTTTGTCAGCAAATAGTAAGATCTGCAGTTCCCCCCTCTACCCTCCCGAAAAATGAAAATTTCTAGGAATGGTCCTGTATACTGAAAACAGAGTAATGTGAACGTAGCCTAACTCATGCATTCGTACACGGTTTTCGGAGCTGGAGGTTCCATGACTTATATCTGCTAAACTATTTTGTATACGTGGCTCAACTTTGTGTCAAGCAATTTCTAAAGAGTTATTCTGTGTACCATCGTAATCCGTATCGAAACCAGCCTTGTTTTTCTGAGTTATTCGATATTTAGTATAAGAAATCCTTAAAACGCTACTTGTAACAAGTACAAGCATATTCCTACTTGTCGGTCCACTACGTCATACTGTCACGTGACAAAAACGGACATCGCATCTCCAGCAGAATTCGGATCGGGTCTATCTGGATTTTGATGTATTCCGGACAGAATTACTAAGTCCAATTAGTTTCCTATTAAAATGTACTAAACTTGATTTCGCTATCCGGATCTCTCAGTTCAGAGAAATGCATAAACCTAACTGTATATGTCAGTCGACTTGAAAATTTTCTAAGGTAACCCGGATTTCCTGTAATCTGTACATAATTGTTCAGTCCATTCTGATCTGAATTATGCGAGCTCTACTGTGTACTTATATCTCTGTGGAATACAAAACTAATTTCCGGGAAGGCCTGAAAACTTGAGATTCTATTTTTGTTCCCAAAAAAAATGAAGATTTGAATAAAAGGTTTAACACTACACATACTATGAAGAGCAAAAGCTAACTTTTTCAAACTGTGAATTATATGCAAAGCAACAATGATTACAGGAACAACTGATGATTACATTTTGTGAATTAAATATCTAACAGCACCATAGGCTACTTGCTGCAAAACCTGTTGCCAGTAAAAACGGTTTTGTGAAGACATTGTTCACAATGTGAGTTTCAGTGCTGTATTATTAAATATTTGCAAAATAAGTTATAACGGGTGACAGATACAAAATAAAAAACCATGTGACATGAACTCCAGCAGGAGCTGGCTATACAGGGTCAAGTTTCAGATTTTCTACTTTCATTTGTTTGTCGATTCACATTTATTATACTGATTACAAAACCAAAGCATTTTTTAAAAAAATATTGATTTACAAAATCTCCCAGCCGTTCTTCGACTTTGGATGCCTCAATCAGAAGTATACAAGCCTTTAATATCTTCCTCCATATCCTAAATATTACTATACCAATTGTTCCCAAAATAAAAGCAGTGACTATAGGTACCAAAAGGAAGCTATTCTAAGGAATTTTTAGTTCAAGAATAGCACAGAAATCACCATTTTCACTCATAAAACAAGCAAATTTTCAGAGGATTTAGGATTTTTGTGGATTTTGTCAACAAAGAACTTTGACACATGCCATGTTATCATGTTTTCACTTTTCCTTTTTTTAAGATGGGCATGTTCAAAACTCCGGCCAAATAAGCCAGGTTTTTCCTATTGTGCTTTTGACAGGTGACAAGAAATCTTTTGTTCTGACTGTCTTGCGCTACGTAATAACGTGTAGCTTGGTAGAACAAGGCCAAAAGCATCGACAGGCATTACCCAAAGAGACAGAAACTCCCTTGTTTATGCAGTGCCATGTTGAACGAATATTGCCACTGAGATCAAAACAGGTAGGTGTAATGATTATGATTATTGTAATTATTTTGTATGTAAATTGTTTGACTGTGTTCCGGTTGTCTCTGCTAGATCCATCGTTATCATTTGCCTAATTTTATGTTATATCTAGAACCATTAGTTGTGCAAGTCAGTTCTGACGTGTTTAAACTGAAGAACAGAAGCATATCCTTGTGTCTAACCCTGCCGTATCCACTTCCTGTTGTCAAGATTGAGTACTAGTATTTATTCAATGTCCTTCTTCATTTTTTTTAATATTAACTTTGGAATACAACACTTAGGAACTTGATGCATTTTCACTTTTAGTTATTTTCAGATGGATATCTCATTCTATCCACAAACCATTATAAAGTCCAAAGTTTAATTTTCTAATAGTAGCTTTAGCCCACTCTTAGAAACTGTATAGTTTTCCAAGGTCAAAATGAGCTCAACATATGATACCAAAAATACTTGAAAATGTAATGACACCCACACTTTGATTCCCTGTGATCTGCTATTTGTCTAAGCTATTTAGTAAATTTCAATACACTTATGTTCAGTAACTTCTAAACTTTGTATATAATCAAATTTAGGGGCAGGTCAGAACTGAAATTATGAAGGCTTGAAATCTGAACAAATCAAATTTTGAGAATCTGATCAATGCTTTTCAGATTTTGATAGATGTTTAGAAGGCAACATTTCTAAGATGGAGTCTCCTGTACCATTCAATATTCTGGATTCCGTTGGTATATATTATGTAGAATAAGACTGTCTAGGTCAGAACCTACCAAATTAATGCTTTTTTAAATATTTGAGCCCAAAAATGACAGAATTCTCTTTTTCCAAGAAAGTTTGCTCTGATCCAGAACTTCAAATAGCAACATTTCAAACTGAGTTTAGCTATGAGGCTGAAATTTTGGAGGGTGACTCATCTCATGAATACCTATCAATGATAGAAAAATAAAGAACAGCAAAAGACATAACTTGACACCCATTTACTTTCTTGGGATGGAATGACCATTATGCAAGATATTTGCAAACCAAGGAAGGAAAAGATTACAATACATATAATTATGGAAAGCAAAATTTCCTTTGAGATGAAAATGGCAAAAGAATCTAAAGTAAATCTAAAACCTTTTCACAAATATTTAAGCTCAAAATTGAAGATAAAGCCAGAAATTGGAAATATAATTGCAAAAAATGGTAAAATTGCACAGTCTGATAAAGAAAAAGGAGAGAATTGAACAATTTTTTCTCAAATGTTTTCAGACAAGAAAGCAAAGAGAATGTACCATCAATTAACTCACAGGCAAAATCCACTATAATCAGTCAAATTTGTTGTCAAAAAAGAATCTGTTAAATGCAAGTTACAGGATTTGAAGCCATCAACATCAATCCATCCAGATAGGATACACTCATGTGTACTGAAAGAGCTTAGTGGAGAACTAGCTCTACCTCTCACAATACTGTTTAGCAGATCATTGGATTAAAATAAGCTCCCAGTTGAATGGAAAGCTGCACAGATAGCTCCTATACTCAAAAAGAGTAATAATCTGAAGCTGGAAACTATAGACAAGTGTCTTTGACATTAGCTGTATTTAAGATCCTGGAATCTTTCATCATGGATGCAGTGTTAGATCATATGAAAGAAGTATTTCATGGTAGCCAGCATGGATTTACTAAGAAAAGGTCATGTGTGATTCAGTTGTTAGAAATCTTAGATTACTGGACAAGTATCCTTGATGATGGCTATAGTCAGGATGATATCTATCTGGACTTTCCCAAAGCATTTGACAGTGTGCAGAAAACACAACTCTACTAGCAAAGTACAAGAAAGTAACATTTGTGAATCTGAGCATGAGTACCCTAGGATTGATATGCAGGGAGAAGGATGGAAGTGGCATACAGTAAAAACTAAAGAGAGCATTGGACTTTCTGAACATTATTCAAAAACATTGTTAGACAGATAGTAAATATTTCTATAAAGACAACCTATTACATATTCTGTAGGAAGGATTATAGCAAGGTGCTAGGCCTTGAACATGAAAGTTTACCTTTAATAGTACTTAAAGAGGTTTTGCTTTTCTCAGCAAGTGTCATGTTCGATTGAAGTTTTCCTCAAACTGGACTGTTGACTAAAATTACTGAATACCTTTCAAATTTCCATAAACAGCTAAATGTTCCTCCGGTTCACACCCATGCACCGGTGACTTTCTACGGACTCCGCATGCAGCTTTCCTCTATCAAAGTAGCCAGCACCCAATTTGTTTTTCATATTCTTGGTGTGAAGCTCTCGGTTTTTAGCGTTGGCGTACAAGTAAACGATAATACAGTGGCCTAATCCAGATACTGACGGCTATTCTAGTAACCAAAGTCTTTGGTGGTATGGAGGTAAAACTGATTCAATTAGTGTCCTGCTTGAGTCTTAAACAGATATACACAATAAGCGAAGACCACTTAAATGTTTAATACTCAACGGAAAAACTAAAATAAAACTCACCACGTGTTGCATGTGTCAAGAATAGTGAACAGCACTATTATACAATCAAGTAACGTAAATAGTAGGAGGCATGTGTATTGACTCCGCAGAGAAGTAAACATTGACGCTGAAGCCAACTCAAGATTTCGCGCGACTGGTCACAATCACACATTACCAGGCTCCTCCAAGGCAACAACCTCGCATAGTTTTAATGAAATGAGGCCGTCAGGTGATTACAAGTAGTTACCTATGAGCGAAAAATTTTAAATACCTAAATGCGTGTAGTCTAAATGCTTTTTAAAGAAGACATAGGCTAGATTTAACTACTTTAAAGTATTACTTAACTCTTTCGTTACTCTGATTTGTATACAAGAAATAAGGGACGGGTCATTAATTACTTGTAGCGAGTGAATGGAAGGCATTCTCATATAGCTGATGGAATTTCCGTCCCCCGTCTTGGAATTATGTTAAAATTTTGGTCCCCACTCCAGGACTTCAGAAAAAGCTCCATACTCCTGCTGTTAAAATGCTCATTATTTTTCATCCCCCTCCCTCTAAGTGTTTAGAATTTTGGTCTCCCCTCCTAGATGTCTTCCACCCCCTCCCCTGCAAGAATAAATGACCTGCCCCTAAGTCTGAAGTAAAACTTGATGCAGTAAAACTGATGAAAATATGCATGTTGATAAACACCTCATGATGATACGATAGAAATCCTGAGAAGTCTTTTCATACGTTTTTGACACTCTTCCAAAACGATAGAAATAGTACGTAGTGGTTCTGGTGAAGATGAATTATTTTGTGTCTAAAAATTTTAATTTTTCGTTTAATTCTATAGGTGCATTCAGTCCGTGATTATGTGGGTACATACGAAGAGTTTTCTCTACCTTCGGCTACTCTGGGGTCATCCAGAAAGTACGTACGCCTAAAACCATCATATTTTTACCAACCCGCAGACCCTGTACGCGCGGGTTCGCTTTTGCTTCAATGTGGACTTTTGAATCCACGGTGGACCCATTCACTGAGGTGGGTTCCGCAGAGGCTGGGTCCAACGTAAACTAAATTTATAAATTTTCTAACGCTACGATAGAGTTGAATGTAGCTATAAATATATGTTTGCATCCACTGACCTGCTTTAAGACCGAATGGCGTTTCAAGTAGGAAAGGCTGAACACAGAAATAGTATAACTGACTGTTGAAGGCAGTGACAATTGCTTCAACTTCAGATTGGACCCAGTGACAATTTTCTCTGGATCTCCCCCTCCATTTGGTAACTTTGATATTAACAAGTGTTAGTAACTTGGTCCGTAAACCACTAGTGAGCACAAAGAAAACCATCCCACTCCTATATGTAATTCTATGCTGAGAGAATATATTACAAAAATAAACTAAAGTTACGAACATAACTTCATTAAGATAATTTATGTTTGCCTCTCTATTTCTTAACCTTAAACCTTATCCAATCCAAATTAACTTGCATGATAGTATTTCCTTGAATTTGGCCTTTTACTTCAAATAAGCTGTATCAAAGTTTCCTCGAAAATTTAATTGCATTACATACTTTATTCAAATTACCCCATTGGTCATACACCCATTTGAATTGATAGTCTTGTATTTGAATTTTCGATTATGCACAAATAACTTTCATGACACAACTGATATACTTCCATTTTCACTAAAGCCCATCATACAAAATCTGTAGCCCAGGGGCGGAGCCAGGAAAAGGTCTGAGTGTAGATTGTATCTAGAAGAGGGTGCGGTCAAAAGTTGACTTGACGTGGTCAATAACTTAAAACTTTATATCTATTTGAAGAAAAACAAATCTTTGCAGCCACAAAAAAGTTTGGAGTACACAGGGGGGCCTTTTCTGCCTAGGTCTATGTTGTAAAATACTGTAATTTAAAGTGGCATAAAAGACCATCGACATTCCCGATGGAGAAATCTTCCAACAAATTTAATGTTATAAATGTCCTCAAAATTCTGTCATAAAAATAACATTTATCCCCGGTGCTGAATAAACAGCCAGTTTGTCCCCTAGAGTACACATTGACAAGTATTTGCAGAACGTAAACAGCCTTTCCTTTAACCATAGGCCATAACTGATCACTTCGGAAAATCGAGTCGTTTACAAACTAGAGTTCCACACAGAACTAGAAGGCATGCATGATATAAGAAAACTTGTACCTGACCCGTTGTTTATAATGCAGAGTGTTCAAGTTTCGAGTGCGTGAAATTGATAATTGCTTTTCCAAATTGACGCTTTCCTGCTACTTCCCAAGTTCTCTTTCACTTGGTGCTCTTTACAGCTTTGTTACTAAAGTATTTCGTCTTTCTGTAAGCGCACCATTGAGCACTTTTGTCACAGTATTTTGCTGAAGAACGGAAGTGGCCAAAGCGGAACTACTACCGCATTCCTCTTGTTATATATATATAATTCATTCAAACAACGATATCCCTTCAGTAAAATACAACGTAAAAATCTAAAACTAAGAATATAAAATATTAATTAATTAATCTGATCTTCCAGGGAGTCGTTCTTGAGGGGGCTTGAATTAATTATCAAGGCTCATCAAATGCCTTTTCAGATGAATTTTAAATAGGTGCAGGGATGACAGTTCTCTGATATTAACTGGAATATCGTTCCAAACCTTAATGCCCGAGTAATGAAACCCTTTTTTAGTGAATTCAAGGTTTAGATTGGGAATATGGAGATCCCTATAATTCCTCGTATTATAATGTGATATAGAGCATCTCTGTTGGAACATATTCCACAGGCTTTCAGGGCATTGTTTGTTTACAATCTTATATACCATAACACAGCGATCAAAGCGAATAAGATTCTTAACGCTTAACCATTTTTTAGGCCACTGGTCCTTAAATCTTGCGCGCTCGATAATTGATAAGGCTCTGTTTTGGAGACGTTGAAGTGCTTGGAGTTCAGATGAAGAGATGCTACCCCATACTACGTTTCCGTAGCGTAGGTGACTCTCAAAGAGAGCGTGATATACATCACATAATTTTGATTGTGGAAGAACATCTTTAAGTTTTTTTAAAGATGATAAACCACCTGCTAACTTTCCTGTCAGTGATTTATATTGATCCTTCCATTTCAGCCCTTCATCGATAATGACACCTAGAGACTTGGTTTTTTCCACACGTTTTATTTCGGAATCGTTGAGTTCGAGTGGAGGGAGGTCGTCAATTTCATTTATTCTTCGTTGATGACCAATAACCATAAATTCAGTTTTTTTCGGGTTTGCACTTAGTTTATTTACCCTCAACCAGTCACTGATATTTAACAGCTCTTTCTTTGTCATGCGTACGAGCTCTTCTATGTCATTAGATGCAATTGTTGTGTGTGTATCATCAGCATACATGTTTGCTTTTGAGAACTCCAAGCAACCCTCAAAGTCATTGAGGTACACAATGAAAAGAAGGGGACCTAAGCATGACCCCTGAGGAATACCACACAGAACTTCCTCGGTCTTTGACCTTTGACCATTTACGGAACAAAACTGCTGTCGTCCAGTTAAGTATGACTTGAACCATTCTCTTTCTTTTCCTTTGATACCATATTTGAACAATTTATCTATCAATATTTTGTGATCAACCGTATCAAAGGCTTTTTTCAGGTCCAGAAATACTGTCATATTCAGCTTCCGACTATCCGCATTTTCAAGCCAGTGCTCAGTACTATTTATCAAAGACATGATCGTGGAATAGAGTTTCCGAAATGCATATTGGTTATTAGTTAAGATGCCATTTGCCTTGAGAAACTCATGTAACTGATCGTGCACAATTTTTTCCAATACTCTTGAGAAAATTGAAAGCACTGAGATAGGTCTGTAGTTATTGCTATCGCATCTTATCCCAGACTTGAATATTGCGGCGACTCTAGCTATTTTCCAAAGATCGGGGAATATTCCATTTTTAATTGAAGAATTGTAAATAAGAGTCAATGGGTGTGAAATGAAATTAGCGGCATCTTTTACCAAGGTTGTAGGTATTTTATCAGGCCCACATGCTTTTCCATTTTTGAGTTGTTTTAAGCTCTTCAGGACCTGAGAGTTAGTTACTGGTTTTAAGATCAAAGTACCTAAATCATTCGGTTTGATGTGGTTAAGTGGGTTGTCACTTGGTGTCGCCTTTATTTTTTCTGCAAGCTTTGGACCAACAGAAACAAAATGCCGATTCAAAGCCTCAGCGATTTCACCCTCTCCAGTCACTACTTTACCATTTACATTTAGACTGGAAATATATTTACCTGTCGAGTCCTTATTCAACACCCTGTTAATAGTTTTCCACATTTTCTTAGGATCATCTTTGGTTCCTTCAATTAATCCATGATAATGATCCTGAATTGCCTTTCGTATCGCATAAGTGCATTGATTACGTAGTCCTTTATAATTTGGCCAGAGGTGAGGATTGTTCGTAGCTGCCTTCTTCATTCTATCCCTTTTAGTCATAAGGTCTCTGACCGAGGAAGTGAGCCAGGGGGCAAATTCATTCCGTAGCTTTTTGGCTTTAAGGGGGGCATGCACGTTTAAAAGCGATTCAAAGATCCCCTGGAATGTTGTTACCATCTTACTTGGTTCATCGGCTAGGGGTGTAAGAAGACAATCCCAGTCAATTTCTTGCAGATCTTGCTGAAACAAGGCTTTATTATACCTTTTTAAGCTACGAGTTTCAGCCAGCCTCTGCTTTTTGGAGGAATTTAGTCTCGATGCATTTACCTTCCTTATACCGTAAATCATGTAGTGATCAACCATTCCAGTTTCTATTATATTAACATTAAGAATGTAATTCGGCCTATTGGTAGAGAAATGGTCAATAAGCGTTTTACTAACTTTGGGATCATTGTCATCAGTGTCAGTCGCTGCAACTCTCGTATATGTCTTAATTAGCTGCTCAAGCTGAAATTCTGAGTAGATAAATTTGAGCTTGTTAGCATTACTATTTCCGTTGCATTTGAAGTCGCAGTTAGTATCTCCAACAAGAATTATTTCTTTCTCAGTGTGATCGAGATTTTTCAATTCGTTTCTTAAATTCTCGAATGCTTGGATATCAACCCCAGATGTTGGGGGTCGATACCAGCATGCCAAAAAGAAAGATTTACTATTCTTTGGTGCAATTTCCAGAACAAGGAGCTCAAGGGAGTCACTTTTCAATTTAACAGAGGGCTCGGGAAAACTCTCTTTTACGTATAAAGCAACACCTCCTCCATTCAAATTTCGGTCGTTCCTAAATATTTTGTACCCTGCAATCGAAACATCAGAATCTCCGACTTTTTCGTCTAGCCTAGTCTCACATAGACCAATTACATCAATTTCATTATCATGGAGCAATATACTGAGTTCGTGTCTGAGTTCAAGTTCGACAGGAATCCCACCAGGATTCAGGGGCAGGTTCAGGGTGTAACACCTAAGGCACATAACTTTCAAAATTCAGATATCATTATTTTTAACTTGTAAATAATCACCCAAAAACACAAGTTGTCCAGGAGCATGCTAATAGTACCAAAGGCCCTGTGAGCGTACACAGAAGCGCCTTCCCGTTGCTATGGAGTGTACGTCTTTTAGCCGCACTTCATTGGTCATCGCTTATCGAATATTGTCCATATTGGTGTTTTCATTGGAAAACAATACCATGTGCGAGAGAAAGTACATGAAACTATTGGGTTGCCTCAGTAGAAGATTGTTTCAGAACTTCCTTAGGGAAATAATTCAGTTGTGCAACGGAAATAGCTCAGTTGTGCAACGGAAAAGAATTTTCCAGCGATAGAACTGCATAGGATTGACGCAATTTAACAGGAAGTACCTCCACAATGATACAAGTGTCGAAATGGCTCCAAATCTGTTCATATGATTACCTTGTAGTACGGTGGCCCATACAGGTCAAGCCAAATACACTTATCGAAAACACAACACTGTCATCGAAAACACAATACACTTATAGCAAACAAAATACATTTATCGAAAACACAATACAGTCATCGAAAACACAATACACTTATAGCAAACAAAATACATTTATCGAAAACACAATACACTTATCGAAAACACAATACACTTATAGCAAACAAAATACATTTATCGAAAACACAATACACTTATCGAAAACACAATACACTTATAGCAAACAAACTACATTTATCTAAAACACAATACACTTATAGCAAACAAAATACATTTATCGAAAACACAATACACTTATCGAAAACACAATACATTTTTCGAAACTCGTTCATTTTGATTGAAGACTGAAAAGTGACAAAAATGAGTCATTTTTGGCCAAAAGGTACGGATGTAGCCTTGGAAACTTCCTCAACAGTATCCAACATTGAAATTGATGCAGTTTGATTACCGACTGAAAAGTCATGAAAATTAGCAAATTTTCGCCCAGAAGTAAGGCTATAGCCTTGGTATTTTGTGGCTATAGCCTTGGTATTTTGGTCCAAAATGACCAACTTTACAATTAATTCATTTTGATTGCAAATTAAAGAGTGATGAAAATGACCTATTTTGCCCAACAAGTAAGCTACAATCTTGGTAATTTGCCAAAAATGGCCAAAATTTGAATTCAACCATTTTGACTGCAGATTAAACACTGATGAAAATGAGCCATTTCTGCTCAAAAAGCAAGACTATAATCTTGCTATTTTGCCCAAAAATGACCAAAATTGAAATTCACTCAATTTGATTGCAGGTTGAATACTGATGAAAATGAGCCATTTTGGCCAAAAAGTAAGGCATAACCCTGGTATATTGACCAACAATGACAAAAATTGAGGTTCATTCATTTTGATTGCAGATTGAAAAGTAATGAAAATGAGCCATTTTTGCCAAAAATTAAGTGGAAACTGGCCTTTAGACTGGAGCTGGAGTAAACTGACATTACGTAATCTGCCTTTCATGACAGCGTTATTGAGAATCGGCGATGTATTGGTCAATCGTGGCTCATTCCAAGCAGCATCAGCTCTGGCGGGAGTTGTATTCAGTTCAAATCTACCCAATCAAAACCAGAGCTGACCTCTGCTGAAGATTGAACATCGAATCAAATTTGACGCTGACTACTGCTGAAAATGTAATGAATAATAAGTGGAACGGAATTCACAGGCTGGAAAGGCAATATGATACACCGCTTTGAGGAGCTCCTTTTGAAGTGAGAAAGAGAGCATCCGTCTCTAGCATTCATGTCCAAAGTAATCTCTCAGACATTACGTAATTAGCTTGACATAGCTAATTTGTAACTGACAGAAATAGAAGTCCTGTCACCGTCATATCTCAGTTCCCACAATGGCGATTACTGCTAGTTCAGTCCTTTCAAATATAAATTGGCTTTTACAAGACGAAGCTTTACAATTATACGAAAAAGAAAAGCTTCCATCTGAGATACACACTTTTTCCATGATTTTATCGCAAACAAGGACAAGCACTTCTCCAGGAAACTTCTGCTTGCCTATAACGGGCCTGCTCTGTAGTTCCCAGTTTCTGAGACTTCCAGAGCAAATACTTCTTGTCAGTCAAAAGGACAAGCTATTAGGGGTCAGTCAAAACTAAATCGCTACTTATTGCTTCTAATCAAAAGCAAAACCATTTTCTGGAAAGTGGTGAAAAGTTAGCGTTGGAAATCAAAGAGAGGGATATTGAAGCTACCCCTCATATAAAATATCTAGGCGTCCATATAGACCATACTCTCAATTGGAAAAAACAAATCCAATTGATTACAACTAAAGTCTCTAGAGCATTAGGGATCTTGAACTATTCCAAACATTTATTTCAAGTAGAAACCTTGAAGGCCCTATACACGAGCATCAAAGAACCCCACTTCAGATATTGCTGCTCAGTTTGGGGGTGTTGTGGGAAAACTGAAATTGACAGACTGCAAAAACTACAAAATCGTACCGTTACTAATAGTAGCTCGTACCGTTACTAATAGTAGCTATGATGCCCCAAGCGTGCCCCTAATACGGAGTTTGGGTTGGGAAACCATTGATGATCTTATCAATCAGGAAATGAAAACTATAGCATTCAAATCTGTCAATAATTTAGCACCTCAATATTTGATCGACCTCTTCACAAGAAACTCACTTTCTTCATCCCATAACCTTAGGAACGCTGATTCTGATGTACAGATACCAAAGAAAAAACCATCAAATGGACAGAAATGCTTCTCGCATAGGGGTGCTAAAGCTTGGAATAGTTTACCGAGGCATGCAAAATAGACATCTTCCATAAGTCGTTTTAAATCTTATTTAACATTTAATTAGTTTATTCTTTTTCTCTTTTCCATATTTTCTAATCATCATTTTTAACAAATGTAAATATATCTCTGTAATATTTTACTTTTTACTTTAATTACATGTAACATGAGACGCCCCTTGAAAATCAGCCACGGCTGTAGGGCTACCTCACCGTATTTTAAATGAAATGAAATGAACTCTGGGTACCGGGCCGGGTTAGGATTGGGGAGGGTATGAAAACTGTTTCAAGGAAAATTGAAGGTATGGAACATTGTGGAGACTTTTGAGGGGTACGAATCCTCAACAAATCTGAAGAAAGTCAACTCAATGATTTGCAGAAGCCTATTTACTACTGAATTTATGCATATCTAGTTGTCAAAGTTTCTTCAATAGGAATATTTCTCTCATTTAAATTTCATGTGGTATACTGTTAAGCCTATCTTTTATGAAGGGGCTCAACTGTGAGTTCTTTAGGGCAACAATTTCTTAAAAGTCTGTACGATATTTCAACGTTCTATTTACGAATAAGAATAAAACTTACGACCTGAAGGCTTGATACAGGAACCTATCGGCAAGGACCTTCTCTTGAATTGAATGAGCCAGTCTTGATGCGCCCTACGCTATACTATCAGAGTTTTCTAAAAAAATAATACCAGCTTGGCAGAACGTCTACTTCTCTCTAATCACAAAGACTCTTATCTACCTCTAAATCTACGCCTTTTATAACTCACAGCTAATAGATTACGAAATGAACTAAAAATACGAATTAACAGCAAATAGTCCAATCTGGTTCTTCTTACGGGTTTCTGATGCAATTATTGCACCAGCAGTTGCCATTTAATTTTGAAATAGTTATAACGTCATTCTTCAATCTGTCCAAACTGGCGATGAGCCTCCTTTTCGTAACAATACAGTGTTATTGCAGTGCTCTTATTAGAATTCATCACAGCGGTTTGTTCAAATGAAGTTTCAAGCATAAATCAACTTTTTCATGAAAACTTTTCTCGCAAAGAATAATAATTCTTCCTATACAAAATATTTTCTTTTAATGTTTCCCAACAGGTAATTTTCCAGAGCATATTTTCTATCTGTGATCTTCTCAAGAAAGCAACAGTGGCAATTCCTACTTTAAAAGTTTATCCTGAAATTCTTACAGTTATAGGGGCAGATCGCAACTGGGGTGTAAAACGCTTTACTTATTTCTCAATGGTATATGAAAATTTTAGAGCAAAATTGGAAGGGGTATAAAACGTTTGACCACTTTTTACATTCTAACTTGCTCCGGTACTCAGAGTTATCAATGACCGACTCTTTAAAGTCATTAAATATTTCTTTGTAGATTTCGATTACTTGAAAATGATACAGAGCAGTGTGCTAGTGTTGTCATATCTTTTGAATCATAGTCTCATCTAAGGAATCATAGCTAGGAGGACAAATGTAATAGGGGACCTCATTGATGTATGTGGCCAAGCTTATGAAAGTGCTGCAAACACACCTGTAACATTGACTAGTGCTTTTACTACGACACAATATTAACTGACTAAAGCTTTGTTGCATTGCAAGTCAAAGTTCTTAAGCATCAATGTTGTGCCCTAGAGTGATTTGGATCTTGGTTTTAGTATCATTGAGCAAGTAAAATAAATCATTCATATGGTAAATTATTTTGTTTATGTCTAGGTTGGAAGGACGCCATGTCTTTAGCCTTGGTATTTTGCCCAAAAATGACCAATTTTGAAATTCATTCATTTTGATTCCATATTGAAAAGTGATGAAATGAGCGATTTTTGGCCAAAAAGTAAGGCTATAGCCTTGGAATTTTGCCCAAAAATGACCAATTCTGAAATTCATTGATTTTGATTGCATATTGAAAGTGTTGTTTTATATTGTTTGCGCAAGCGCAATGATAGGGAGTTAACGTAGACCATGAGGAAAGCACTTGCTTTATCTACGAGGCATCTGTACCAAATCTAATATGTTGACAGGAGTTATAACTCTGGAGTAATTCATACCAGTAGTTACTGTGGCCCCTCCTGAAAAGTTTTCGTTTAAGCCAAATGACTGGCCTAAGTGGCTTCAGCGTTGGGAAAGGTTCAGGATCGCTGGAGGACACACAAATAGTGATATTGATATATAGCATGGGTGAGGATGCTGATGAGATTTTCAGTACCCTACCATTAACAGAAGAAGAGCGTAGAGTATATGACACTGTTAAAGCCAAGTTTGATAATTATTTTTTCATTAAAAGAAAAGTGATATTTCAGCGTGCAAAATTCAATCAGCGTTTTCAACAAGAAAATGAGCCTGTAAATGCATTTATTGGGCAATGGCATAATCTATGAGGTTATGAATGGGGCAGTGAAGCTTCCCTTCCCTCCATTAGCTTCCCTTTCCTCCATTAGCTTCCTGGTCATCCTTAGGCAAGATGTAGTACCAGGTAGGCTCCAAAATCAGGGATACGATCCTCTGTTGGTCAGCAAGATAGAGATAGTTGACATTGGCGGAAGAGCTCTCTGTTAGTCAACGGCCATTTCAACAATCAGTGGTAGGCAGAAGATTTCATCTGAAACAATGGCTGGCACATCTGTCAATATTATGAGATTGCTGGATACAGTAGTTCTTGGGGCCTATTGTGTCTATTAGTCCCAGAGGTTAATCAACATGAATCTCAAAACTAAGCTATATTCATATCTTGGCAAAAGCGGTGCTGCTCGAAATATTTTTGGAGCGGTAATCTGGCCCGGTGGACGTCCTGTGATTCAGAGGGCAATCGTACACCGTCATCAAGCGACCTCTGGAAAACTGAAATCTTGAATGTCAGGAACCTCTACCAAAAAGGAAAGCTTGCAAATGTTTGTAAGGAAGTGCATAGAACGAAGATTGATATACTTGGAATATCTTAAGCTTTCTGGAAAGGCAATGGGGAATTGATGTACGAGTCACCTGATGGGAAAGGTTTAAGGTCATGTATTCGGGTGGAGAGAAGCACAGAAAGGGAGTTGCTTTTATCATAGGAAAGAGAATAATCAATTCGGTGTTAAGTTATCAGGCAGTTTCCGAGAGGAACATTATTCTAAAAGTATCAGACAGGGCACGAAATATATTAATACATCAAATTTATGCTCCAAATATGAATGATGATGATGGGTGAAATAAGCAGAAATGGCCAGAAAATAAGCAGAAAATAACCAAGAATTTACCACTAAATAACCGTGAATTTACTGCTAAATTACTTCAAAATAACGGCTAATTGAACATAAAAAGACCAGATTGTGACCAGAAAATAACCAGACAATAACCAGAGAATAACTGCAAAGTTATCTCTAAATAACCATGAATTTACCACTTTACCATGAATTTGATAACCATGAGTCACTGCAAAAATAACAGCTAAATGACCGGAAAATAACTAGAAAATAATCAGAAAATAACCAGAAAACAACTGCAAACTTACCACTCAATAATCGCGTATTTAAATCTAAATGATTGGAAAATTATCATGAAATGACCACAACATCACAAAAACATAACTACAAATTTATCAAACCACCAATTTTAAATTGATTGATTTTGATTGCTGATTCCAAAGTGACGAAAATGAGCCATTTATGCCAAAGAGTAAGGCTGTAGGCTTAGTATTTTGCTCAAAGCTTACCAAATTTTAAATGGCTTGATTCTAATTGCAGATTGAAAAGTGATGTAGATGAGACATTTCTCGCCAAAGAGTAAGGCTATAGCCTTGGTATTTTGCTCAAAATGACCAAATTTGAAATTGATTGATTATGATTGAACATTGAAAAGTGATGAAAATGAGCGATTTTTGGCCAAAAAGTAAGGCTATAGCCTTGGTATTTTGCTCAAAAATGACCAAATTTGAAATTGATTGATTTTGATTGAACATTGAAAAGTGATGAAAATGAGTGATTTTTGACCAAAAAGTAAGGCTATAGCCTTTGTAATTAGCTCGAAAATGACTATAGTGTATACTCTCAAAGGACATTGAACTTAAAGGATATTTGTGTTATATATTTGAATATATATAAGCATATACTCGAATAGTTGAGACGAGCTGTGACTTTTTTGAATAGATGTTTTTCCTAATTGAGTTTGTTTTTCGATGCTACATGAACAGTTATCATGATGTATTTTCTTGTGAAGCTTAACCGGATTTTATATGGTACCAGAAGTGATTGTCTTGCTGACGGGTACAGCTGTAATAAGGTAGTGAGCGCTTTCTAGTTTCAATGGAGTTAATGGTTTCTGCACAAAATAGCTTTATCGCTTCAGAACGTAGGGAGGATGAATTTTACGGACGGGAATATTGCAGCTGTTTGGAAGTGTAGACAGAGCATGCAGTTGTATATCGATGCAGTGATGTCCTCAAAAACGGAGAAAGAGAAGTATTCCACATTTTTATATCTTATTGGCGAAGAGGGGCGTGAGATTTTTAACACATGGACATGGCCTAAGAATTAAAGATGAAGCTGGTAATGATACTGATGAAGATCAGATTACAGTTACTGAATTATTTCGAAAGTTTGAAGAACACTGCATTCCTAAACGGAATCTGATAATTGAGCGCAGAAAATTCTTCGAGCGCGATCAACGTATTAATGAAAATGTTGATTCTTATGTCTTTGAGTTGAAAAATCTGGCTTCAACATGTGAATTTGGTCAAATTCACGAGGGCATGATGACCTTCAGAATAGTTGAAGGTATAAAGTCAGATGCAGTTCGTGATAGGCTTCTAAAGCAAGGGGCTGACCTATGTTTTGCACAGGCTGTTGATGTTTGTCGAGCTGAAGAAATCACTCGTGAGCAAATAAAAAGTCTAACAGAACCCACGTCTGATGTCGGGCCTGTCAGTAAAAATGCTGCAAGTAATAGGAAACAGGATAAGGGGAACATCAACAAAAAATATGATCAATATGATAGGACACATTCATGTCTTTATTGTGGTCGTCAGCATCCTCCTAAGAAATGTCCAGCTTATGGGACAGTGTGCAGAAATGGTAATAAAAAGAATCACCGGTCAAAATGTTGCAAGTTACGTAAGGAAGAAAAAGAAATATCTTTAGAAGATGATGATTCATACGTGATTGAAACAGTAGCTTATAATGATGAAAAGCAATGTAATACAGAAGTAACGGTTGTTTTACATATGAAAGATGCAAAAGTCAGAATGAAGATTGATACAGGAGCTGAAGTTGATGTGATGCCTCTTCGTGTTTTTAATCAAGTGAATAATAGAAACAAAGAATCGATTCTTACACTGAAATACCGCAGCGCAAAATTAATTGGGCATGATGGTAATGAAATTCTTGTTTGTGGAGTATGTTCAAAAAATGCAGCTTCCAAGGGAAAATATTGCATACCGACTTTTATGTCGTAGAAAGGGATAGCCGATCAGTTCTTGGGCTTGATTCTTGTAAGAAGTTGGACTTCATTCAAGTTATGTGTGCAGTACACAAGAAACCTGCAAAGATAGCTAGAACTGAAAGCAGTAACTTGCAGGAGCAGAAAGCAATAAAGGTTGAAACAGCAAATAAGATAAAAAAATTATCAAACAAGTTTGATGAGGATATGAAACGTGAAATAAAGCAGATGTATCCAGGAGTTTTTAATGGACTTAGTAATTTGGAATTAGTCTATCATATGCAGATTGAAGAGAATGCCATGCCAGTTATTCATGCACCTAGGAAAATTCCTTCAGCTTTGCGAGATAAGTTAAAGTTTGAGCTAGAGAAAATGGAAGCAAATAAAGTAATTGCACTAGTGGATGAGCCTACTAAATGGGTAAATTCTCTTGTGGTCATTGAAAAGCCAAATGGTGCACTTCGGATTTGCCTAGATCCACGTGATCTTAATGAAGTTATTAAAAGAGGGCCTTTTCAGCTTCCTACATGGGAGGAAATCTCAACTCGCACTGTTAACGCTAAATATATTACAAAACCTGATGCCAATCATGGATACTGGCAGATACCTCTAGACATAGAGAGTTCTTTGAAGACGACGTTTAATAAACCATTTGGTATATTCCGATTTCTAAGAATGCCATTTGGAATTCACTCAGCTCAAGAGATTTTTCATAAGCAAATATATCAGCATTTTGAGAATAAAGAAGGGTGTGAAACAGATATTGATGATTGTTTGATAAGGGGAATCTCAGAAGAAGAGCAAGACAAGAGATTAATTCAGACGCTAGAGAAAGCCAAGCAGGTAAATTTGACATTGAACATTGATAAATGCAAGTTTACAAGAAATGAAATTACATACCTAGGCCATAAGTTGACTGAAAATGGCATTGTTCCAGATCCTTCAAAGGTAGAAGCTATTTCAAAAATTCCTCCACCACTAGATAAACCAGGAGTTCAACGAGTATTAAGTATTAAGTAGCGAAATTCATCCCGAATGTGTCAACTGCTACAGCACCTTACGTGCACTCCTTCAAAAGAACATTGAGTGGCAATGGGGAACTGAGCAACAAGAGTCGTTTGAAAAGATTAAGCAACTACTAGTAAACTCACAATGTCTTGCTTATTTTGATGTTGAGAAACCTGTGACGATTCAAGTTGACGCGTGTAAAGATGGGCTTGGTGCAGTCCTTATGCAGGAAGGGAAACCTGTCAGTTATGCTTCAAGGGCTATGACAGAGGCACAAAAGAGATATGCCATGATTGAAAAAGAATTGCTAGCTGTCGCTTTTGGGTGCGAGCGTTATCATCAATATATCTATGGAAGCAAGGTTTCAACTCAAAGTGATCACAAACATTTAGAAAGCATTCTAAAGAAACCATTAGCAAATACTCCTCCAAGGCTACAACGCATGTTACTTAGATTACAAAAGTACGATATTGATCTTACGTATAAGCCAGGGAAAGAAATGTTACTTGTGGATACACTGTCAAGAGCACATCTTAGTGACATTGCAGAGGAAATCACTGAGAAGGACATGACAGCGCAGCTTCATATGGTTACTTCAAGTAAATCTATACCAGATAAACAATTGGTTCTTATTAAGGAAGAGACTAAGAAAGATGAAGAGTTACAGAGATTGATAACTTACATTGAGATGGGATGGCCTAACAAGAAAATGAAGGTTCATATGTCTGTTAACCAATTCTGGCCTATCAAAGAGGAATTATCAGCTATTGGTGACATAGTTTTCAAAGGAGAGAGAATAGTTTTTGTATTTTTTTAACTGAGAAAACTTGAATCTCCATACTACCTGTTTGCTGAGATACCACCTGTCAGGCCTGTGTTACATAACTTGAGACACTCGCGCACATATGCCCAAAGTGCACCCAGAACTGCACGTTTTTCAAACACATATTTTTACAATACACTATTTGAATGGAACTCCCTTAATGAAGAACTGAGAAATTCTTCGACGCTTACAGAGTTTAAGCGTAAGTTAATTGCGCGTGTAAGGCCAGAAGGAAATCCTATTTATGGCATTGCTAATTTGCAGGGAATTCGATTATTAACTAAATGTCGTCTCGAATTTAGCTCCCTTAACGAACACAAATTTCGGCATAATTTTGATTGTCTTAACCCATTTTGTAATTGTGGCATGGCTAAAGAGGATAATGAGCACTTCTTCTTGTACTGCCCAAGTTTTAATGAGTTGCGTCGGCATCTCCTCGGCCAGCTCTCTCAGATATTAAATATAGATGCATTGAATCTAGATCCCAGGGAACTATGTCATCTAATGTTGTATGGAAACCCATCCCTTTCAATGATAGATAATAGAATGATAATAGAAGCAACCATTCAATATATCGAGAATTCCGAAAGTTTTAAGTAAAATTAGGCTGTTTCTGGAATGGTCTGATTAATTGTCCGTCCGACCTGGAGTGGAGTTTCTTAACCCTGAAGCGTACAATCGGGTAGTTGGTCTTGCTTGACAAACATGCCATCCAACCGGCAGTTGCTGTTTGGTATCTGAACTAGCATGCAGGACCAATTCATTTTCTATAGTACAGGGGCGCTATGTCGGGCTGGCGGTTGGTCGACCATTTTATCAAACAGCGGCAGTTCTGCGCAGCGATCAGGCTTTTCGTTTTGTTTTCTTTTTATTGTAATATTTCTTTGGATTTAATTTCTTATTTAATTGTAAGTGTCAATCATTGTGGGAACTCGCTGACTTCGTATCCTTTCCTGCAGTGAGTGGCACAGCAGTTATATCTGTTGTATGTATTTAGGTCTTCTTTGATAAATATATATAAAAAAGAGAGAATAGTTATTCCTAGATCTTTGAGGAAAACAATCTTAGCTAATCTTCATCAAGCTCATCTCGGCATAGAGAAAACAAAGTTACGGGCACCTGACACTGTACTTTGGCTTGGTATCAAAAATGATATAGAGCAAGTTGTACATTCATACAATATTTGTTTAGAGTCTAGAAACATGCATGCTAAAGAACCAATGCTGACAAGTGCCATTGCGGAATATCCTTTTCAAATAGTTGGTACAGATTTATTTCTTTGGAATGGTCAAGAATATATCATAGTAGTTAATTTCTACAGCAGATTTTGGGAGATAGAGAGGTCGAGAAAAACGGACAGTTCGGTAATTATTCAAAAATTGAAAGCAGTTTTTCCCGATATGGTATTCCTAAAGTGGTTAGTGAAACAGTGTGCAAAATAACAACTCATTCAAGTTCAGCCATTAGTCCAATTGATTCATCTTTCCTCGCAATGAGGTAAATCAAACATAACAAAATTAGGTAAATCAAATATAGTAAACAAAACAGGGATTATTATAAGGTCCATAGTTCCTATGCAATATCACTCTCTTCTTCTATTTAATGTTACTGTACTGATCAATTGAGAAGTTTATTGATCAGATCTTTTTACTTAACTTTTTTTTTGCTTCACAGTCCTTCTTCTCTCTTTGTCTACAGTTTCTTGCTCTGGTTGACAGAATGTGATTTGTGGCTCAATTGCATCTGGACTAGGTGAAAGTGAGATCTCACTTTCTCGGGCGTTTTCCTCTTGTGGTGGTTGGTCACCTTTATTTCCTGGGCTGTTTTGAGCTTGGTGTGATAGTGAATCACGGCTGGGTTGAATTGGTTGATCTTGGAACTTTCTCCTAGTGCATGGGATTTCAATTGTTGCGCCAGGGTGAGGTAGTTGTGCGCTGGGTGGCTTGGTCTGCTGCAAATTGATTGGGGCTGGCTCGTGATACAGCTTGATTTGTGACGCATGTCGGAATATAGGTTGTCTTGAGTGTCGCGTGTCACAGAAAAGAAGTTTATATCGGGCACCTTTTACGTCTATTACAGTGTAAGGAGTTGGTTCATACAGTGAATGAAATTTCCCTCTAGTTTGAGAACGCATAGCAAGGACATCTTCTCCCTGGATAATATTTGGGTACTTTCTCCAGCGAGAGGCATTTTTGTTGGCATTGACCTTGGTTTTCCACTCCTTATCGCGTCCTTTAGCTCCTTCAATTAGGCTATAAGTCGGTGGGGTCTTTTTAGGAAGTTTGGAATGGTAGCCACCTCGAAAGACCATGTCACCTGGGGTGAGTCTTGTGGCTAGGTGTGGTGTGGATCGATAATCTGTAAATAGATCATCAATGGCTACAGGTTTATTGGTATCAAAAGCGATTTTAATTGCTTTACCCAAAGGTTTCATAGAGCATTCGGCTTCATTACCTTGGGGGTGGTAAGGATACGAATGTTTGACAATTATGCCTCTAGCAGCAGAGAAGTCTTTAAACTCTTGGCTGTTGAAAGGGGGGCCATTATCAGCTTTGTGTTCACGTGGGTTTCCAAAATTGTTGTAAATTGTAGCAAGGACTAGAAGAACATGCCGAGCTCCTGTGGAGTGAACTACCTTTGCATCAGGGAATCTGGAGAGGTTGCATCGACTGACAAGGATGTGAGATATGTCCGGTAAAGGTCCGAAAAGATCTAGTGAGACTGATTCCCAAGGATGGTGTGGTGTTGGTGCACTGGATAGTGGTACTTTAGTAGTGCTTCTTGTATGGATCTGGCATTCATGACATGTTTGAAGGTGCTGTTGGACAGTGTTGTCGAGGCTGGGAAACCAGAAATGAGCCCTGATTCGTCGTTTAACAACATCTTGTCCTGCATGTGAGCCACTGTGAGCTATTGAGATAACCTTATTATAGAGAGACTGCGGAAGGAGAATTCTGTCACCTCTGTATATAATGTCATCTGCTCCTATAGAGAGTTCACTGAGAGTTTTGTGATACCCCTTTAATGTTGGGTCATTATAGGGTGGGAGGCCAAATGCGATGAAATGACGAAGACGCTCAATTTGCCTATCATTACGTTGGGCTTGATGTAAACACTGAAGAGAGATGATAGATTGGATTGGTTGTTGACGAAGAAAAAGAAGCATTTGGTGTTCTTTTGCTTCACCATGGATGTGCTGAGGCAGGTTTTCAATAGGGATAGCATGCCGGCTGGTGTAATCGGCAGGGTTTTCTTTCCCTTTGCGCCAGATGACTTGGTGGTTAACATCTTGGTGGCGAAGAAGTATACGCTCAATCCTAGATGGTGGCTTTCGTTTGGAGGTCCACAGTGATACCAGGGGCTGTTGATCAGTGACAATGGTAATTGGTGGGCCTCCGACAAGAACGAGCCTGAAATGTCGTAGGCCAAAATCGATTGCAGTGGCTTCCAAATCCAATTGTGAGTAGTTTTTTCTGCTGCAGTGGTAGTCCGAGATGCTATGGCAACAGATTTGGTTGTATCTATCGAAGGGCCTTGGATAAGGATTGCAGATAGGCCTGTATTATGAGCATCAACAAAGATGAAAGTTGGGGCATTCATGTCATAGTGTCGTAGTAGAACATCCTCTTTAAATGCCTCCTCCTTCAGGTTTTGAAACTCCTTTTCGTGTGTAGCTAGCCATTGGAAGGTGGTGTTAGTTTTTGTGAGTTCTCTGAGGTTGGCTGTAGCAGCTGCAAAGTCGGGAATGAATTGCCCATTGGAGCGAATCATGCATAAGAAGGATTTAACTTCATCCTTAGTTTGCGGCCTGTCTGCTTGTTGCACGGCTTTAACCTTTTCGGGATCTGGTCTTATGCCCTCTTTGGTGACTTAGAATCTCCAGAATGGGATTTCTGATGAGGCTAGGACACATTAGCTTGGGCTGACAGTTAATCCAGAAGTTTGTAGAGCAGCAAAGACATGGTCCAATGACATGTTGTGACTTGGAAGGTCAGTGGCTGCAATGACAATATCATCTTGAATGATAGTTGCATTTTTGATATTGGCAAGGATAGGGCAAAGTCTTTGATCAAATTCACCGGAGGTTGGTAACGTACCCATTGTGAGACGTTTGTATGGCATTAAACGGTCCCCTGCACGAAAAACGGTTAATGGGCGAGACTCAGAATCAAGTTCAAGCTGGTGAAAGGCTGTTTTTAGGTCCAGCTTACTAAAAACAGATTTTCCGTTAAACATGGGCAGGACATCTTCTACTCTGGGTATGGGTAAGTGAGGATTCAGGAGGGTTTGGTTTAGGCCTCATAAATCTACAGTGATTCTAATGCTCCCATCTGGTTTTGGAACCAAAACTGGGTTGGCAAGCCACGTTACTGGCCCAGAGTGTTGTTCTATAACGCCATCATCTTCCATGTGACAAATGAGCGTTTTCGAAAGCTCCTTGGAGGTGGTATGGTATAGGACGTGGAGGTTGAATTACTGGTTTAGCATCAGGTTTTAGGTGAAAATGTATTGGATTGGCATGCAATTTGCCAAGGCCGGAGAAGACGGATTCATATTTAGATAATATATTGGCAACTGATGGGTGTGTGCTGTTCAGCGGGTTGTGGAAATTTTTGCTGGTCTGTGAGTTATGAATGGTGGAATTCAAGACAGAATTGACATCATGTGGAGGGTTATTGAAAGAAAGAATGCCCAGCGACTCAGCTAGTGCAAAGGAGACTAAGTTGCATGGCTTGCCACATGCATCCTTGTCATCAATTATCACCCATGTGGCCCTCATGGTTTCGTTGTGCCAGGTGGCATCCAGTGTGATTTGTCCCTTGGGTTTTATCAGGGAGCTGCTATAGGGCTGTAGGGTGACTGGGGTGGGAAAGATCCTTCGAATGCTGGGTGGCACCATGCTTTCAAGTAAGATGTTGACCTCTGCACCTGTGTCAATGAGTGCTTGGATCTTTGAATTTGTCTTTCCAATAAGGACTTCTGCAGTTTTGTGGTTGTTAGAGAGGGTGTGGATGGCTTGGAGGGACTCCCCTTTTATTGTTTTGACTGTTGAAATTCCCTTTGTTTGTTTCATGCAAACAGCTGCAAAATGGCCTTTTTCCCACAAAAATTACAGAAGGCATTTTTGCTGCACAGTTTTGACCTCTGTTGCAGATGGTCCTATTACAGCCAGCGCAGCATATAATTTTGTTGGTATAGAAGTGGGGTCTTTGTTCCATACGAGTTTCCCTTTCTTGGGCTTAGTGAGAATATTTCCCCCCTTCTTTTCCAATTTTATTGACCATTTTCTGGCTTTTCAGTGTCAGCACACCCAATTTGAAAAGAGGAGCTAGGGGGCTCAGATTCAAGTTCCTTTTGAGCAATTTTTGTCGCTTCTATTTTACGGGCTTTGGCAATTAGGGTGGCTAGATCATATTCCCTTTCCAGTGCATCTTCACGAATGCTAGCTATATTGGTACCAATAATGATTTGGTCGCGTATAAGGGTTTTGTGAATTGAATCTTTAGCAGCACACGACTCACTAGTGCATTTAAATGTGCATTTTTCGGCATGTTGACAGACTTTATTGATAAAATCATCAACTGTTTCCTCACTAGCCTGCTTAAGCTGATGAAATTGTAGTGTAAAAGTACACTTTTCTGAGTTGGCCTATAGCGATCATAGAGCTTTCTTATCATGGTATCGAAATTAGCCGCCTTTAATACGGTCATATCCTGGTTGTATTCAGCTTTAAGATCGACTTTTAAACGCTCACCTGAAAAGGCGCACATTCGGAATACTTTTGCTTTGTGTTCCCTCCTCTCCACTTCCGTGGCGTCCGCTTTTACTTCCCCAATTGAAGCTACGTCATACCACATTTCCCACGTTTCAATGAAATCGGTGAAGGCTTGCATCACATTTTTGGTACGGTCAGCAGGATTGAAACTAGGTGTTCCAGTTAATTTTGCTAGTGTGTTCATCTTTTAGATTCATCACTACCCGTCGCCAGATGAAACAGTGTGCAAAACAACAACTCATTCATCTTTCCTCGCAATGAAGTAAATCAAACATGACAAAACGAGGTAAATCAAATATAGTAAACAAAACAGGGATTATTATAGGGTCCATAGTTCCTATGCAATAGTTAGAAGTGACAATGGTCCACAATACAGTTTAAAGTTATTTGAAAATTTTGCAAAGAATTGGGGTTTAATTGGGGTTTTCTTCATGAGACTAGTACTCCCAAATATCCACAAGGCAATTCTCTTGCGGAAAGATCAATTCAAACAGCAAAGAGCATTCTTGAAAAAGCAATGAAGGATAGAAGAGATCCACATTTAGCTATTTTGGAATATCGTAATGCTCCTATAGACAAATATGCTACACCAGCACAGCTTTTGATTTCTCGCAATTTACGATCCATTTTGCCGGTAACAAATAATAGTCTGAAGCCAAATATTGTTGATGACAGTACATTCCAACATGTGAGAAAGGAAATGCAATTTCAACAGAAAAAGTATTATGATACAAATACTCGAGAGCTTCCTGAACTTGAAAAAGGGACAGTTGTAAAGGTACGAGATGGGAAAGATTGGAGACCTGCTGTAGTACTAGGTAAAGCTAAACAACCTAGAAGTTTCTTTATACGGTTGGAAAGTGGGCAAGTATGGAGGCAAAATCGACGGCATCTTAGGGAAAGGTCATTAATTCTTCCAGGGGAGGGGTTGGAAGACATCTGGGAGGGGGACCAAAACCAGCACACTCAGAGGGAGGGGGGGTTGAAAAATAAAGAGCATTTCAAGAGAAGGACTATGGAGTTTGTTCTGAGATCCTGGAGTGGGGATCAAAATATTTACATAAATCTGAGAGGGGGGACGAAAATTCCATTTAATATATGAGAATGTTTTCCACCCCCTCCCACAAGTAATTAATGACCCGTCCCTGATAATAATAAAAGGGGAGGATCCAGCTAACATTTTTGAAAGTAGAAATCAAAGTGTATCACCAGATAGTTCATGTGATACCAATGAGAGTAGCAGTCAAAATTTGACATCAGAACATATAAATACGTCATTATCTGCACCTCTGACAAATGAGACAAGAACAAAAAGTGAAAGAGTTTCAAAGCCATCTGATCGCTTCCCATATTAAATTTTTTGACTTTTTCAAAAAAAAATGAAAGGTATAGCATATACTCTCAAAAGACATTGAACTTAAAGGATATTTTCGCTTGCACAATGATATTTGTTATACTCGAATAGTTAAGACGAGCTGTGACTTTTCTGAATGGATGTTTTTCCTAATTGAGTTTGTTTTTTGATGCTACATGAACAGTTATCATGAAGCTTAACCTTATTTTATATAATGACCCAACATAAAATTGATTGACTTTGATTCAGCATTGAAAAGTGATGAAAATGAGTCATTTTGTCCAACAAGTAAGGCTATAGCCTTGGTATTTTGCTCAGAAATGACCAAACTTGAAATTGATTGATTTTGATTCCAGATTGGAAAGTGACAAAAATGTGCCATTCTTGGCTATAAAATATGGCTATAGCCTTGGTATTTTCCTCAAAACTAACCGACTTTGAAACTGATTGGTTTTGAGTCAAGATTGAGGAGTGAACACAATGGGCGATTTTTGGCCGAAAAGTTAGGCTATAGCCTTAGTATTTTGCTCAAAAGTGACCAAATTTGAAAGTGATTGATTTTGATTTCAGACGTAAAGGTGATAAAAATGAGCCATTTCTTGTCAAAAGGCAAGGCTATAGCTTTGGCAGTTTCCTCAAAGATAACCAAATTTGAAAATGACTTATTTTGATTCAAGATTGAGAAGTGATAAAAATAAGCCACTTTAGGCCAAAAAGTAAGGCTATAGCTTTAGTATTTTGCTCAAAAATGACCAAATTTGAAATTGATTGATTTTGATTCAAGATTGGAAAGAGACAATAATGTGCCATTCTTGGCAATAAAATAAGGCCATACCTTTGGTATTTTGCAAAAATATCCGAATTTAAAGCTGATTGATTTTGAGTCAAGATTGACAAGTGATGAAAATGAGCCATTTTTGGCCAAAAAGTGAGGCTATAGCCTTGGTATTTTGCTGCAAAGTGACCACATTTGAAAGTGATTGATTTTGAGTTCAGACTATTGAAAAGTCCCTATCTAATCCAGCTGTTGCAAACAAGCATGTTTTTATCTTGGGTGACTTCAACATCAATCTATTAAATTATGATTCTCATGCTCCTACATCTAACTTTGTCAGTCTTCTTCTCTCACAACATTTTCAACATCGTCTTCTTCCATATATTATTCATCCTACTAGAGTTTCTGACTAGTCTTCTACCATTATTGATAATATTTTCTCAAATGTATGTAATCTAGATACCAAAAGTGGCAACATTTTGACACAAATTCCTGATCATTTTCCTCAACTTTTAATTGTCAAAAAGGTGGAATTTGGAAACAAAACTATGTCTCATTATCAACATGACTATTCCAAGTTTGATAAGGAAAAATTTCTTGCTGATTTTAACAACATTGACTTTAAGTACTTGGATGACAATCAAAGTGACATTAATGTAAAATTTGATAGATTTCTTGCTAGTGTTGATGCGATTGTCAAAAAACATGCTCCATTGAAGAAGCTTACTCGTAATGAGCTTAAGCTGCGAAACAAACCTTGGATAAACAAAAGAATAATAACAATGATGCAATTCAGGGATAAATTATTAAAGAAACTTAAAAAGAGGCCTGATACAGCAACAAAACTTTTGTATAAACAATTTAGGAATCGAGTTGCAAATGAACTTAAAAAAGTAAAACATGTTATTTTCATGATTATTTTAATGTTAATAGCAATAATATGAAACTTTTGTGGACTAGTATAAAGTCATTTATTAACATTAAGAGCTCTCGTGTAAATGTTGTTAACAAATTGAAGGATACAAAAGGAAACTTAACCACTGATTCTGTAAATATGGCTAATATTTTCAATATTGTTTTTGTTAAGGTAGCTGATGGTATAACAAAACGCATACCCAGACCCCCAAAGTCTCCCTTGGACTATCTTGGTAATAGCAATACACTCTCTCTCTCTTTCTCTTTATATCTGCTGCAGCCCCATGTGAAATATCTGATATAATAGATTTATTCAAAACTAATGAATCAATAGGCCCAAATAGCATCCCCATTAAATTACTAAAAATCCTTTCTCCTCACATTTCTTCCCCCTGTCTCAAATCATAAACCAGTCATTCCAATCTGGTGTGTTTCCTGAAAAAATGAAGGAAGCCAAAGTCATCCCTTTGTTTAAGAAGGGTTGCCCTTTGACCACTTCAAACTATAGACCAATATCTCTCTTATCTGTTTTCAGTAAAATTACAGAAAAGCAGATGTATAAGCGCTTATACCATTTCCTGGAACAACATAACATTTTGTATAATCTCCAGTTTGGTTTCCGTGCTAATCATTCTATAAATCATGCATTAATGTAGTTTAACAGAATCTATCAAAAACAGCCTAGACAACAAAAAATTTGGATACGGAATCTTTCTGGACACTACGGCATTCGAGGTACAGTTTTGGCCTGGTTCAGCTCTTATCTTAGTAACAGAAGTCAGTATGTATATGTAAATGGCTGCAATTCCAGCCATCTAAATATTACTTGTGGTGTACCACAGGGATCTGTCCTTGGTCCACTTCTGTTCCTTATTTACATCAACGATCTGCCCAACTCATCTCTTAAATTATCTTTTTACCTTTTTGCTGATGATACCAACAACTACTTTGAATCAGACAGTTCAGAAAATCTTGAAAAAGTGGTTAACAAGGAGCTTAGACAGGTCAAAAAATGGCTAGATGTAAATAAACTTCCTATCAATGTAGAAAAGACAAACTTTGTCATTTTTCATTCTGTCGAAACTTCCTTAAAAGATATTATCAATATAAAAATTGGCAATCAACTTGTAAAGCGGGCAAAATATGTTAAATTCTTGGGTCTCCTTTTGGACGAAAATCTAAATTGGAAGTACTATTATGTGAACTTTCCAAGAAACTCTCAAGAACTTGTGGTATATTCTTCAAAGTAAGACATGTACTACCCACTAATATTCTAGTCTCTCTATATAATTCTTTATTATCATCATTTCTCCAGTATGGAATAACTGTCTGTGGTCTTACTTATGAAGTCCACACCAAACCTATCTATCTTCTACAAAAGAAGGTTGTCAGAGCTATTGCTTTCAAAAGTTTCACATCACCAGCTACACCTACTTTTTCTGAGTTAAAAATCCTTAAATTGTATGATTTATTTAAGCTAAAGCTGCTTACATTTGTTTATGAGACTGTCAATGGGATTTCTCCCATCTGTTTTCAAAATTTCTTTAACACTTTGACATCTGTTCATCAATATGATACACGGAAAGCTACTAAAGGTGATATTTTTATGTTGCGTAAAAATACTTTGCAATATGGCTTACGATCAATTAGATATGCAGGTGCTAAAGCCTGGAACTGCATTCCATCCAATATCAGACAATCTGCCTAAGTAACGAATTTTCATCGTGATTTGAAATTATATTTCTCTACCAAATACCAGTCCTAAATACATCAATAAGGTAGCATCTCCTGACACTGATCAATTAAGGCACAGAACGATCTCCAATTAGAATAATGATGAGTTTTTTTAGCATATGGGGTGCTCTCTCCTGGATTAGTTTATCTATTGAGAGAGCTCCTCCAGAAAATTCTACTTCATACAAACTCCTAATTCTGTTATGTTAACTTTATTTAAGTCTATTGCTTATCATTTTTTCTTGTTTATGTTGTCATTTAAGTATTTTGTAGTAAATTGTTTTTAGTTTTAAGATTTTGTATGTTGTTGAATTTTTATATATCAAACTGAACTGAACTGAACTTAACAGAGATAATGTTATGAGCGACGTTCCTGTTGCCATGGCAGCTAAGATTTATCCCTCCCTCTCCTGTCATCGCATGCATTAGTGTCTTTGTTTTGCGAGCTATTAACGAAATGAACTTTCAAGTGCACATTCAAGACGGAAAGGAGTTTAAACTCTGAAGAAAGCAAGACATTTATACTATATATATAAATATGTTTATTATTGCTAGGAATACCATCCCTGGTCCAAATACAAATCGTAAGCACATTTATTGTAACTTTACGTATCCTCTTTTCTTGGTAGATATTTTATGCAAGTGGACGTTCTCAAGTACTATAGCTGTTAAGCAGTTCGTTCTAACTTTGTAGCATTACCCATGATTTACTCTACTTTATTCATTCTATTTTAGTAAACCTCATTACGCATTACACAGTACACACCCCACAGTACACATTACACATCACGCGCTAAACAATTCACTTATCGCATCGCAAATTACAGATTTCACGTTACGAAATTCACAATTTGCACTTTGGAATTACATATACATTCATATTGAATTTCTATTCGGATTCACGTTTACACAGACGGTATTCGTCAAGTTTAATATGTTAGCATCAACCTGTATTTCAAGCACGTAACAACGATTTCAACTGGAGTTACTTAAAGACGGTTACCTGAAGATTCTTAGTACAGATACAAATGAGCCATTTCTTGCCTAAAAAGTAAGGCTATAGCCTTGGTATTTTGCTCAAAAATGACCAAATTTGAAATTGATTGATTTTGATTGAACATTGAAAAGTGATGAAAATGAGCGATGTTTGGCCAAAAAGTAAGGCTATAGCCTTGGTATTTTGCTCAAACCTGACCAAATTTGAAATTGATTGATTTTGATTGAACATTGAAAAGTGATGAAAATGAGCGATTTTTGGCCAAACAGTTGTAAAATTATTCGAATTTTACCAAGAAAAAGGATCAATTGTCCAATATCAAAATTACTAATTGATGTAATTAATCGACGCAACAAATAATAAAACGACCAATAACAATGAATGTTCCAAGTTCATATAAAACGACCAATAACAATGAATGTTCCAAGTTCATTAAGCAACGGCTTCTTCTAAAACTGTCTCTCTAACTGACGATTGTAACGGCTTTTACTCACGAATACTTCTACGACCTCCATTAACGACTTTCACATGACGACTCTGACGGCTTCACATAACAACTGAACGGGACACAAAACAGCATGGTCCTTTTATGGTAGACAGATTACAGAACACAAAGAAATGGCGATTACAACATAAGATGGTAACTGATGATTAGTGGCATGGTAACAACTTACAAACAAGACTGAGGGGTCAAAAAATAAAGGTATGTCACTGACAAAAATAGAAGTACATAACATACACGTGGAACGATAAACCAGTTGTTTAACATCACTCCCCCCTACCAAGACAAGCCTCCTGGCTTGAATTTTTGAAAGGGAGCAATTGTAACAAATAAAAAAAAGTACAACACATGAACGGAACATGCTAAAACTCAAAACATTCAACTGCTAAGTTACACCATGAATAAGTATCTGGGTAGTCTGCTGAGCTTGATTTGGGCGTTCAGAATAAGGGTACAAATGTTCCCGTGGCCATCTTTCTTCGCACCTAGCTCCAGTCGGCTCTTTTTTCATTTCAGGAACATTGGGCTTTTCCATTGGTGGACAATGAGGGTACTTTTCACTTAAATCTGTTTGCATTTGCAGGTCATCCGCTCGGAAGGACGTTGTGTTTGAGAGCTCCAGAGCACGAATTACCCTCTGGAGCTCTTTCAATAATTTCTCAACATCCCTCCCGAGCGACTCGATATCAATAGTGCCATTAAAGGGCGATGCTGGCGGGGGCACGTCTTGGACTTGATTATGAGGACAGGAATACATCCTGTCCCAACAGTATTTAGCAACGTGCCCCACCTTGAGGCAACAGTAACAGATAGGTCTCCCATCCTCTGCCCTGTGGATGTTCGTACGAGTGATGAAGGGGTTCCGCTTTTCATTTTCCGCAGTCTGCATTCGATTAGCCATAGCATCAACAACTGAACATAAAATTTCCAGCATAATGTTCTTCATTTCTTGTACAGACATCATGTTCTCTATCTGAAGGTACGAGCAAGTCTATCCCGGGTCACGGACACCAATGTAAAATTATTCGAATTTTACCAAGAAAAAGGATCAATTGTCCAATATCAAAATTACTAATTGATGTAATTAATCGACGCAACAAATAATAAAACGACCAATAACAATGAATGTTCCAAGTTCATTAAGCAACGGCTTCTTCTAAAACTGTCTCTCTAACTGACGATTGTAACGGCTTTTACTCACGAATACTTCTACGACCTCCATTAACGACTTTCACATGACGACTCTGACGGCTTCACATAACAACTGAACGGGACACAAAACAGCATGGTCCTTTTATGGTAGGCAGATTACAGAACACAAAGAAAGGGCGATTACAACATAAGATGGTAACTGATGATTAGTGGCATGGTGTTGTGTATTCTAATGTAAACATTCAGATTAACTTGGATATAGAAGTACGATGAGAGAGCACGCTAACTTAGGAAGCCATGTCTTGTTAACTAGTCTCAAAAAGTCCTTGTAGAAACGAGGCTGAGCCTCTTAACAAAAGTTATACTGACTATAATATACTACATTCTCCCTTTTCTTGCAATTGTTCTCTTTGTGTAAGAATAGAAGGGTAGCAAAATATAATGAACAAAACTGCTTATATAAAGGTTCTTTAAGAAGTATTCTTGGAGTCTGTAACCGAAGTCCAGTGTCCAATGAAGACTTCTTCGAATCGATCAGCACAGCGTGAAAAATATCAATAATGTCCAATAATATAAGAATATAGAAGTATAATGTTCAAGTCTCTTCGATTCACCTCTTCTTGTAACGTCTTTTTGTTTGGAATTTCTTCTCTGGCCCTGTTCTTTGAATCTGTATAGGTGTTTCATCCGGGATGAAAGTTGGAATTCTGTTGTCCATAACTTCAATGTCATTCTGCGGGCTAACTTCATGTGGATTGTTCTCTCGATAGTCAAACAAATTACGCAGATTGCTTTCTCTGGCATTACTGTTGTTGTCTTCAACGGAGCTAGTGTTTTGACTTGTGCTCGGTCTGCTAAGTCTATGCTCTGAACTTATTGATCCTGTGACATTTCCTTCAGTCCCAATCGGTAGTTCATACATACTTTCGTCATCTTGTTCTTCGTTCTGTACCTGTTCTTTTGTGAGATGTCTTTCTTTGTCAAATTCTCTTTCATGGTATATCTTCAGATGCGCTTTGTTTCTGTAGTATTTGTTTCCATCTTTATTCTCTATCAATGCACTTTTCTTGTAAACTTTTAAAACTTTGAATCTCTCATTCAACCAGTTAGGTGATAATTTGTGTTTCTTCCACCAATTCTTTACTAAGACTGTGTCTCCTTCTTTAATTTCATTAACTTTTGACTTTCGTACTTTATCTGCTCTATCTTTCATTTTCTCCTTCATTTCTCTGTCTCTCTTGTCTAATTCAGTGTCATGTGGCTCTTTAGGAATGTAGTCTGGAATATTTTTCTTAATGTTTCGTCCAAAGAATACAGTTGCTGGGCATTGGCCTGTCGTTGCATGAGGTGTTGTTCTATAGAGAAGTAAAAACTTGTTGAGCTCTTCTCTCCAATCCTTATTCTCAGCATATGCTGCTTGATTTGCTTTCTTTAGAGATCTGTTGAACCTTTCAACTTCTCCATTAACCCATGGAGAGTAAGGTGTTACATTTCTCAATTGTATGCCATTGTGTTTCAAATAGTTTTTGAACTCGTCAGAAATGAACTGTTTCCCATTGTCAGCAACTACTTGGTGAACATACCCGAATATAGAGAAAATCAGGTCTAGTGCTTTAATTACGGTTGTAGTGTTGACACTCTGAACTCGTATTACAACAGGATATCTTGATCGGTAATCTATTAGAGCTATTAAATAATCTTTGGTTGGATAGGGTCCCTGAATGTCTAGTGCTACAGTGTACCAGTTTGTAGCTGGTAATTTGGTTGTTTCAAGTGGTTCAAATTTAACTTTCCCAGAACCTGTTACTTGACATGCGTGACATACTTTGATCATTTGCTCTACATCTTTGTCTATTCCTGGCCACCAAACTTTTTCTCTTAATAGTCCTTTTGTTTTGACAATCCCTAAATGGTGTTGGTGTGCAGTACTTAGTACTCTTTCTCTGAGTGCCATAGGGATGACTAGCTTTGAGCCTTTGAGTATGATATCATCTGATATCCACAGGTCTCTCCTCGTATGGTAATATGGTTTAAATGTTGGGTCTTTCAGCCATTTCTCTGTTTCAATTTGCTTCTTTACTTGTCTGAGTAGTTCATCATTCCTGGAAGTTGCCTGGATTTCTTCTATTGTAACCGTTTTAGGAATAGCATCATATACTAGTGAATTAACAAAATGTTCTGTATCATTTCTTAGCTGGTCTGTTGCTGGTAGTGGAGAACGTGATAAAACATCAGATGCGTTAGTGTGTCCTGGTTCATACTGAATGGTATACTTATATGGTTGCATTTTGAGTAACCATCTCTGTAGTCTTGGTGTAGGGCTACCTCTGGAGGACAATAGATTTTCAAGTGGCTTATGGTCAGTGACTATTGTGAATTCTCTATCATATAGGTAATAATGAAACTTCTGTGTTGCCCAGAAGGCAGCAAGGCCTTCCCTTTCTGTTTGTGAATATCTCTGTTCTGTGGAACTTAGTGCATGTGATGCATATGCTACTGGCTTAAATGATCCATCTTTTTGTCTTTGTGTTAGGATTGCTCCGAGTCCTACCGGTGATGCATCGACTATAACCTTAGTTTCTGCATTTGGTTGATAATAAGCCATAGTATCTGCTTCTGTTAAATATTCTTTTAACTTGTTAAAGCTCTTCTGTTGCTGTTCTTTCCATACAAATGGCGCTCCTTTCTTTGTGAGTTGTCTTAATGGCTCTGTTAGTGTTGCATAGCCTTTGATAAATTGGGAACAAAAGTTGACTAACCCTAAGAAACTTCTTACTTCAGTGACATTTGTTGGTGTGGCTGTGTTATTTACAGCATCTACTTTGGATTTGTCTGGATGAGTCCCAGTGTCTGTTAAGCAGTATCCAGCAAAAGTTAATTTTGTGGTTCCAAAAACACACTTAGTTAGGTTGATCTTCAAGTTCTTTGCATGGAGCTTCTTGAAGAGTGTATCAAGACGTTGAGCCATTTCATCAATACTAGAAGCCCATATTAGGATGTCATCTGAGATTGATCTTGTGCCTGGACAGTCCGCTATTGTTTGTTCAATTATTTTCTGGAATTGTTCAAATGCTGAATTGACACCATATACAAGACGTTTTGATTGATAGCAGCCTTCATGTGTTAGGAATGTTGTAATGTGTCTAGATTCTTCTGCTAATTCAATTTGGTGGTATCCCTCTTTCAAATCTATCTTTGAAAAATATTTGGCATTGTGTAGCCCTGGAAGTATTTCCTCAACTTTGGGAATTTGATGCCTTTCCCTAATGATAGCTTCATTAGCTCTTCTCATGTCTAGACAGAGTCTGATCTTCCCATTTGGTTTTGGTACGACTACAATTGGATTAATCCATGTACTTGGGCCTTTCACTTTCTCAATACAGTCATTTGCAATAAGTCTTTTTAATTCCTCAGAAACTTTCTTTCTGGTGTCATAAGGTAGTCTTCTTATTGGTTGTTGAACTGGAGTGACATTCTTATCAATGTGGAGTTGTAATTGGAAGTCTTTAAATTTTCCCATACCTTGAAATACTTCAGTGTTGTTGTCAAGTATTTGTTGAATTTCTGGATGTACCTGTTGCTTGATATGCTTAGCTTGATTGATTTCATTGACTGATACATATTTTGAATCTGCAGGTGGACCTACTCTTAAAATATTTAATGTCTCTGCTGTCTTTTGTCCTAATATTGCACCATTTGATCCTTCTGTGACATAGAATTTTGCTTGGGTTGCTTTTCCACATGCTCGAACTGTTGCAATGAATGTGCCTTTTAACTTCAATGGAACTTGTCCTGAATAGGTGAATATTTTGGCTGTGCTATTCTGCAGTTTAGGGATTTTACTCAGTATTCTATATGTTGTTTCATCAAGTATATTAAGTGTTGAGCCACTGTCTATGAGCATATTGATTTTAGTATTTTCCACAAAAATTGGGTATACAGGTCTTGCACTGTCCCCTATCCTGAATACAAAAGATTCTTCATCACTTGGGTTCTCTGGTTGAATCTCATTTGCTTTGATTTGATGAATTTCTGTTTTCTTTGGTAATTTTGTTTTGCAAAATTTAGCAAAGTGTCCCATGATGCCACATTTCATGCATTTCTTTCCTTTAGTAATTCTACAGTTGTTACTTGTGTGATTGTTCATGCCATATCTTCCACACTGTCTGGTATGATTGTATTTTGGCTTACTATTGCTGTTATGTTTACCTTTGTGTTGCCATTTATCTGATTTTATTCTATTTAGTTCTGAAAATGAGTCCTGCTTTGTTTCAGCTGATACTCCTATTCCATTGTTTTGTTCTATTTGCCTTGTTTGGTGATCTGATTGTTCCATAAGCTTACCAATTCTGAGAACTTTTTCTAATGTTAGGTCTGGCTCTTGTAGTAATGTTTTTCTCAATTTACTTGATTTACATTTGGCAATTACTTGGTCTCTGATTTCATCTTCAGTAGCAGCTTCATATTCACAGTAAAGAGTCAACTTTTGCAGCCTAGTGACATATGAATCAATAGATTTTCCTACCTCTTGTTCTGTTTCATGGAATACACATCTTTCATACGGAATATTTCTTTTAATGTCGAAGTGGCTATCTAACTTAGTTATTGCTTCGTCATATGTTGTGCCTACCTCACCTAGCGTTTCAAAGATGTCTTGTACTTCTTCTCCTACCAAATGTAAGAGTGTAGCTCTCGTTTGGTTATCATTGTGAATGCCTGTTGCATTGAGGAAATAAATAAAAGATTTTTTCCACTTTTGCCATCGCTGACTTACCGTGGAAGGGTCTCCTTTTGGATCAAATTCCTTCACAGGAGGTAACTGGATAGCCACAGGTTTAGGCAGTTGTGCTTCTCGTTCCTGATCTCCTATTTCTGGCATATCGTGTTTTGTTGACTAAACATAACGGCTTATACCTCTTCTAGGGTCCTTAATGACTGCTCGTCGCCATAACTTGTTGTGTATTCTAATGTGAACATTCAGATTAACTTGGATATAGAAGTACGATGAGAGAGCACGCTAACTTAGGAAGCCATGTCTTGTTAACTAGTCTCAAAAAGTCCTTGTAGAAACGAGGCTGAGCCTCTTAACAAAAGTTATACTGACTATAATATACTACACATGGTAACAACTTACAAACAAAACTGAGGGGTCAAACAATACAGGTACGTCACTGACAAAAATAGAAGTACATAACATACACGTGGACCGATAAACCAGTTGTTTAACACAGTAAAGCTATAGCCTTGGTAGTTTGCTAAAAAATGACCAAATTTGAAATTGAATGATTTTGATAGCCCATTGAAAAGTGATGAAAATAAGCGATTTTTCGCCAAACAATACGGCTATAGCCTTGGTATTTTGCTCAAAAATGACAATATTTGACATTGATTGATTTTGATTGAACATTGAAAAGTGATGAAATTGAGCGATTTTTGGCCAAAAAGTAAGGCTATAGCCTTGGTATTTTGCTCAAACCTGACCAAATTTGAAATTGATTGATTTTGATTGACCATTGAAAAGTGATGAAAATGAGCGATTTTTGGCCAAAAAAGTAAGGCTATAGCCTTGGTATTTTGCTCATAAATGACCAAATTTGAAATTGATTGATTTTGATTGAACATTAAAAAGAGATGAAAATAAGTGATTTCTAGCCAAACAGTAAGTCTATAGCCTTGGTATTTCGCTCAAAAATGACCAAATTTGAAATTGAGTGATTTTGATTGGACATTGAAAAGTGATGAAAATGAGCGATTTTTGGCCAAAACGTAAGGCTATAGCCTTGGTATTTTGCTCAAAAATGACCAACTTTGAAATTGATTGATTTTGATTGACCATTGAAAAGTGATGAAAATGAGCGATTTTTGGCCAAAACAGTAAGGCTATAGCCTTGGTATTTTGCTCATAAATGACCAAATTTGAAATTGATTGATTTTGATTGAACATTAAAAAGAGATGAAAATAAGTGATTTCTAGCCAAACAGTAAGTCTATAGCCTTGGTATTTTGCTCAACGATGACCAAATTTGAAATTGAGTGATTTTGATTGAACATTGAAAAGTGATGAAAATGAGCGATTTTTGGCCAAAACGTAAGGCTATAGCCTTGGTATTTTGCTCAAAAATGACCAACTTTGAAATTGATTGATTTTGATTGAACATTGAAAAGTGATGAAAATGAGCGATTTTTGGCCAAAAAGTAAGGCTATACCCTTGGTATTTTGCTCAACAATGACCACATTTAACATTGATTGATTTTGATTGACCATTGAAAAGTGATGAAAATGAGCGACTTTTGGCCAAAAAGTAAGGCTATAGCCTTGGTATTTTGCTCAAAACTGACCAAATTTGACATTGATTGATTTTGATTGAACATTGACAAGTGATGAAAATGAGCGATTTTTGGCCAAAAAGTAAGGCTATAGCCTTGGTATTTTGCTCAAAAATGACCAACTTTGACATTGATTGGGTTTGATTTACCATTGAAAAGTGATGAAAATGAGCGATATTTGGCCAAAAAGTAAGGCTATAGCCTTGGTATCTTGCTCAAAAATGACCACATTTGCAATTAATTGATTTTGATTGAACATTGATAAGTGATGACATTGAGCGATTTTTGGCTAAAAAGTAAGGCTATAGCATAGGCATTTTGCTCACAACTGACCAAATTTGAGATTGAGTGACTTTGATTGAACATTGAAAAGAGATCAAAAATAAGCGATTTTTGGCCAAAACGTAGGGCTATAGCCTTGGTATTTTGCTCAAAAATGACCAACTTTGAAATTGATTGATTTTGATTGAACATTCAAAACTGATGAAAATGGGCGATTTTTGCCAAAAAGTAAGGCTATAGCCGTGGTATTTTGCTCAAACCTAACAACATTTGAAATTGATTGATTTTGATTGAACATTGAAAAGTGATGAAAATGAGCGATTTTCGGCCAAAAAGTAAGGCTATAGCCTTGGTATTTTGCTCAAACCTAACAACATTTGAAATTGATTGATTTTGATTGAACATTGAAAAGTGATGAAAATGAGCGATTTTCGGCCAAAAAGTAAGGCTATAGCCTTGGTATTTTGCTCAAAAATGACCAACTTTGAAATTGATTGATTTTGATTGAACATTGAAAAGTGATGAAAATGAGCGATTTTTGGCTAAAAAGTAAGGCTATAGCCTTGGTATTTTGCTCACAAATGACCAAATTTGAAATTGATTGATTTTGATTGCAACTTTGAACGTGATGAAAATGAGCGATTTTTTTGCAAAAAGTAAGGCTATAGCCGTGGTATGTTGTTCAACATGACCAAATTTGAAGTTAATTGATGTTGATTGCAGATTGAAGAGTGATGAACATGAGTGATGTTTGGCCAAACAGTAAGGCCAGAGCCTTGATATCTTCCTAAAAATTGACTAAATGTGATATTGATTGATGTTGATTGCAGAGTGACAAGTGATGAAAATGAGCAATTTTTAGCCAAAACGTAAGGCTATAGCCTTGGTATTTTGTTCAAAAATGAATAAATTTGAAATTGATGGAGTTTGATTACAGATTGAAAAGTGATGAAACTGATCGATTTTTCGCCAAAAAGAATGGCTATACCCTTGGTATTTTGCTCACAAATGACCACATTTGAAATTGATTGATTTTGATTGCAAATTTGAACGTGATGAAAATGAGCGATTTTTCTGCAAAAAGTAAGGCTATAGCCTTGGTATTTTGTTCAACATGACAAAAGTTTAAATTGATTGATGTTGATTCAACATTGAAAAGTAATGAAAGTGAGCGATTCCTGGCCAAAGAGTACGGCTATAGCCTTGGTATTTTGTTCAACAATGACTAAATTTGAAATTGATTGATGTTGATTCCACATTGAAAAGTGATGAAAATGAGCGATTTTTGGCCAAAAAGTAAGGCTATAGCCTTGGTAGTTTGTTCAACATGACCACATCTGAAATTAATTGATGTTGATTGCAGATTGACTAGTGATGAGAATGAGCGATATTTGGCCAAAGAATAAGGCCATAGCCTTGGTATCTTCCTGACATTTTTCCAAATTTGATATTGATTGATTTTGATTGCAGAGTGATAAGTGATGAAAATGAGCGGTTTTTGCCCAAAAAGTAAGGCTATAGCCTTGGTGTTTTGTTCAAGAATGAATAAATTTGAAATTGATTCAGTTTGATTCCAGAATGAAAAGTGATGACACTGAGCGATTATTGGCCAAAAAGACAGGCTATAGCCATGTTACTTTGCTCAGCACTGACCAAATTTGAAATTGATTGATTTTGATTGCAAATTTGAACGTAATGAAAATGAGCGATTTTTGGCCAAAAAGTAAGGCTAGAGCCTTTGTAACTTGTTCACAAATTACCACATTTGACATTGATTGATTTTGATTGCAGATTGAAAAGTGATGAAAATGAGCGATGTTTGGCCAAAGAGTAAGGCCATAGCATTGGTATCGTCCTGACAATTGACCACCTTTGATATTGATTGATTTTGATTGCAGAGTGATAAGTGATGAAAATGAGCGATTTTTGGCCAAAAAGTAAGGCTATAGCCTTGGTATTTTGCTCAACACTGACCAAATTTGAAAATGATTGACTTTGATTGCAGATTGAAAAGTGATGAAAATGAGCGATTTTTGGCCAAAACGTAAGGCTATAGCCATGGTATTTTGCCCAACACTGACCAAATTTGAAATTGATTTATGTTGATTGCAGATTGAAAAGTCATGAAACTGAGCAATTTTTGGCCAAAAAGTCAGGATATAGCCTTGGTATTTTGCTCACAATAGACCAAATTTGAAAATGATTGACTTTGATTGCAGATTGAAAACTGATGAAAATGAGCGATTTTTGGCCAAAAAGTAAGGCTATAGCCTTGGTATGTTGCTCAATAATGACAGACTTTGACATTAATTGAGTTTGATTGCAGATTAAAAAGTGATGAAAATGAGCGATTTTTGGCCAAAGAGAAAGGCTATAGCCTTGGTATTTTGTTCAACATGACCAAATTTGAAATTGATTGATGTTGATTGCAGATTGAAAAGTGATGAAAATGAGCGATGTTTGGCCAAACAGTAAGGCCATAGCATTGGTATCGTCCTGAAAATTGACAATTTGATATTGATTAATTTTGATTGCAGAGTGATAAGTGATGAAAATGAGCGATTTCTGGCCAAACAGTAAGGCTAGAGCCCTGGTAACTTGTTCACAAATTACCACATTTGACATTGATTGATTTTGATTGCAGATTGAAAAGTGATGAAAATGAGCGATGTTTGGCCAAAAAGTAAGGACATAGCATTGGTATCATCCTGACAATTGACCACATTTGATATTGATTGATTTTAATTGCAGAGTGATAAGTGATGAAAATGAACGATGTTTGGCCAAAGACTAAGGCCATAGCCTTGGTATCTTCCTGACATTTTTCCAAATTTGATATTCATTGATTTTGATTGCAGAGTGAAACGTGATGAAAATGAGCGATTTTTGGCCAAAAAGTAATGCTATAGCCTTGGTGTTTTGTTCAATAATGAATAAATTTGAAATTGATTGATGTTTATTCCACATTGACAAGTGATGAAAATGAGCGATTTCTGGCCAAACAGTAAGGCTAGAGCCTTGGTAGTTTGTTCACAAATTACCAGATTTGATATTGATTGATTTTGATTGCAGATTGAAAAGTGATGAAAATGAGCGATGTTTGGACAAAAAGTAAGGCCATAGCATTGGTATCTTCCTGACAATTGACCAAATTTGATATTGATTGAGTTTGATTGCAGAGTGAAACGTGATGAAAATGAGCGATTTTTGGCCAAAAAGTAATGCTATAGCCTTGGTGTTTTGTTCAAAAATGAATAAATTTGAAATTGATAGATGTTGATTCCACATTGACAAGTGATGAAACTGAGCGATTTCTGGCCAAACAGTAAGGCTAGAGCCTTGGTAGTTTGTTCACAAATTACCACATTTGACATTGATAGATTTTGATTGCAGATTGAAACGTGATGAAAATGAGCGATGTTTGGCCAAAGAGTAAGGCCATAGCATTGGTATCTTCCTGACACTTGACCAAATTTGATATTGATTGAGTTTGATTGCAGAGTGATAAGTGATGAAAATGAGCGATTTTTGGCCAAAAAGTAAGGCTATAGCCTTGGTATTTTGCTCACAATAGACCAAATTTGAAAATGATTGACTTTGATTGCAGATTGACAAGTGATGAAAATGAGCGATGTTTGGCCAAAAAGTAATGCTAGAGCCTTGATAACTTGTTCACAAATTACCACATTTGACATTGATTGATTTTGATTGCAGATTGAAAAGTGATGAAAATGAGCGATTTGTGGCCAAAACGTAAGGCTATAGCCTTGGTATTTTGCTCAACACTGACCAAATTTGAAATTGATTTATCTTGATTGCAGATTGAAAAGTGATGAAAATGAGCAATTTTTGGCCAAAAAGTCAGGCTATAGCCTTGGTATTTTGTTCAACATGACCACATTTGAAATTAATTGATGTTGATTGCAGATTGAATAGTGATGAAAATGAGCGATGTTTGACCAAAGAGTAAGGCCATAGCCTTGGTATCTTCCTGAGATTTTTCCAAATTTGATATTCATTGATTTTGATTGCAGAGTGAAAAGTGATGAAAATGAGCGATTTTTGGCCAAAAAGTAAGGCTATAGCCTTGGTGTTTTGTTCAAACATGAATAAATTTGAAATTGATTGATGTTGATTCCACATTGAAAAGTGATGAAAATGAGCGATTTCTGGCCAAACAGTAAGGCTAGAGCCTTGGTAGTTTGTTCACAAATTACCACATTTGATATTGATTGATTTTGATTGCAGAGTGATAAGTGATGAAAATGACCGATGTTTGGCCAAAAAGTAAGGCTATAGCCTTGGTATTTTGCTCACAATAGACCAAATTTGAAAATGATTGACTTTGATTGCAGATTGAAAACTGATGAAAATGAGCGATTTTTGGCCAAAAAGTAAGGCTATAGCCTTGGTATTTTGCTCATTAATGACAGACTTTGACATTAATTGAGTTTGATTGCAGATTGAAAAGTGATGAAAATGAGCGATTTTTGGCCAAAGAGAAAGGCTATAGCCTTGGTATTTTGTTCAACATGACCAAATTTGAAATTGATTGATGTTGATTGCAGATTGACAAGTGATGACAATGAGCGATGTTTGGCCAAACAGTAAGGCCATAGCATTGGTATCGTCCTGACAATTGACCAAATTTGATATTGATTGATTTTAATTGCAGAGTGATAAGTGATGAAAATGAACGATTTTTGGCCAAAAAGTAAGGCTATAGTCTTGCTATTTTGCTCAAAAATAACAGACTTTGACATTAATTGACTTTGATTGCAGATAGACAAGTGATGAAACTGAGCGATTTTTGGCCAAAAAGTAAGGCTAGAGCTTTGGTAACTTGTTCACAAATTACCACATTTGACATTGATTGATTTTGATTGCAGATTGAAAAGTGATGAAAATGAGCGATGTTTGGCCAAAAAGTAAGGCCATAGCCTTGGTATCTTCCTGACATTTTTCCAAATTTGATATTCATTGATTTTGATTGCAGAGTGAAAAGTGATGAAAATGAGCGATTTTTGGCCAAAAAGTAAAGCTATAGCCTTGGTGTTTCGCTCATAATTGACACAAATTGAAATTGATTGACTTTGATTGCACATTGACAAGTGATGACAATGAGTAATTTATTGCCGAAAGTACGCCTATAGCCTTGGTATTTTGCTCACAATAGACCAAATTTGAAAATGATTGACTTTGATTGCAGATTGAAAACTGATGAAAATGAGCGATTTTTGGCCAAAAAGTAAGGCTATAGCCTTGGTATTTTGCTCAATAATGACAGACTTTGACATTAATTGAGTTTGATTGCAGATTGACAAGTGATGAAAATAAGTGATTTTTGGCCAAAGAGAAAGGCTATAGCCTTGGTATTTTGTTCAACATGACCAAATTTGAAATTGATTGATGTTGATTCCAGATTGAAAAGTGATGAAAATGAGCGATGTTTGGCCAAAGAGTAAGGCCATAGCATTGGTATCTTGCTGACAATTGACCAAATTTGATATTGATTGAGTTTGATTGCAGAGTGATAAGTGATGAAAATGAGCGATTTTTGGCCAAAAAGTAAGGCTATAGCCTTGGTATTTTGCTCACAATAGACCAAATTTGAATATGATTGATTTTGATTGCAGATTGAAAAGTGATGAAAATGAGCGATTTTTGGCCAAAAAGTAATGCTAGAGCCTTGATAACTTGTTCACAAATTACCACATTTGACATTGATTGATTTTGATTGCAGATTGAAAAGTGATGAAAATGAGCGATGTGTGGCCAAAACGTAAGGCTATAGCCTTGGTATTTTGCTAAACACTGACCAAATTTGAAATTGATTTATCTTGATTGCAGATTGAAAAGTGATGAAAATGAGCAATTTTTGGCCAAAAAGTCAGGCTATAGCCTTGGTATTTTGTTCAACATGACCACATTTAAAATTAATTGATGTTGATTGCAGATTGAATAGTAATGAAAATGAGCGATGTTTGACCAAAGAGTAAGGCCATAGCCTTGGTATCTTCCTGACATTTTTCCAAATTTGATATTCATTGATTTTGATTGCAGAGTGAAAAGTGATGAAAATGAGCGATTTCTGGCCAAACAGTAAGGCTAGAGCCTTGGTAGTTTGTTCACAAATTACCACATTTGATATTGATTGATTTTGATTGCAGAGTGATAAGTGATGAAAATGACCGATGTTTGGCCAAAAAGTAAGGCTATAGCCTTGGTATTTTGCTCACAATAGACCAAATTTGAACATGATTGACTTTGATTGGAGATTGAAAACTGATGAAAATGAGCGATTTTTGGCCAAAAAGTAAGGCTATAGCCTTGGTATTTTGCTCAATAATGACAGACTTTGACATTAATTGAGTTTGATTGCAGATTAAAAAGTGATGAAAATGAGCGATTTTTGGCCAAAGAGAAAGGCTATAGCCTTGGTATTTTGTTCAACATGACCAAATTTGAAATTGATTGATCTTGATTGCAGATTGAAAAGTGATGAAAATGAGCGATGTTTGGCCAAACAGTAAGGCCATAGCATTGGTATCGTCCTGAAAATTGACAAATTTGATATTGATTAATTTTGATTGCAGAGTGATAAGTGATGAAAATGAGCGATTTTTGGCCAAACAGTAGGGCTAGAGCCCTGGTAACTTGTTCATAAATTACCACATTTGACATTGATTGATTTTGATTGCAGATTGAAAAGTGATGAAAATGAGCGATGTTTGGCCAAAAAGTACGGACATAGCATTGGTATCTTCCTGACAATTCACCAAATTTGATATTGATTGATTTTAATTGCAGAGTGATAAGTGATGAAAGTGAACGATTTTTGGCCAAAAAGTAAGGCTATAGTCTTGCTATTTTGCTCAAAAATAACAGACTTTGACATTAATTGACTTTGATTACAGATAGACAAGAGATGAAAATGAGCGATTTTTGGCCAAAAAGTAAGGCTAGAGCTTTGGTAACTTGTTCACAAATTACCACATTTGACATTGATTGATTTTGATTGCAGATTGAAAAGTGAGGAAAATGAGCGATGTTTGGCCAAAGAGTAAGGCCATAGCCTTGGTATCTTCCTGACATTTTTCCAAATTTGATATTCATTGATTTTGATTGCAGAGTGAAAAGTGATGAAAATGAGCGATTTTTGGCCAAAAAGTAATGCCATAGCCTTGGTGTTTTGTTCAATAATGAATAAATTTCAAATTGATTGATGTTGATTCCACATTGACAAGTGATGAAAATGAGCGATTTCTGGCCAAACAGTAAGGCTAGAGCCTTGGTAGTTTGTTCACAAATTACCACATTTGATATTGATTGATTTTGATTGCAGATTGAAAAGTGATGAAAATGAGCGATGTTTGGCCAAAGAGTAAGGCCATAGCATTGGTATCTTCCTGACAATTGACCAAATTTGATATTGATTGAGTTTGATTGCAGAGTGATAAGTGATGAAAATGAGCGATTTTTGGCCAAAAAGTAAGGCTATAGCCTTGGTATTTTGCTCACAATAGACCAAATTTGAAAATGATTGACTTTGATTGCAGATTGACAAGTGATGACAATGAGCGATTTTTGGCCAAAAAGTAATGCTAGAGCCTTGATAACTTGTTCACAAATTACCACATTTGACATTGATTGATTTTGATTGCAGATTGAAAAGTGATGAAAATGAGCGATTTGTGGCCAAAACGTAAGGCTATAGCCTTGGTATTTTGCTCAACACTGACCAAATTTGAAATTGATTTATCTTGATTGCAGATTGAAAAGTGATGAAAATGAGCAATTTTTGGCCAAAAAGTCAGGCTATAGCCTTGGTATTTTGTTCAACATGACCACATTTGAAATTAATTGATGTTGATTGCAGATTGAATAGTGATGAAAATGAGCGATGTTTGACCAAAGAGTAAGGCCATAGCCTTGGTATCTTCCTGACATTTTTCCAAATTTGATATTCATTGATTTTGATTGCAGAGTGAAAAGTGATGAAAATGAGCGATTTTTGGCCAAAAAGTAATGCTATAGAATTGGTGTTTTGTTCAAACATGAATAAATTTGAAATTGATTGATGTTGATTCCACATTGAAAAGTGATGAAAATGAGCGATTTCTGGCCAAACAGTAAGGCTAGAGCCTTGGTAGTTTGTTCACAAATTACCACATTTGATATTGATTGATTTTGATTGCAGAGTGATAAGTGATGAAAATGAGCGATGTTTGGCCAAAAAGTAAGGCTATAGCCTTGGTATTTTGCTCACAATAGACCAAATTTGAAAATGATTGACTTTGATTGGAGATTGAAAACTGATGAAAATGAGCGATTTTTGGCCAAAAAGTAAGGCTATAGCCTTGGTATTTTGCTCAATAATGACAGACTTTGACATTAATTGAGTTTGATTGCAGATTAAAAAGTGATGAAAATGAGCGATTTGTGGCCAAAACGTAAGGCTATAGCGTTGGTATTTTGCTCAACACTGACCAAATTTGAAATTGATTTATGTTGATTGCAGATTGAAAAGTGATGAAAATGAGCGATGTTTGGCCAAAAGGTAAGGCCATAGCCTTGGTGTCTTCCTGACATTTGTCCAAATTTGATATTCATTGATTTTGATTGCAGAGTGACAAGTGATGAAAATGAGCGATTTTTGGCCAAAAAGTAATGCTATAGCCTTGGTGTTTTGTTCAAAAATGAATAAATTTGAAATTGATTGGTGTTGATTCCACATTGACAAGTGATGAAAATGAGCCTTTTCTGGCCAAACAGTAAGGCTAGAGCCTTGGTAGTTTGTTCACAAATTACCACATTTGATATTGATTGATTTTGATTGCAGATTGAAAAGTGATGAAAATGAGCGATGTTTGGACAAAAAGTAAGGCCATAGCATTGGTATCTTCCTGACAATTGACCAAATTTGATATTGATTGAGTTTGAATGCAGAGTGATAAGTGATGAAAATGAGCGATTTTTGGCCAAAAAGTAAGGCTATAGCCTTGGTATTTTGCACACAATAGACCAAATTTGAAAATGATTGACTTTGATTGCAGATTGAAAAATGATGAAAATGAGCGATTTGTGGCGAAAAAGTAATGCTAGAGCCTTGATAACTGTTTCACAAATTACCACATTTGACATTGATTGATTTTGATTGCAGATTGAAAAGTGATGAAAATGAGTGATTTGTGGCCAAAACGTAAGGCTATAGCCTTGGTATTTTGCTCAACACTGACCAAATTTGAAATTGATTTATGTTGATTCCAGATTGAAAAGTGATGACAATGAGCGATGTTTGGCCAAAACGTAAGGCCATAGCCTTGGTATCTTCCTGACATTTTTCCAAATTTGATATTCATTGATTTTGATTGCAGAGTGAAAAGTGATGAAAATGAGCGATTTCTGGCAAAAAAGTAAGGCTATAGCCTTGGTGTTTCGCTCGACATTGACAAGATTTGACATTGATTGACTGTGATTGCAGATTGAAAAGTGATGAAAATGAGCGATTTTTGGCCAAAAAGTAAAGCTATAGCCTTGGTGTTTCGCTCATAATTGACACAAATTGAAATTGATTGACTTTGATTGCACATTGAAACGTAATGACAATGAGTAATTTATTGCCGAAAGTAAGCCTATAGCCTTGGTATTTTGCTCATAAATGACCAAATTTGAAATTAATTGATTTTGATTCCAGATTGAAAAGTGATGAAAATGCGCGATTTTTGGCCAAAAAGTAATGCTATAGCCTTGGTATTTTTGTCAACATGACCAAATTTGAAATTGATTGATGTTGATTGCTGATTGAAAAGTGATGACAATGAGCGACTTTTGGCCAAAAGTAAGGCTATAGCCTTGGTATTTTGTTCAAAAGTGACTAAATTTAAAATTGATTGATGTTAATTCCACATTGAAAAGTGATGAAAATGAGCGATTTTTGGCCACACAGTAAGGCTATAGCCTTGGTATTTTGCTCAAAACTGACCAAAGCTGAAATTGATTGATTTTGATTCCAGATTGAAAAGTGATGAAACTGAGCGATTTTTGGCCAACAAGTAAGGCTAGAGCTTTGGTAACTTGTTCACAAATTACCACATTTGACATTGATTGATTTTGAGTGCAGATTGAAAAGTGATGAAAATGAGCGATTTGTGGCCAAAACGTAAGGCTATAGCCTTGGTATTTTGCTCAACACTGACCAAATTTGAAATTGATTTATGTTGATTGCAGATTGACAAGTGATGAAAATGAGCGATGTTTGGCCAAAAAGTAAGGCCATAGCCTTGGTATCTTCCTGACATTTTTCCAAATTTGATATTCATTGATTTTGATTGCAGAGTGAAACGTGATGAAAATGAGCGATTTTTGGCCAAAAAGTAATGCTATAGCCTTGGTGTTTTGTTCAAAAATGAATAACTTTGAAATTGATTGATGTTGATTCCACATTGACAAGTGATGAAAATGAGCCTTTTCTGGCCAAACAGTAAGGCTAGAGCCTTGGTAGTTTGTTCACAAATTACCACATTTGATATTGATTGATTTTGATTGCAGATTGAAAAGTGATGAAAATGAGCGATGTTTGGACAAAAAGTAAGGCCATAGCATTGGTATCCTCCTGACAATTGACCAAATTTGATATTGATTGAGTTTGATTGCAGAGTGATAAGTGATGAAAATGAGGGATTTTGGCCAAAAAGTAAGGCTATAGCCTTGGTATTTTGCACACAATAGACCAAATTTGAAAATGATTGACTTTGATTGCAGATTGAAAAGTGATGAAAATGAGCGATTTTTGCCCAAAAAGTAATGCTAGAGCCTTGATAACTTTTTCACAAATTACCACATTTGACATTGATTGATTTTGATTGCAGATTGAAAAGTGATGAAATGAGTGATTTGTGGCCAAAACGTAAGGCTATAGCCTTGGTATTTTGCTCAACACTGACCAAATTTGAAATTGATTTATGTTGATTGCAGATTGAAAAGTGATGACAATGAGCGATGTTTGGCCAAAAAGTAAGGCCATAGCCTTGGTATCTTCCTGACATTTTTCCAAATTTGATATTCATTGATTTTGATTGCAGAGTGAAACGTGATGAAAATGAGCGATTTTTGGCCAAAAAGTAATGCTAGAGCCTTGATAACTTTTTCACAAATTACCACATTTGACATTGATTGATTTTGATTGCAGATTGAAAAGTGATGAAATGAGTGATTTGTGGCCAAAACGTAACGCTATAGCCTTGGTATTTTGCTCAACACTGACCACATTTGAAAATGATTGACTTTGATTGCAGATTGAAAAGTGATGAAGATCAGCGATTTTTGGCCAAAAAGTGAGGCTATAGTCTTGGTATGTTGCTCATAAATGACCAACTTTGAAATTGATTTATGTTGATTGCAGATTGAAAAGTGATGAAAATGAGCGATGTTTGGCCAAAAAGTAAGGCCATAGCCTTGGTATCTTCCTGACATTTTTCCAAATTTGATATTCATTGATTTTGATTGCAGAGTGAAAAGTGATGAAAATGAGCGATTTTTGGCAAAAAAGTAAGGCTATAGCCTTGGTGTTTCGCTCGACATTGACAAGATTTGACATTGATTGACTGTGATTGCAGATTGAAAAGTGATGAAAATGAGCGATTTTTGGCCAAAAAGTAAAGCTATAGCCTTGGTGTTTCGCGCATAATTGACACAAATTGAAATTGATTGACTTTGATTGCACATTGAAACGTGATGACAATGAGTAATTTATTGCCGAAAGTAAGCCTATAGCCTTGGTATTTTGCTCATAAATGACCAAATTTGAAATTAATTGATTTTGATTCCAGATTGAAAAGTGATGAAAATGAGCGATTTTTGGCCAAAAAGTAATGCTATAGCCTTGGTATTTTGGTCAACATGACCAAATTTGAAATTGATTGATGTTGATTGCTGATTGAAAAGTGATGACAATGAGCGACTTTTGGCCAAAAGTAAGGCTATAGCCTTGATATTTTGTTCAAAAGTGACTAAATTTAAAATTGATTGATGTTAATTCCACATTGAAAAGTGATGAAAATGAGCGATTTTTGGCCAAACAGTAAGGCTATAGCCTTGGTATTTTGCTCAAAACTGACCAAAGCTGAAATTGATCGATTTTGATTCCACATTGAAAAGTGATGAAAATGAGCGAGCTTTGGCCAAAAAGTAAGGCTATAGCCTTCGTATTTTGCTCAAAAATGACCAAATTTGACATTGATTAACTGTGATTGCAGATTGAAAAGTGATGACAATGAGCGACTTTTGGCCAAAAGTAAGGCTATAGCCTTGGTATTTTGTTCAAAAGTGACTAAATTTAAAATTGATTGATGTTAATTCCACATTGAAAAGTGATGAAAATGAGCGATTTTTGGCCACACAGTAAGGCTATAGCCTTGGTATTTTGCTCAAAACTGACCAAAGCTGAAATTGATTGATTTTGATTCCAGATTGAAAAGTGATGAAAATGAGCGATTTTTGGCCAACAAGTAAGGCTAGAGCTTTGGTAACTTGTTCACAAATTACCACATTTGACATTGATTGATTTTGAGTGCAGATTGAAAAGTGATGAAACTGAGCGATTTGTGGCCAAAACGTAAGGCTATAGCCTTGGTATTTTGCTCAACACTGACCAAATTTGAAATTGATTTATGTTGATTGCAGATTGACAAGTGATGAAAATGAGCGATGTTTGGCCAAAAAGTAAGGCCATAGCCTTGGTATCTTCCTGACATTTTTCCAAATTTGATATTCATTGATTTTGATTGCAGAGTGAAAAGTGATGAAAATGAGCGATTTTTGGCCAAAAAGTAATGCTATAGCCTTTGTGTTTTGTTCAAAAATGAATAAATTTGAAATTGATTGATGTTGATTCCACATTGACAAGTGATGAAAATGAGCGATTTCTGGCCAAACAGTAAGGCTAGAGCCTTGGTAGTTTGTTCACAAATTACCACATTTGATATTGATTGATTTTGATTGCAGATTGAAAAGTGATGAAAATGAGCGATGTTTGGACACAAAGTAAGGCCATAGCATTGGTATCTTCCTGACAATTGACCAAATTTGATATTGATTGAGTTTGATTGCAGAGTGATAAGTGATGAAAATGAGGGATTTTTGGCCAAAAAGTAAGGCTATAGCCTTGGTATTTTGCACACAATAGACCAAATTTGAAAATGATTGACTTTGATTGCAGATTGAAAAGTGATGAAACTGAGCGATTTTTGGCCAAAAAGTAATGCTAGAGCCTTGATAACTTTTTCACAAATTACCACATTTGACATTGATTGATTTTGATTGCAGATTGAAAAGTGATGAAATGAGTGATTTGTGGCCAAAACGTAAGGCTATAGCCTTGGTATTTTGCTCAACACTGACCAAATTTGAAATTGATTTATGTTGATTGCAGATTGAAAAGTGATGACAATGAGCGATGTTTGGCCAAAAAGTAAGGCCATAGCCTTGGTATCTTCCTGACATTTTTCCAAATTTGATATTCATTGATTTTGATTGCAGATTGAAAAGTGATGAAAATGAGCGATTTTTGGCCAAAAAGTAATGCTATAGCCTTGGTGTTTTGTTCAAAAATGAATAACTTTGAAATTGATTGATGTTGATTCCACATTGACAAGTGATGAAAATGAGCGATTTCTGGCCAAACAGTAAGGCTAGAGCCTTGGTAGTTTGTTCACAAATTACCACATTTGACATTGATTGATTTTGATTGCAGATTGAAAAGTGATGAAAATGAGCGATGTTTGGCCAAAAAGTAAGGCCATAGCATTGGTATCTTCCTGACAATTGACCAAATTTGATATTGATTGAGTTTGATTGCAGAGTGATAAGTGATGAAAATGAGGGATTTTTGGCCAAAAAGTAAGGCTATAGCCTTGGTATTTTGCTCACAATAGACCAAATTTGAAACTGATTGACTTTGATTGCAGATTGAAAAGTGATGAAAATGAGCGATTTTTGGCCAAAAAGTGAGGCTATAGCCTTGGTATGTTGCTCATAAATGACCAACTTTGAAATTGATTTATGTTGATTGCAGATTGAAAAGTGATGAAAATGAGCGATGTTTGGCCAAAAAGTAAGGCCATAGCCTTGGTATCTTCCTGACATTTTTCCAAATTTGATATTCATTGATTTTGATTGCAGAGTGAAAAGTGATGAAAATGAGCGATTTTTGCCCAAAAAGTAATGCTATAGCCTTGGTGTTTTGTTCAAAAATGAATAAATTTGAAATTGATTGATGTTGATTCCACATTGACAAGTGATGAAAATGAGCGATTTCTGGCCAAACAGTAAGGCTAGAGCCTTGGTAGTTTGTTCACAAATTACCACATTTGACATTGATTGATGTTGATTGCAGATTGATAAGTGATGAAAATGAGCGATGTTTGGCCAAAAAGTGAGGCTATAGCCTTGGTATGTTGCTCATAAATGACCAACTTTGAAATTGATTTATGTTGATTGCAGATTGAAAAGTGATGAAAATGAGCGATGTTTGGCCAAAAAGTAAGGCCATAGCCTTGGTATCTTCCTGACATTTTTCCACATTTGACATTGATTGATTTTGATTGCAGATTGAAAAGTGATGAAATGAGTGATTTGTGGCCAAAACGTAAGGCTATAGCCTTGGTATTTTGCTCAACACTGACCAAATTTGAAAATGATTGACTTTGATTGCAGATTGAAAAGTGATGAAAATGAGCGATTTTTGGCCAAAATGTGAGACTATAGCCTTGGTATGTTGCTCATAAATGACCAACTTTGAAATTGATTTATGTTGATTGCAGATTGAAAAGTGATGAAAATGAGCGATGTTTGGCCAAAAAGTAAGGCCATAGCCCTGGTATCTTCCTGACATTTTTCCAAATTTGATATTCATTGATTTTGATTGCAGAGTGAAAAGTGATGAAAATGAGCGATTTTTGGCAAAAAAGTAAGGCTATAGCCTTGGTGTTTCGCTCGACATTGACAAGATTTGACATTGATTGACTGTGATTGCAGATTGAAAAGTGATGAAAATGAGCGATTTTTGGCCAAAAAGTAAAGCTATAGCCTTGGTGTTTCGCTCATAATTGACACAAATTGAAATTGATTGACTTTGATTGCACATTGAAACGTGATGACAATGAGTAATTTATTGCCGAAAGTAAGCCTATAGCCTTGGTATTTTGCTCATAAATGACCAAATTTGAAATTAATTGATTTTGATTCCAGATTGAAAAGTGATGAAAATGAGCGATTTTTGGCCAAAAAGTAATGCTATAGCCTTGGTATTTTGGTCAACATGACCAAATTTGAAATTGATTGATGTTAATTCCACATTGAAAAGTGATGAAAATGAGCGATTTTTGGCCACACAGTAAGGCTATAGCCTTGGTATTTTGCTCAAAACTGACCAAAGCTGAAATTGATTGATTTTGATTCCAGATTGAAAAGTGATGAAAATGAGCGATTTTTGGCCAACAAGTAAGGCTAGAGCTTTGGTAACTTGTTCACAAATTACCACATTTGACATTGATTGATTTTGAGTGCAGATTGAAAAGTGATGAAAATGAGCGATTTGTGGCCAAAACGTAAGGCTATAGCCTTGGTATTTTGCTCAACACTGACCAAATTTGAAATTGATTTATGTTGATTGCAGATTGACAAGTGATGAAAATGAGCGATGTTTGGCCAAAAAGTAAGGCCATAGCCTTGGTATCTTCCTGACATTTTTCCAAATTTGATATTCATTGATTTTGATTGCAGAGTGAAACGTGATGAAAATGAGCGATGTTTGGCCAAAAAGTAATGCTATAGCCTTGGTGTTTTGTTCAAAAATGAATAACTTTGAAATTGATTGATGTTGATTCCACATTGACAAGTGATGAAAATGAGCCTTTTCTGGCCAAACAGTAAGGCTAGAGCCTTGGTAGTTTGTTCACAAATTACCACATTTGATAATGATTGATTTTGATTGCAGATTGAAAAGTGATGAAAATGAGCGATGTTTGGACAAAAAGTAAGGCCATAGCATTGGTATCTTCCTGACAATTGACCAAATTTGATATTGATTGAGTTTGATTGCAGAGTGATAAGTGATGAAAATGAGGGATTTTTGGCCAAAAAGTAAGGCTATAGCCTTGGTATTTTGCACACAATAGACCAAATTTGAAAATGATTGACTTTGATTGCAGATTGAAAAGTGATGAAACTGAGCGATTTTTGGCCAAACAGTAATGCTAGAGCCTTGATAACTTTTTCACAAATTACCACATTTGACATTGATTGATTTTGATTGCAGATTGAAAAGTGATGAAATGAGTGATTTGTGGCCAAAACGTAAGGCTATAGCCTTGGTATTTTGCTCAACACTGACCAAATTTGAAAATGATTGACTTTGATTGCAGATTGAAAAGTGATGAAAATGAGCGATTTTTGGCCAAAATGTGAGACTATAGCCTTGGTATGTTGCTCATAAATGACCAACTTTGAAATTGATTTATGTTGATTGCAGATTGAAAAGTGATGAAAATGAGCGATGTTTGGCCAAAAAGTAAGGCCATAGCCTTGGTATCTTCCTGACATTTTTCCAAATTTGATATTCATTGATTTTGATTGCAGAGTGAAAAGTGATGAAAATGAGCGATTTTTGGCAAAAAAGTAAGGCTATAGCCTTGGTGTTTCGCTCGACATTGACAAGATTTGACATTGATTGACTGTGATTGCAGATTGAAAAGTGATGAAAATGAGCGATTTTTGGCCAAAAAGTAAAGCTATAGCCTTGGTGTTTCGCTCATAATTGACACAAATTGAAATTGATTGACTTTGATTGCACATTGAAACGTGATGACAATGAGTAATTTATTGCCGAAAGTAAGCCTATAGCCTTGGTATTTTGCTCATAAATGACCAAATTTGAAATTAATTGATTTTGATTCCAGATTGAAAAGTGATGAAAATGAGCGATTTTTGGCCAAAAAGTAATGCTATAGCCTTGGTATTTTGGTCAACATGACCAAATTTGAAATTGATTGATGTTGATTGCTGATTGAAAAGTGATGACAATGAGCGACTTTTGGCCAAAAGTAAGGCTATAGCCTTGATATTTTGTTCAAAAGTGACTAAATTTAAAATTGATTGATGTTAATTCCACATTGAAAAGTGATGAAAATGAGCGATTTTTGGCCAAACAGTAAGGCTATAGCCTTGGTATTTTGCTCAAAACTGACCAAAGCTGAAATTGATCGATTTTGATTCCACATTGAAAAGTGATGAAAATGAGCGAGCTTTGGCCAAAAAGTAAGGCTATAGCCTTCGTATTTTGCTCAAAAATGACCAAATTTGACATTGATTAACTGTGATTGCAGATTGAAAAGTGATGACAATGAGCGACTTTTGGCCAAAAGTAAGGCTATAGCCTTGGTATTTTGTTCAAAAGTGACTAAATTTAAAATTGATTGATGTTAATTCCACATTGAAAAGTGATGAAAATGAGCGATTTTTGGCCACACAGTAAGGCTATAGCCTTGGTATTTTGCTCAAAACTGACCAAAGCTGAAATTGATTGATTTTGATTCCAGATTGAAAAGTGATGAAAATGAGCGATTTTTGGCCAACAAGTAAGGCTAGAGCTTTGGTAACTTGTTCACAAATTACCACATTTGACATTGATTGATTTTGAGTGCAGATTGAAAAGTGATGAAAATGAGCGATGTTTGGACAAAAAGTAAGGCCATAGCATTGGTATCTTCCTGACAATTGACCAAATTTGATATTGATTGAGTTTGATTGCAGAGTGATAAGTGATGAAAATGAGGGATTTTTGGCCAAAAAGTAAGGCTATAGCCTTGGTATTTTGCACACAATAGACCAAATTTGAAAATGATTGACTTTGATTGCAGATTGAAAAGTGATGAAACTGAGCGATTTTTGGCCAAAAAGTAATGCTAGAGCCTTGATAACTTTTTCACAAATTACCACATTTGACATTGATTGATTTTGATTGCAGATTGAAAAGTGATGAAATAAGTGATTTGTGGCCAAAACGTAAGGCTATAGCCTTGGTATTTTGCTCAACACTGACCAAATTTGAAATTGATTTATGTTGATTGCAGATTGAAAAGTGATGAAAATGAGCGATTTTTGGCCAAACAGTAAAGCTATAGCCTTGGTGTTTCGCTCATAATTGACACAAATTGAAATTGATTGACTTTGATTGCACATTGAAAAGTGATGACAATGAGTACTTTATTGCCGAAAGTAAGCCTATAGCCTTGGTATTTTGCTCATAAATGACCAAATTTGAAATTAATTGATTTTGATTCCAGATTGAAAAGTGATGAAAATGAGCAATTTTTGGCCAAAAAGTAATGCTATAGCCTTGGTATTTTGGTCAACATGACCAAATTTGAAATTGATTGATGTTGATTGCTGATTGAACAGTGATGACAATGAGCGACTTTTGGCCAAAAGTAAGGCTATAGCCTTGGTATTTTGTTCAAACGTGACTAAATTTAAAATTGATTGATGTTAATTCCACATTGAAAAGTGATGAAAATGAGCGATTTTTGGCCACACAGTAAGGCTATAGCCTTGGTATTTTGCTCAAAACTGACCAAAGCTGAAATTGATTGATTTTGATTCCAGATTGAAAAGTGATGAAAATGAGCGATTTTTGGCAAAAAGTAATGCTATAGCCTTGGTATTTTGGTCAACATGACCAAATTTGAAATTGATTGATGTTGATTGCTGATTGAAAAGTGATGACAATGAGCGACTTTTGGCCAAAAGTAAGGCTATAGCCTTGATATTTTGTTCAAAAGTGACTAAATTTAAAATTGATTGATGTTAATTCCACATTGAAAAGTGATGAAAATGAGCGATTTTTGGCCAAAAAGTAAGGCTATAGCCTTCGTATTTTGCTCAAACATGACCAAATTTGACATTGGTTAACTGTGATTGCAGATTGAAAAGTGATGAAAATGAGCGATTTTTGGCAAAAAAGTAAGGCTATTGCCTTGGTATTTCGCTCGACATTGACAAGATTTGACATTGATTGACTTTGATTGCAGATTGAAAAGTGATGAAAATGAGCGATTATTGGCCAAAAAGTAAGGCTATAGCCTTGGTATTTTGTTCAAAAGTGACTAAGTTTAAAATTGATTGATGTTGATTCCACATTGAAAACTGATGAAAATGAGCAATTGTAGGCCAAAAAGTAAGGCTATAGCCTTGGTATTTTGCTCAAAAATGACCAAATTTGACAGTGATTGATGTTGATTGCAGATTGACCAGTGATGACAATGAGCGACTTTTGGCCAAAAGTAAGGCTATAGCCTTGGCATTTTGTTCAAACATGACCAAATTTGACATTGATTGATGTTGATTGCAGATTGACCAGTGATGACAATGAGCGACTTTTGGCCAAAAGTAAGGCTATAGCTTTGGCATTTTGGTCAAAAATGACTAAATGGGAAATTGATTGATTTTGATGGCAGATTGAAAAGTGATGAAAATGAGCGATTATTGGCCAAAAAGTAAGGCTATAGCCTTGGTATTTTGTTCAAAAGTGACTAAGTTTAAAATTGATTGATGTTTATTCCACATTGAAAACTGATGACAATGAGCAATTGTAGGCCAAAACGTAAGGCTATAGCCTTGGTATTTTGCTCAAAACTGACCAAATTTGACATTGATTGATGTTGATTGCAGATTGACCAGTGATGACAATGAGCGACTTTTGGCCAAAAGTAAGGCTATAGCCTTGGCATTTTGTTCAAACATGACCAAATTTGACATTGATTGATGTTGATTGCAGATTGACCAGTGATGACAATGAGCGACTTTTGGCAAAAAGTAAGGCTATAGCTTTGGCATTTGGGTCAAAAATGACTAAATGGGAAATTGATTGATGTTGATTGCAGATTGACAAGTGATGAAAATGAGCGATTTTTGGCCAAAAAGTAAGGCTATCGCCTTGGTATTTTGCTCGAAATTGATAAGATTTGAAATTCATTGACTTTGATTGCAGATTGAGAAGTAATGACATGAGCGATGTTTGGCCAAAAAGTAAGGCTACAGCCTTGGTATTTTGTTCAAAAATGACCAAATTTGACATTGATTGATGTTGATTGCAGATTGACCAGTGATGACAATGAGCCACTTTTGGCCAAAAGTAAGGCTATAGCCTTGGCATTTTGTTCAAAAACGACCACATTTGACATTGATTGATTTTCATTGCAAATTGAAAAGTGATGAAAATGAGCGATTTCTGGCCAAAAAGTAAAGCTATAGCCTTGGTGTTTCGCTCATAATTGACACAAATTGAAATTGATTGACTTTGATTGCACATTGAAAAGTGATGAAAATGAGCGATTTTTGGCCAAAAAGTAAAGCTATAGCCTTGGTGTTTCGCTCATAATTGACACAAATTGAAATTGATTGACTTTGATTGCACATTGAAAAGTGATGACAATGAGTAATTTATTGCCGAAAGTAAGCCTATAGCCTTGGTATTTTGCTCATAAATGACCAAATTTGAAATTAATTGATTTTGATTCCAGATTGAAAAGTGATGAAAATGAGCAATTTTTGGCCAAAAAGTAATGCTATAGCCTTGGTATTTTGGTCAACATGACCAAATTTGAAATTGATTGATGTTGATTGCTGATTGAACAGTGATGACAATGAGCGACTTTTGGCCAAAAGTAAGGCTATAGCCTTGGTATTTTGTTCAAAAGTGACTAAATTTAAAATTGATTGATGTTAATTCCACATTGAAAAGTGATGAAAATGAGCGATGTTTGGCCAAAAAGTAAGGCTATAGCCTTCGTATTTTGCTCAAAAATGACCAAATTTGACATTGGTTAACTGTGATTGCAGATTGAAAAGTGATGAAAATGAGCGATTTTTGGCAAAAAAGTAAGGCTATTGCCTTGGTATTTCGCTCGACATTGACAAGATTTGACATTGATTGACTTTGATTGCAGATTGAAAAGTGATGAAAATGAGCGATTATTGGCCAAAAAGTAAGGCTATAGCCTTGGTATTTTGTTCAAAAGTGACTAAGTTTAAAATTGATTGATGTTGATTCCACATTGAAAACTGATGAAAATGAGCAATTGTAGGCCAAAAAGTAAGGCTATAGCCTTGGTATTTTGCTCAAAAATGACCAAATTTGACAGTGATTGATGTTGATTGCAGATTGACCAGTGATGACAATGAGCGACTTTTGGCCAAAAGTAAGGCTATAGCCTTGGCATTTTGTTCAAACATGACCAAATTTGACATTGATTGATGTTGATTGCAGATTGACCAGTGATGACAATGAGCGACTTTTGGCCAAAAGTAAGGCTATAGCTTTGGCATTTGGGTCAAAAATGACTAAATGGGAAATTGATTGATGTTGATTGCAGATTGAAAAGTGATGAAAATGAGCGATTTTTGGCCAAAAAGTAAGGCTATCGCCTTGGTATTTTGCTCGAAATTGATAAGATTTGAAATTCATTGACTTTGATTGCAGATTGAGAACTAGTGACATGAGCGATGTTTGGCCAAAAAGTAAGGCTACAGCCTTGGTATTTTGTTCAAAAATGACCAAATTTGACATTGATTGATTTTTATTGCAGATTGAAAAGTGATGAAAATGAGCAATTTTAGCCCAAAAAGTAAGGCTATAGCCTTGCTATTTAGCTCATACATGGCCAAATTTAAAATTAATTGATTTTGATTCCAGATTGAAAAGTGATGAAAATGGGCGATTTTTGGCCAAACAGTAATGCTATAGCCTTGGTATTTTGGTCAACATGACCAAATTTGACATTGATTGATGTTGATTGCAGATTGAAAAGTGATGAACATGAGCGACTTTTGGCCAAATGTAAGGCTATAACCGTGGCATTTTGCTCAAAAATGACTAAATTTGATACTGATTGATGTTGATTGCAGATTGAAAAGTGATGAAAATGAGCGATTTTTGGCAAAAAAGTAAGGCTATAGCCTTGGTAATTTGTTCAACATGACCAAATTTGAAATTGATTGATGTTGATTCCACATTGAAAAGTGATGAAAATGAGCAATTGTAGGCCAAAACGTAAGGCCATAGCCTTGGTATTTTGCTCAAAAATGACCAAATTTGACATTGATTAACTTTGCTTGCAGATTGAAAAGTGATGAAAATGAGCAATTTTTGGCCAAAAAGTGAGGCTATAGCCTTGGTATTTTGCTCATAAATGACCAAATTTGACATTGATTGACTTTTATTGCAGATTGAAAAGTGCTGAAAATAAGCGATTTTTGGCAAAAAAGTAAGGCTATAGCCTTGGTATTTCGCTTGACATTGACAAGATTTGACATTGATTGACTTTGATTGCAGATTGAAAAGTGATGAAAATGAGCAATTTTTGGCCAAAAAGTAAAGCTATAGCCTTGGTGTTTTGCTCATAATTGACACAAATTGAAATTGATTCACTTTGATTGCACATTGAAAAGTGATGACAATAAGTAATTTTTTGCCAAAAGTAAGGCTATAGCCTTGGTATTTTGTTCAAAAGTGACTAAATTTAAAATTGATTGATGTTGATTCCACATTGAAAAGTGATGAAAATGAGCAATTGTAGGCCAAAACGTAAGGCTATAGCCTTGGTATTTTGCTCACAAATGACCAAATTTGACATTGATTAACTTTGCTTGCAGATTGAAAAGTGATGAAAATGAGCAATTTTTGGCCAAAAAGTAAGGCTATAGCCTTGGCATTTTGGTCATAAATGACCAAATTTGACATTGATTGACTTTTATTGCAGATTGAAAAGTGATGAAAATGAGCGATTTTTGGCAAAAAAGTAAGGCTATAGCCTTGGTATTTCGCTCGACATTGACAAGATGTGACATTGATTGACTTTGATTGCAGATTTAAAAGTGATGAAAATGAGCAATTTTTGGCCAAAAAGTAAAGCTATAGCCTTGGTGTTTTGCTCATAATTGACACAAATTGAAATTGATTCACTTTGATTGCACATTGAAAAGTGATGACAATGAGTAATTGTTTGCCAAAAGTAAGGCTATAGCCTTGGTATTTTGTTCAAACGTGACTAAATGTAAAATTGATTGATGTTGATTCCACATTGAAAAGTGATGAAAATGAGCAATTGTAGGCCAAAAAGTAAGGCTATAGCCTTGGTATTTTGCTCACAAATGACCAAATTTGACATTGATTAACTTTGCTTGCAGATTGAAAAGTGATGAAAATGAGCAATTTTTGGCCAAAAAGTGAGGCTGTAGCCTTGGTATTTTGCTCATAAATGACCAAATTTGACATTGATTGACTTTTATTGCAGATTGAAAAGTGATGAAAATGAGCGATTTTTGGCAAAAAAGTAAGGCTATAGCCTTGGTATTTCGCTCGACATTGACAAGATTTGACATTGATTGACTTTGATTGCAGATTTAAAAGTGATGAAACTGAGCGATTTTTGGCCAAAAACTAAGGCTATAGCCTTGGTGTTTTGCTCATAATTGACACAAATTGAAATTGATTGACTTTGATTGCACATTGAAAAGTGATGACAATGAGTAATTTTTTGCCAAAAGTAAGGCTATAGCCTTGGTATTTTGTTCAAAAGTGACTAAATTTAAAATTGATTGATGTTGATTCCACATTGAAAAGTGATGAAAATGAGCAATTGTAGGCCAAAAAGTAAGGCTATAGCCTTGGTATTTTGCTCAAAAATGACCAAATTTGACATTGCTTAACTTTGCTTGCAGATTGAAAAGTGATGAAAATGAGCAATTTTTGGCCAAAAAGTGAGGCTATAGCCTTGGTATTTTGCTCATAAATGACCAAATTTGACATTGATTGACCTTTATTGCAGATTGAAAAATGATGAAAATGAGCGATTTTTGGCCAAAAAGTAAGGCTATAGCCTTGGTATTTTGCACACAATAGACCAAATTTGAAAATGATTGACATTGATTGCAGAGTGAAAAGTGATGAAAATGAGCGATTTTTGGCCAAAAAGTAATGCTAGAGCCTTGATAAGTTGTTCACAAATTACCACATTTGACATTGATTGATTTTGATTGCAGATTGAAAAGTGATGAAAATGTTTGATTTGTGCCCAAAACGTAAGGCTATAGCCTTGGTATTTTGGTCAACACTGACCAAATTTGAAATTGATTTATGTTGATTGCAGATTGAAAAGTGATGAAAATGAGCGATGTTTGGCCACAAAGTAAGGCCATAGCCTTGGTATCTTCCTGACAATTGATCCAAATTTGATATTCATTGATTTTGATTGCAGAGTGAAAAGTGATGACAATGAGCGATTTTTGGCAAAAAAGTAAGGCTATAGCCTTGGTGTTTCGCTCGACATTGACAAGATTTGACATTGATTGACTTTGATTGCAGATTTAAAAGTGATGAAAATGAGCGATTTTTGGCCAAAAAGTAAGGCTATAGCCTTGGTATTTTGCACACAATAGACCAAATTTGATATTGATTGAGTTTGATTGCAGAGTGATAAGTGATGAAAATGAGCAATTGTAGGCCAAAAAGTAAGGCTATAGCCTTGGTATTTTGCTCAAACATGACCAAATTTGACATTGATTAACTTTGCTTGCAGATTGAAAAGTGATGAAAATGAGAAATTTTTGGCCAAAAAGTGAGGCTATAGCCTTGGTATTTTGCTCATAAATGACCAAATTTGACATTGATTGACTTTTATTGCAGATTGAAAAGTGATGAAAATGAGCGATTTTTGGCAAAAAAGTAAGGCTATAGCCTTGGTATTTCGCTCGACATTGACAAGATTTGACATTGATTGACTTTGATTGCAGATTTAAAAGTGATGAAAATGAGCGATTTTTGGCCAAAAAGTAAAGCTATAGCCTTGGTATTTTGCACACAATAGACCAAATTTGAAAATGATTGACTTTGATTGCAGATTGAAAAGTGATGAAAATGAGCGATTTTTGGCCAAAAAGTAATTCTAGAGCCTTGATAACTTGTTCACAAATTACCACATTTGACATTGATTGATTTTGATTGCAGATTGAAAAGTGATGAAAATGTGTGATTTGTGGCCAAAACGTAAGGCTATAGCCTTGGTATTTTGCTCAACACTGACCAAATTTGAAATTGATTTATGTTGATTGCAGATTGAAAAGTGATGAAAATGAGCGATGTTTGGCCACAAAGTAAGGCCATAGCCTTGGTATCTTCCTGACAATTGATCCAAATTTGATATTGATTGAGTTTGATTGCAGAGTGAAAAGTGATGAAAATGAGCGATTTTTGGCAAAAAAGTAAGGCTATAGCCTTGGTGTTTCGCTCGACATTGACAAGATTTGACATTGATTGACTTTGATTGCAGATTTAAAAGTGATGAAAATGAGCGATTTTTGGCCAAAAAGTAAGGCTATAGCCTTGGTATTTTGCACACAATAGACCAAATTTGATATTGATTGAGTTTGATTGCAGAGTGATAAGTGATGAAAATGAGCAATTGTAGGCCAAAAAGTAAGGCTATAGCCTTGGTATTTTGCTCAAAAATGACCAAGTTTGACATTGATTAACTTTGCTTGCAGATTGAAAAGTGATGAAAATGAGCAATTTTTGGCCAAAAAGTGAGGCTATAGCCTTGGTATTTTGCTCATAAATGACCAAATTTGACATTGATTGACTTTTATTGCAGATTGAAAAGTGATGAAAATGAGCGATTTTTGGCAAAAAAGTAAGGCTATAGCCTTGGTATTTCGCTCGACATTGACAAGATTTGACATTGATTGACTTTGATTGCAGATTTAACAGTGATGAAACTGAGCGATTTTTGGCCAAAAAGTAAGGCTATAGCCTTGGTGTTTTGCTCATAATTGACACAAATTGAAATTGATTGACTTTGATTGCACATTGAAAAGTGATGACAATGAGTAATTTTTTGCCAAAAGTAAGGCTATAGCCTTGGTATTTTGTTCAAAAGTGACTAAATTTAAAATTGATTGATGTTGATTCCACATTGAAAAGTGATGAAAATGAGCAATTGTAGGCCAAAAAGTAAGGCTATAGCCTTGGTATTTTGCTCAAAAATGACCAAATTTGACATTGATTAACTTTGCTTGCAGATTGAAAAGTGATGAAAATGAGCAATTTGTGGCCAAAAAGTGCGGCTATAGCCTTGGTATTTTGCTCATAAATGACCAAATTTGACATTGATTGACTTTTATTGCAGATTGAAAAGTGATGAAAATGAGCGATTTTTGGCAAAAAAGTAAGGCTATAGCCTTGGTATTTCGCTCGACATTGACAAGATTTGACATTGATTGACTTTGATTGCAGATTTAAAAGTGATGAAAATGAGCGATTTTTGGCCAAAAAGTAAGGCAATAGCCTTGGTATTTTGCACACAATAGACCAAATTTGAAAATGATTGATTTTGAGTGCAGATTGAAAAGTGATGAAAATGAGCGATTTTTGGCCAAAAAGTAATGCTAGAGCCTTGATAAGTTGTTCACAAATTACCACATTTGACATTGATTGATTTTGATTGCAGATTGAAAAGTGATGAAAATGTTTGATTTGTGGCCAAAAAGTAATGCTATAGCCTTGGTATTTTGGTCAACATGACCAAATTTGAAATTGATTGATGTTGATTGCTGATTGAACAGTGATGAAAATGAGCGACTTTTGGCCAAAAGTAAGGCTATAGCCTTGGTATTTTGTTCAAAAGTGACTAAATTTAAAATTGATTGATGTTAATTCCACATTGAAAAGTGATGAAAATGAGCGATGTTTGACCACACAGTAAGGCTATAGCCTTGGTAGTTTGCTCAAAACTGACCAAAGCTGAAATTGATTGATTTTGATTCCAGATTTAAAAGTGATGAAAATGAGCAATTTTTGGCCAAAAAGTGAGGCTATAGCCTTGGTATTTTGCTCATAAATGACCAAATTTGACATTGATTGACTTTTATTGCAGATTGAAAAGTGATGAAAATGAGCGATTTTTGGCAAAAAAGTAAGGCTATAGCCTTGGTATTTCGCTCGACATTGACAAGATTTGACATTGATTGACTTTGATTGCAGATTTAAAAGTGATGAAACTGAGCGATTTTTGGCCAAAAAGTAAGGCTATAGCCTTGGTGTTTTGCTCATAATTGACACAAATTGACATTGATTGACTTTGATTCCACATTGAAAAGTGATGAAAATGAGCAATTGTAGGCCAAAAACTAAGGCTATAGCCTTGGTATTTTGCTCATAAATGACCAAATTTGACATTGATTAACTTTGCTTGCAGATTGAAAAGTGATGAAAATGAGCAATTTTTGGCCAAAAAGTGAGGCTATAGCCTTGGTATTTTGCTCATAAATGACCAAATTTGACATTGATTGACTTTTATTGCAGATTGAAAAGTGATGAAAATGAGCGATTTTTGGCAAAAAAGTAAGGCTATAGCCTTGGTATTTCGCTCGACATTGACAAGATTTGACATTGATTGACTTTGATTGCAGATTTAAAAGTGATGAAAATGAGCGATTTTTGGCCAAAAAGTAAGGCTATAGCCTTGGTGTTTTGCTCATAATTCACACAAATTGAAATTGATTGACTTTGATTGCACATTGAAAAGTGATGACAATGAGTAATTTTTTGCCAAAAGTAAGGCTATAGCCTTGGTATTTTGTTCAAAAGGGACTAAATTTAAAATTGATTTATGTTGATTCCACATTGAAAAGTGATGAAAATGAGCAATTGTAGGCCAAAAAGTAAGGCTATAGCCTTGGTATTTTGCTCAAAAATGACCAAATTTGACAATGATTACCTTTGCTTGCAGATTGAAAAGTGATGACAATGAGCAATTTTTGGCCAAAAAGTGAGGCTATAGCCTTGGTATTTTGGTCATAAATGACCAAATTTGACATTGATTGACTTTTATTGCAGATTGAAAAGTGATGAAAATGAGCGATTTTTGGCAAAAAAGTAAGGCTATAGCCTTGGTATTTCGCTCGACATTGACAAGATGTAACATTGATTGACTTTGAATGCAGATTTAAAAGTGATGAAAATGAGCGATTTTTGGCCAAAAAGTAAAGCTATAGCCTTGGTGTTTTGCTCATAATTGACACAAATTGAAATTGATTCACTTTGATTGCACATTGAAAAGTGATGACAATGAGTAATTTTTTGCCAAAACTAAGGCTATAGCCTTGGTATTTTGTTCAAAAGTGACTAAATGTAAAATTGATTGATGTTGATTCCACATTGAAAAGTGATGAAAATGAGCAATTGTAGGCCAAAAAGTAAGGCTATAGCCTTGGTATTTTGCTCAAACATGACCAAATTTGACATTGATTAACTTTGCTTGCAGATTGAAAAGTGATGAAAATGAGCAATTTTTGGCCAAAAAGTGAGGCTATAGCCTTGGTATTTTGCTCATAAATGACCAAATTTGACATTGATTGACTTTTATTGCAGATTGAAAGGTGATGAAAATGAGCGATTTCTGGCAAAAAAGTAAGGCTATAGCCTTGGTATTTCGCTCGACATTGACAAGATTTGACATTGATTGACTTTGATTGCAGATTTAAAAGTGATGAAACTGAGCGATTTTTGGCCAAAAAGTAAGGCTATAGCCTTGGTGTTTTGCTCATAATTGACACAAATTGAAATTGATTGACTTTGATTGCACATTGAAAAGTGATGACAATGAGTAATTTTTTGCCAAAAGTAAGGCTATAGCCTTGGTATTTTGTTCAAAAGTGACTAAATTTAAAATTGATTGATGTTGATTGCAGATTGAAAGGTGATGAAAATGAGCAATTGTAGGCCAAAAAGTAAGGCTATAGCCTTGGTATTTTGCTCAAAAATGACCAAATTTGACATTGATTAACTTTGCTTGCAGATTGAAAAGTGATGAAAATGAGCAATTTGTGGCCAAAAAGTGCGGCTATAGCCTTGGTATTTTGCTCATAAATGACCAAATTTGACATTGATTGACTTTTATTGCAGATTGAAAAATGATGAAAATGAGCGATTTTTGGCAAAAAAGTAAGGCTATAGCGTTGATAACTTGTTCACAAATTACCACATTTGACATTGATTGATTTTGATTGCAGATTGAAAAGTGATGAAAATGTGTGATTTGTGGCCAAAACGTAAGGCTATAGCCTTGGTATTTTGCTCAACACTGACCAAATTTGAAATTGATTTATGTTGATTGCAGATTGAAAAGTGATGAAAATGAGCGATGTTTGGCCACAAAGTAAGGCCATAGCCTTGGTATCTTCCTGACAATTGATCCAAATTTGATATTCATTGATTTTGATTGCAGAGTGAAAAGTGATGAAAATGAGCGATTTTTGGCAAAAAAGTAAGGCTATAGCCTTGGTGGTTCGCTCGACATTGACAAGATTTGACATTGATTGACTTTGATTGCAGATTTAAAAGTGATGAAAATGAGCGATTTTTGGCCAAAAAGTAAGGCTATAGCCTTGGTATTTTGCACACAATAGACCAAATTTGATATTGATTGAGTTTGATTGCAGAGTGATAAGTGATGAAAATGAGCGATTTTTGGCCAAAAAGTAAGGCTATAGCCTTGGTATTTTGCTCACAATAGACCAAATTTGAAAATGATTGACTTTGATTGCAGATTGAAAAGTGATGAGAATGAGCGATTTTTGGCCAAAAAGTGAGGCTATAGCCTTGGTATTTTGCTCATAAATGACCAACTTTGAAATTGATTTATGTTGATTGCAGATTGAAAAGTGATGAAAATGAGCGATGTTTGGCCAAAAAGTAAGGCTATAGCCTTGGTATCTTCCTGACATTTTTCCAAATTTGATATTCATTGATTTTGATTGCAGAGTGAAAAGTGATGAAAATGAGCGATTTTTGGCAAAAAAGTAAGGCTATAGCCTTGGTGTTTCGCTCGACATTGACAAGATTTGACATTGATTGACTGTGATTGCAGATTGAAAAGTGATGAAAATGAGCGATTTTTGGCCAAAAAGTAAAGCTATAGCCTTGGTGTTTCGCTCATAATTGACACAAATTGAAATTGATTGACTTTGATTGCACATTGAAAAGTGATGACAATGAGTAATTTATTGCCGAAAGTAAGCCTATAGCCTTGGTATTTTGCTCATAAATGACCAAATTTGAAATTAATTGATTTTGATTCCAGATTGAAAAGTGATGAAAATGCGCGATTTTTGGCCAAAAAGTAATGCTATAGCCTTGGTATTTTGGTCAACATGACCAAATTTGAAATTGATTGATGTTGATTGCTGATTGAACAGTGATGACAATGAGCGACTTTTGGCCAAAAGTAAGGCTATAGCCTTGATATTTTGTTCAAAAGTGACTAAATTTAAAATTGATTGATGTTAATTCCACATTGAAAAGTGATGAAAATGAGCGATTTTTGGCCACACAGTAAGGCTATAGCCTTGGTATTTTGCTCAAAACTGACCAAAGCTGAAATTGATTGATTTTGATTCCAGATTGAAAAGTGATGAAAATGAGCGATTTTTGGCCAAAAAGTAATGCTATAGCCTTGGTATTTCGGTCAACACGACCAAATTTGAAATTGATTGATGTTGATTGCACATTGAAAAGTGATGACAATGAGCGACTTTTGGCCAAAAGTAAGGCTATAGCCTTGGTATTTTGTTCAAAAGTGACTAAATTTAAAATTGATTGATGTTAATTCCACATTGAAAAGTGATGAAAATGAGCGATTTTTGGCCAAACAGTAAGGCTATAGCCTTGGTATTTTGCTCAAAACTGACCAAAGCTGACATTGATTGATTTTGATTGCAGATTGAAAAGTGATGAAAATGAGCAATTTGTAGCCAAAAAGTGAGGCTATAGCCTTGGTATTTTGCTCATAAGTGACCAAATTTGACCTTGATTGATTTGTATTGCAGATTGAACAGTGAGGAAAATGAGCAATTTTAGCCCAAAAAGTAAGGCTATAGCCTTGCTATTTAGCTCATAAATGACCAAATTTGAAATTAATTGATTTTGATTCCAGATTGAAAAGTGATGAAAATGAGCGATTTTTGGCCAAAAAGTAAAGCTATAGCCTTGGTGTTTTGCTCATAATTGACACAAATTGAAATTGATTGACTTTGATTGCACATTGAAAAGTGATGACAATGAGTAATTTCTTGCCAAAAGTAAGGCTATAGCCTTGGTATTTTGTTCAAAAGTGACTAAGTTTAAAATTGATTGATGTTGATTCCACATTGAAAAGTGATGAAAATGAGCAATTGTAGGCCAAAAAGTAAGGCTATAGCCTTGGTATTTTGCTCATAAATCACCAAATTTGACATTGATTGACTTTTATTGCAGAGTGAAAAGTGATGAAAATGAGCGATTTTTGGCAAACAAGTAACGCTATAGCCTTGGTATTTCGCTCGACATTGACAAGATTTGACATTGATTGACTTTGCTTGCAGATTGAAAAGTGATGAAAATGAGCAATTTTTGGCCAAAAAGTGAGGCTATAGCCTTGGTATTTTGCTCATAAATGACCAAATTTGACATTGATTGACTTTTATTGCAGAGTGAAAAGTGATGAAAATGAGCGATTTTTGGCAAAACAGTAAGGCTATAGCCTTGGTATTTCGCTCGACATTGACAAGATTTGACATTGATTGACTTTGATTGCAGATTTAAAAGTGATGAAAATGAGCGATTTTTGGCCAAAAAGTAAGGCTATAGCCTTGGTGTTTTGCTCATAATCGACACAAATTGAAATTGATTGACTTTGATTGCACATTGAAAAGTGATGACAATGAGTAATTTTTTGCCAAAAGTAAGGCTATAGCCTTGGTATTTTGTTCAAAAGTGACTAAGTTTAAAATTGATTGATGATGATTCCACATTGAAAAGTGATGAAAATGAGCAATTGTAGGCCAAAAACTAAGGCTATAGCCTTGGTATTTTGCTCAAAAATGACCACATTTGACATTTATTAACTTTGCTTGCAGAGTGAAAAGTGATGAAAATGAGCAATTTTTGGCCAAAAAGTGAGGCTATAGCCTTGGTATTTTGCTCATAAATGACCAAATTTGACATTGATTGATTTTTATTGCAGATTGAAAAGTGATGACAACGAGCAATTTTAGCCCATATTTAGCTCATAAATGGCCAAATTTGAAATTAATTGACTTTGATTCCAGATTGAAAAGTGATGAAAATGAGCGATTTTTGGCCAAAAAGTAATGCTATAGCCTTGGTACTTTGGTCAACATGACCAAATTTGACATTGATTGATGTTGATTGCAGATTGAAAAGTGATGAAAATGAGCGACTTTTTGCCAAAAGTAAGGCTATAGCCTTGGCATTATGCTCAAAAATGACTAAATTTGAAATTGATTGATGTTGATTGCAGATTGAAAAGTGATGAAAATGAGCGATTTTTGGCCAAAAAGTAAGGCTATAGCCTTGGTATTGTGTTCAACATGACCAAATTTGAAATTGATTGATGTTGATTCCACATTGAAAAGTGATGAAAATGAGCGAGCTTTGGCCAAAAAGTAAGGCTATAGCCTTGGTATTTTGCTCAAAAATTACCGACTTTGACATTAATTGACTTTGATTGCAGATTGAAAAGTGACTAATATGAGCGATTTTTGGCCAAAACGTAAGGCTATAGCCTTGGTATTTTGGTCAACATGACCAAAATTGAAATTGATTGATGTTGATTCCACATTGAAAAGTGATGAAAATGAGCGAGATTTGGCCAAAAAGTAAGGCTATAGCCTTGGTATTTTGCTCAAAACTGACCAAATTTGAAATTGATTGATTGTGATTGCAGATTGAAAAGTGATGAAAATGAGCGAGGTTTGGCCAAAAGTAAGGCTATAGTCTTGGTATTTTGCTCAAAAATGACCAAATGTGAAATTGATTGATTTTGATTGCAGATTGAAAAGTGATGAAAATGAGCGAGGTTTGGCCAAAAGTAAGGCTATAGTCTTGGTATTTTGCTCAAAAATGACCAAATTTGAAATTGATTGATTTTGATTGCAGAGTGAAAAGTGATGAAAATGAGCGATTTTTGGCCAAAAAGTAAGGCTATAGCCTTGGTATTTTGCTGAAAAATGACCAAATTTTAAATTGATTGATGTTGATTGCAGATTGAAAAGTATTCATTTCATTAGCATTAAACTTTATTACATTAACGTCAATTGACAACTGGTAAGAATCAGCCATCACTTCCATTGTTCCATCCTTCATAACTTCCACATTAACCTTAACTGCATCGGGACTATTGCCCATTTTGTCACAGGGGGTTTCACTTTAATAATGTCCCTCTTCTGATTGTCAACATTGTCCTTTACCACTTCAACATCATCGTTCACTTTAAAAAAAACATCTACAGCTTGCGTGAATTTTTTACCTACTCCATGCTCCCACGTACGTGACTGCAATTGAGTTTCAATTCAATACTTTGATTATTCAAGTCCTCGTCATCATCCTTGACTTGGTCTACATCATTCTTCACATCCTTCATATAGCTCTTCACTTCTTTCACATAATCCTAGATCTCACTCATTTCCCCGTCACTTGATTAACTCCAGATTTCAGTTCCTTGAGATCATTCTTTACATAGTCTACGTCATCTTTCATTTTCAATACATCTTTCATTGCATCATCTGCTTCACCTTTTCCTTCAACAAACCTTTCTTTGAAAGGCTCAGCAATGTCTTCAAATTGATGGCGAGAGGACTTTGTGCCCTAAAAAGTAATTTTTACTACAATAAGACTGTAACGAGATATAATAACAATAACATTTAGAAAATTTGAAATTCTTGCACTATGGATGCCGATCACTACTATATCTAAACTTAATAAAAAGAACATGTCTAGATGAATACAACTTGGGCCATACAAAATACGGTCACAGAGCATGGCTGATATGAAATATCCCAGTAAGGTAACAAGACTATGAAAACCTTTGTTACAACTGAGTGGAGCACAGAAAAAATACCATTATCACAATGATTCTGTTTTTAGTTACAAGTTCCGTGTACAAAGCGATATGGAACAATAACAGTATACTGTATGATGAAATGAAATCAAACTAAATTGAATGCAAATCAGGGAAGTGAAGTCACATCTAACAGTCTAGAATAATCCCCAAATGTCCTAGGACACTTTGCACTTTATGAATTCTGCAATGAACTTTCATCCCCCTCTCCCTGAAACAACGGTGTATGATGAAATGAAATCAAACTAAACTGAATGGAAATCAGGGAAATGACGTCACATCTAACAGTCTAGAATAATCCCCAAATGTCCTAGGACGCTTTGCACTCTATGCATTCTGCAATGACCTTTCATCCCCCTCTCCCTGGAACAATGTAGGTTTTTGGCGAAGTACATGCGATATTGGAAAAATCTCGCGTGCACACCAACTTCAAGTGTCCCACAAATGAATCAACATTGTTCTTGGAGGAAGTGGAGTGCGAGTATATAGCAACTATGACAATATGTAGAGGAAAGTGATTTTTATCAGTTTTTTCTAAGTATACCTTGGCGAGTATTGTAGGTTACAACAGAGACAATCGTAAGTGGCACCTCCAGCTCCCAAAATCTCAATTTCGGTTTAGTTTTAGATCACTTGACATTACGTCACGCTTAACGTCCATTTCTGCTAAATTCGAATTTGGGACTTCAAGTCCGAACGTCCTGTGTTGTGGGAACGTTTGCATTCTGGACTGCGAGCAATGAGTTAGGATTTGAAATCTGAAATCCGAATTTCACTCAAGATAAATCTCTACGCTAGTACCATGAAAGTGCCACACCCTAATTCTAGTGGCTGAAGACAAAAGTACCCGTCTACTTGAAACAATCAAGCAGACATGTTACATATTGACCAAAATGTGAACCACTCGGTCATTCATTACGTGATGACAAGCCAGAAATAATTTACCATCTACTTTTGGCTACTAAACACAACCACCAAATTAATATACCAGAACATGCATATACTTCTTCATAAGTACATTTACTACCAGAATTTGTCATATAAACACCAAACTTTCTGTCACGGTGTTTCTTAAATTTTGTCAAATCTAGCCTTGACTGTTTCGTAAATGCTTCATAAAACTCTTCTATGACGAATCAGGAATTCAATGCTTCAACTGCATTCATCACCATAATTGTTACTGCTACAATGCATGCAGAGCGAATTATTTCAAATGGTGAGCTTGGTTGAGTTTGTTTCCAGCTGAATAAAAAAGGTTTCTAAAGAAAGCAATAAAGTTATTTTTTGAAGTTCAGTCAGTTTGTTCTTCCTAGATGTTTTTTAACTTTTGTCAGATTTGAGCTTCATGTGTTTTATATCTTTGTTTCTTACAAAGCAACTTTTGAATGGTATGAGTACCATCCTGAACCGGCAACTGTAGGCCAAGACACACGCTGATTTCAACATTATGGGAATTCTAAATTTATACTACCAAAACCATACAGGCAAATCGACTTGAGTTTGTAATTAGAGACAATAAAAAGACCCTACCTTTGTTCTGATCGACATGGCAGAAGCACTCAGTGGGGTCTTAGCCCTAGTATTCTAAAGCCCCGTCTACACGATCATACATTTGTTCGCGAACATAGGCATACATTTGTATGACCATGTTCAAATTTATTGTGCGTCCTGTCCACACAATAAAATACCCGTGAACATTTGTGTGAAGGTGTTCAAGGTGATCTTGAAGTAGGAGTATGGAAATGAAGAAACGTACGCTGCTCTCTTTTGCTGCCACGGTAAAATATGTGACTGTTTATCGCTGAAAGCGAAGATAAGTCGAAAACCAAACGAAACATAAGTACTGTATGTTCAGGCGCGCAATTTTTGAAGGCACGGATCTAATCAATAAAAAAGGTACACCAAGCATTTTCCAAAGGCAATGTATCATGAAGTGATATTTTCCAGATTCAAAAGCAAAAGAAATCGTGGGAGTTTTAACGATTTTGCTACTTTGATGTGTAATAAGTATTATAAGGAGGTCTACTCAACAAAATACAATAAACAGTTTCAAAGTTCTCCAAGAAACAGGAAAGTTCTGCCTTTGTGAGGAAAAGGGTAGAGGTCTAGACCCCCAGAACCTACCTCGTTCGCCTGAGGCTAAAGATTGGGTATCAAGAAAAGCTATCCTCGGAGCCTACCATGCCCTACTTACAGAGCTCATGAGACCGATTTAGGCCACTTATAAATCTTTTTAAGAATTCATTTCATTTTCATTCTAAAATTATTTACCCAGGGTACAAATTCAGTCTAAATACTGTTTTACAACTGGCCCTGCAAAAACTACTTACAAAATTAAAAAGTTATATACTTCAAGATGTACAATAAAAAGAGCGGAACATGACTAACTCAAATATGTATAAATATACCCAATGCACCTCAATATATATACTATCAGTATCAGAGATTATCATTATCAAATTTAGGTACCCATTTGCCGTAGACGACGCCATTCTGAATAACTAAGCATGGAAACACGCGATATAAAGTTTGTAGGACATCTGAACCATTTTCGGGACACTTCTGCGGTGATTGTCCTTCCTGTACCCATTTCTTCACAGTTGCTATGTATGAATCACGATCTTGTAATTCTTGAAGCTCGGAAGATGACCATGATGAGATTTGTATACTATTAATCGGAGCACGCGATAATGCATCTACGAGGACCATAAGAGAGCCCGGTCTGTGGATTATTTCATAGTCGTACTGCTCTAACTTAAGTATCCAACGAGCTAGTCTGCCGCTGGGATGTTTCATATTACGAAGCCAATTAAGTGCTTTATGATCTGAATAGACGATAATCATTACACCATAAACATAAGCGTGAAAGTATGGAAGTGGCCAGACAACAGCGAATGCTTCTTTTTCAGTAACCGCCCAATGTTTTTCAGAAGACGAAAATCCTTTTGAGGCATATGAAATTATTTTTTCGTCACCGTTTGCATCTCTTTGTGCTAATACAGCACCAACGCTGATATCACTAGCGTCTGTATATAACACAAATTGTTCGTATACAGTAGGAAAGGCCAAAATGGGGGCTGTTGCTAACTGCGTCTTTAAAGTCTGAAACGCTGCTTTACATTTATTAGTCCAAACAAATTCTGTTTTTCTGAAGCAGTTTATCCAAAGGATAGACAATATCACTGAAGCCAGAAACAAAACGTGGATAGTTGGAAGCTAAATCGATAAAACTACATAATTCTTGCAAATTCTTTGGAGTTGGATATTCTGCTATAGCTTCTAATTTTTCAGGAGTTGGTAAAAGACCATCGCCAGAGATAACAAAGCCAAGATATTTTACACTTTTAAGTGCAAAGAAACATCTCGAGGGTTTCACTTTCAAGCCGGCTGTTTTAAGCGCATCGAAAACATCTTTTAAGTTTTCCAGATGTTGTTCAAAAGTCGAACCAACTACTAGTACGTGGTCTAAATAAACAAGACATTTCTGAGGGGTGAGTCCTTCCAAGACGCGTTGCATTAAGCGTTGAAACGTTGGCACAGCATTAGCTAGGCCAAATGGCAACGGTTAAATTCTAGCTGATAACCTCCAGGAATCACAAATGCAGTTTTCTCCCTATGCTCCTCCGCAACATTTACCTGCCAATAGCCGGACGCTAAATCTAAACCCGCGTTTACACTATGCGATTAATCTGGAAAGATTTGTCTTATACGACAAATCGAATAATGTAAACAGAAAAATCGTACGATTTTTTCCTTCAACGATTAATCTTAGTTATGCCATAACACAATACGCGTTGACAGAGACAAACATTGCCCGGAGGCGGTGATACTGATATTTGTCTTCGCAGTGTAACCAGCTAAACTTGTAAGATTAATCTTTTAAGATAAATCGTGAAATACGATGCAAATGTTGCAAAAACTACATCCATGATAATAGGAACTAACAGGAAACTGCATCAAAGCAACAGCGGAGAGCTTATACAGGCACATTTCAAAATATCAGGAGAAACAATAGAACAGAAAACATCTGTAAAGTACCTAGGAGTTATTTTGGATAATCAAATGAAATGGAAAGATCATGTCAACCTTGTCTCTTCGAAGGTATCTATCAGGGCTATTGGGATGATAAAGTATGCCAAAAAAGTATTACTAACCAATTTATTGAAAATGTTATATATGGGGCTAGTTGAACCTCATTTTAGATATTGCTGCTCTGTCTGGGGGGCCTGTGGAGTCACTAGCCGCAAAACCCTAGATAAACTGCAAAATAGAGCCATCCGTATTATTACAAATAGTGGGTATGATATGTCTGTTGGGCCCCTGCTAAGACAACTACAATTGCTAAGTATTTCTGATATGACCATACAAGAATCCGCAAGCATGGTATATAAGGCATTAAATGCTGAGGCACCTCTCTACCTTACAGAACAGTTAACTAGAGTCTCTGATATAACAAGTAGAACTTTACGTAGCTCTAATTTGAGCTTAAGGCCTCCTAGACTAAAATGTAGGCATGGTCAAAACTGTTTTGCTTACAGAGGATCATCAATCTGGAACTCCCTACCTAGTGAAATAAAATCTTCTAGGACTTTCGGGTCATTCCAGAGAAAACTGAAAGCCATGCTTGTGGAACAAAATTAAAAATACTTTATTTTCACTATTTATTTCTCATATATTTTTGTATTTTTATATTACTATAGATTATATTATTTATATGCGTATTATTATAGATTAGATCAAAATTCATTTAGCTGTATATTTCTTTGTAAGTATTATTTTAATTAGTTTTTAACATGGCCCCTTGTAAAACAGACATTAGATCTGAGGGGCCACCATGTATAAATATTTAAAAATGAAATGAAATGAAATGAACGATGCGACAAATCTTTTAAGATTAATTGCATAGTGTAAACGCGGCTTAAAGTCGTAAAATACGTTTGACCTGCTAAGGTATCCAAAAGGTCGTTTACCTGCAGAATCATATACGAATCTTTGGCAGTTACATCGTTAAAAGTTTTCTGTAATCTACGCAGAAACGCCATGTGCTGTCTTTCTTGCGCACCAGGACAATCGGGCTCACCCATTGAGCCTGGCTAGGACGAACAATATTGCTATCAAGCATTTCCTTCATTTGATTATCTACAATTGATCCAAGAGCGTTCGGAAGGCGCCTTGGGAGGAGCTGCTTGATTGGTTGTGCATTACCAGTATTTATACTATGTTCTGTAAACGATGTTGCGCCCAACCTGAAAATATTATCTCCATAAATGGTCTTATAATCATATAGCAAACGCTCTACACGTACGCACTCATTTTCTTGCAAATGACTTAAATCAAAACGAGGTTCATTTGAACAGTTGGCTTTTTGATTATCAAACAAGATAGGGTCGTCCATGGCAACGTGTTCTAAATGGCCGATGTTAGTACCTCCATAAAGCTTAATAGTGTCTTCACCTGGATTAATAATCTGAACAGCGACAGTTTGGCGATTCGGTGAAACAAAAGCTCGCGCTACTAAAATGCCTTTCTCAGCTAAGTGTAACGAAAATAGCTTGTGGATATTTGTGTTAAGAAGAAGTGAATGTAACTCTCAGTGTCAGTTGGGTGTGTCGTGATATTGGTTGTTAAGTTTGTGTTATGTGTTAGTTGCCAGACCTGCTGTGTTAGCGTCATAGCGTAGTACAAAAGAAGCAGTATACTATAAGCGAAGATTTCGTCGATTGAATGAATAGAACTGGTCATAATAAGTTGTTGTGTTTCTTTAGGGGCTAGGCCCTCGGGCCTTGCCTCACAAATGCCTTTCCATGTATCCATATCAAAGAACTCACGTACGTTACATTTGGTGAAAGAGTTGAAATATGGAATAAAGGCACAATCGACAGTAAAACGAAAAGTAAAAAGAAGGACTAGTAGGCCTAATGTTCAATCGTAGCGGGTGTTGAAATTTCAGAGACGCTGGAGTGGGTAGAAAGAAGGAGAGAGAGACAGTACTGATTTGCTGATGGAGTTGATATAAGATGGAGATTCATTATTGTATTTTGTTTTGTTTTGACATAAGCAATCAAACATGGTACAAACGGGAGGAGCTGTACGAGTTCATGTTAAGCTGTACGAGTTCATGTTAAGCTGGCTGTGGATGTTTCGCTACATCAAGTGTTTATTCCTGTCTGATACAGAAAAGGTGGATTTCAATGGAACGAAGCTGTAAGGATATGTGGCTTTGCAGCGATGACGAGGGGTCAGCAAGCGATGTACCACATTGACTTCAGTATATGGCCACATGAGTTCATGTTAAGCTGGCTGTGGATGTTTCGCTACATCAAGTGTTTATTCCTGTCTGATACAGAAAAGGTGGATTTCAATGGAACGAAGCTGTAAGGATATGTGGCTTTGCAGCGATGACGAGGGGTCAGCAAGCGATGTACCACATTGACTTCAGTATATGGCCACATGAGACACTGAATACTGTAAGAGGGCTGAGAAGATCCACAATGATGACTGGTGACTTTCAAACAACGCTTAGACTCAAGAATGCCCTTCCTTGCCATTGCTCCCGAGCTTTTGTTGCTGTGTAAAGACTTTGCTTTTATTTCAATGGATTGTGTCACTGTATTATAGGTAGATTTTTAAGGGAGGGGAATGTGTAACGAAAATAGCTTGTGGATATTTGTGTTAAGAAGATGTGAATGTAACTCTCAGTGTCAGTTGGGTGTGTCGTGATATTGGTTGTTAAGTTTGTGTCATGTGTTAGTTGCCAGACCTGCTGTGTTAGCGTCATAGCGTAGTACAAAAGAAGCAGTATACTATAAGCGAAGATTTCGTCGATTGAATGAATAGAACTGGTCATAATAAGTTGTTGTGTTTCTTTAGGGGCTAGGCCCTCGGGCCTTGCCTCACAAATGCTTTTCCATGTATCCATATCAAAGAACTCACGGACGTTGCATAAGGAAACATTTGGTTCTACGATACTCTCCGCTAAAAATACACCCTTGACTTTCGCTCTACGGATAACTTCATGCCTGCCAGGAATCTCAATATCATCGCATAAAATAACAGCAGTAGGATCAGGTATCGATGAGTCATTTAACAACAGGGGAGCTTTTGACCCATCGAGGAACTCTATTAACAGTTTTGATGTATCAATAACACAGTGGCAATTTGTCAGCCAATCTAATCTCAATATAATTTCATTTGATATATCGTTTGCTACGTAAAAAGTTTGTTGGCACTGTTGCTTCCCATCTATATAAATTGAAAGTATTGATTTACCAACTACTCTAATCGGGGAATTGTTTGCGAACTCTGCTACAATGTCAGAAGGCAAAAGTGAAGTTTGTGTCTCTTTTGTAAGTAGTTCCCATTCATCTTTACTGATTTATGATACAGAAGCGCCAATATCTACTATAGAAAAGTGCGGGATACCATTAAGGCGGTTTTCCACTTGCAGAAAATTTTCCGCGGACAGGAACGGAACGCAAAAGCTCATGGGCATGCGCATGTGTCACGTGAATGGAAAATTGTCCGTTCCGTTCTGTTCCGAAGAAAGTTGAGCCAAGTTCAACATTTTCTGCCGTTCCTGTGCGGAAAAGCGTCGTACGATTTCAATATCCAATGAAATAACTTTGTTTTGTGACTTGCTTGCATGAAGTAAAGGGGCAAAACTCATTTACATCATCATGGCGAACAATCTGGAAGTTGGAGATCAAGAACTCGTTACTCTGGATACTAGCTTTTTTCAGTCACAGCAGCATACAGATCAGTTTGACGAAGGAACCAACAGCGGGATTGGGGGTTTACTGGGAATGCTAATTGAGGAAGTTAGGAAATATGGCTGTCTCTGGGACAGCTCATGTAGAGCATTTAACGACATTCAGAAAAAACAAAATGCCTGGAGCCTTATTGCAAATAGCTTGCATACTAATGGTAATAGCATAATGTTTACAAGCTTATTATAAATGCGACAAATGTAAACATTCTAAACAACTATCTGATCTGTGCAAGACGTCGTTTAACATTGTCGATGCTGGGCCATTGACAAGAAAATTCAAGGTTTAGGCCCAATGGATTTGGTCGTTTCAAGAAACTTTCATTATGACGGAGATATCTAGAATTTATTTCATTAGGGGACAAAGGGGCCTACAGGTCAAGCTTGGCTTGGAAAGAAATTAGGCCTTCATATTGCCTTGGCCCACCAGTCAAATTTTCCTAAAAGATGCCCTGAATATGTGAAATAGATCATATTTCATCTATAAGCTATATGAATTCTAATATGAATTTTATGAAATGAAATTTTAATTTATTGTTAGCTAAAGAAGCACAAATGCAATGGACAAAATTAAAGGAGAATTTTCGAAAATGTCTGAAAAGAAGAGAAAAGGCCACGAGATCAGGAGCAGGAAGGACCCAATTGCCATCCTGTCAGTATTATAAGGAGCTGCAATTTATAACTGACACAATTGCCAATAGGCCAACTTGCAGCAATGTTTCACCGACTGCCAATCCAAACATGTTTGCACCCCCATCCCCCTCAAATTATTCTCAGACATATCCTGATTTTGCAGTTGATAGTAGCTTAAATGAGAGATCGGTGCCATCTCCTGCAACTATTGTTGTGCCACCTCCTGCTACAGTTACTGAAGGACCGTCTAATAAAAAGAGGAAAAAGGATATGAAGGATGATGTAAATAGTTTATTGATGGCATCGATAAAGCGAGATCTCATCGCTACTGAATCAGCAGAGTCTAATGACAAGGACCCTGACACATTATTTTGCTTGAGCTTGGTGCAGGATTTCAAAGAATTGCCAGCCCCGAAGAAAAGACTAGCCCGTGTCAAAATAATGCAGATCCTTTGTGAAATGCATAACGACAATATTGCATGAACCAGGGAAACATTACCTTAATTAGAATAGTATGTATGTTTAATCAAAGTTGTCCTGAATACTTGTTACTCGTTGTATTTGCCATGGAACCTGCCCATTACCCTTATACAAAAAGTCTCGGAAATTCTGCCTGACAATTTTAGCATCTTTAGAGTAATTATTTGAGCCAAGGTTGCCATTCAAAGGTACTAATCCACCAGATTGATCTGTATGCCGCCAGGTTCCAGGTCGTGTTCCGTTCACTGTTTCCATATCAACCATTTCAGGAGGACAGTATTCATATTAAACCTCAAATTCTTTCCCATGCATCAAATAGTTATACAATACTACAGAAGCTTTGGTTACTGCAATAACAACTTCCTCTCTTGCGATAATTGCTCTGCGAAAAATCCGAAATCTCGATACAAGTATCCCAAATGTATTTTCGATGATACGTCTGCAATGTGAAAGTCTGTAATTGAATACTCGTTCTTCCATGGCGAGTGAATCTCTAGGGTATGGTTTCATCACGTTAGTTCTGAGAGGAAATGCTTCATCCCCAACAAATACAAAAGGAAATTTAAACTCACTTCCCCAAATTGACTCAGCTTTTGGTATATTTAATTTGTCTTCACTAATAGCAAGTCCTAAATTCCAACTAGAAAAGACTCCTCCATCGCTATTTCTGCCCGAGTCACCAATGTCTACCATCGTAAACTTGTAGTTGCTGTCGCATACAGCCATTAGTACAATGGAATGAGTATTTTTGTAACTGAAAAAAGTGGATCCTGATCTTGCAGGTGCTTGCATCACAATATGTTTGCCATCAATTGCACCAATACAGTGACTAAACTGCCACTTTCTTTCGAATCCCTGAGCAATATTTTTCCATCCACACTCTAATGATGGACAGGGCAAATAGTCTGCTACCAGTGATTCCCAGATAGCATTTGAAGTCTCATAAATTATTCGTCCAATGCTGGAAGGGCTGATACGAAAACTTGCTGCAATTGTTGTTTGTGCATCACCCGTAAAAAGATATCTAAGTGTAACACTTAATCTTTCACTTGGACAAATGGGATCTCTTTTCTCAGAACACTTCTGTATCCTTGGAGCCACTATTGCTAATAGTTGTTCATATTTTGTTGGGCTCATGCGGAAGTAAGCAAAGAATAGGGCATGATCTTGAAGCATCATCTCTTTTATCAATGAATGAAATTCACCTTTCAATTTTCTCTCCTGGTAAACTTTTCTTACCCACATTTGCTTTTTGCGCGTCTTCTTACTCATTAGATTTCGAAGTAGTAGTAGTTTCTTCGTTGTCGTACTTAGGCGTACCATTTTATAAAAGACTGTTTTCCTTTCCTGGCCACATAGAGGTGTGGAAATTAAAAACTGAAAATTGTCTGTTCCGTTCTGTGGACATTTTCTTTTCCATTCCTGTCCACGGAACATTTTCTATAAGTGGAAAACCGCCTTTAAGATTTGTTTCCAGTACTTATGTTTTTCTTTTACTGGCTGGAGAAACTGATGATAGTCTAACTTTGGTATCGTTAGAAACGTGTTCTGAGTTTGTAAAATGTAAACTACTACTCGTTGAATTCTGACCTCGGGCCAAACGAGGCTCCTTTCTTGGGCAAATACGAGAAATATGTCCTATTTCTCCACAATTAAAACAAACTAAAGTCTTTCTCTCAGACTTTGGTTCAGCAAATTTACGATTTAGGACTTGCTTATCGTGTGGTGGATTATCTGTAAGACAGTTTCTAGCAAGATGACCACTTTGCTTACAATTGTAACAAACGACATTAAAATTCTTAGCAAAACTACGCCATGAAACTGCCTTTTCACGAGCGGGGCACTCTCTAGATACGTGCCCATAACTATTACAACTAAAACAAACCTTTGATACTGCTCGAGAACCCACTGAACGGACAGACTGAGACACTTCAAATTGTTCTACCTTCAATTTCTTCATCGTGGAATTGGCAGCTTCAAATCTACGGGCTACAAACAAAGCTGTATCTAAATCCAGGGTTGGTTCTTGTAACAACGTATTCTGTGTCGAAAGCCCAAAATAAACTGCTCCGCCAAACGATGGTTATATTCTTCTCCATTAAAGCCAAATTTTGATCCCAACTCACGAAGTGTGAGCGCGAAAGAGTCAACACTTTCATCAGGCTGTTGCACCCTTTTATGAAAACTATATCGTTTCTCGGTGCCAGTCTGATTTCTTTCGAACAAAGTCTTTAAACAATCTACAAAGGTTTCCCAGTCATTTGACTCCGGTAAATCGATTGATTCCGCTAAGCGAAATGCACCCTCGCTCAAATTAATCAACAGCAAATATAGTCTCTGTCTGTTATCCGCTAGTCCAATAGCTTCAAAGTAAAGGTTTAGTTTCTTTAAGCAACGAAAAGTCTTCTCCAATTCGATACTTCTCGGGGTGACGGAAAAACGAAAACGTAAGTCTTGATTGTTACTCAACTGGACCTTAAGGGTTTGCATCTTCTCCACCTTCGTCTCTGTTTAACGTCATGATAGCTAACTTTTAACTTTCATCTCGGTGGGACCTCCAAAATATGTGACGAAGTGGCGGTACCAATAGTTCGGATACAAGTAAGCAATGCAGCCAAGATAGTTTATAAACAATATATATGCACACAATTCCACAACTCTACTACGCACAACTTTAAAACACTAATCTTGAATCCAGCTTGATCTTCGTCTTTCCCTTCTCTTCTCTATTCTCTTTCTACTCCGTTCTACTCCAGCTCTACTCCAACTCTCTCTACTCTACGCTCTATGACAACTCTACTAAAGCAGCGAAACTACACACGTGACTAGTATGCTAGCACTCAGTTCCAGACTCCTTCACATGATGAAGATTATGCCATTGCTTTTTACTTTCTAAATCCAAAACTCTGGACTACATCTTTCCAAGAATTTCCTTAAGGAAACTTAGGATATTTTTGGAGGATCGCCAATTTCGGGATAGGGTTGGTAAGTTGGCTGCATGGCTAAAGGAAAGGGGCTATGAAGAGTCACTAGTTCATGAACAGATAGACAGGGTACGTAAGTTAGATAGGGGGACTCTTCTAGCTAAGAAAGAAAGAGAACCCAACCCTGGGAGAGGGGATAGGATTCCATTAGTTATCATCTATCATCCAGCGCTCAACAGCGCGAGGAAAACAATGAAGAGTCTCCATTCTACGCTTTCAAACTCAGGGGAGCATAGAGAGGATTTTCCTGAACCTTCGGTCACTGCTTTTAGGTGATGTAAGACCCTTATGGACCTGCTACTAACAATAATTGTGATGAAAGGGGTTGTACTCGTTGTGAAAAGTCTAGAGGTCAGGGTTTTAAATCTATGTCAGATAATAATAGTTTCTTTTTCCACGTAACTAGAAATGACAATAAGATTAACTTTTCGTTTAACTGTGCTTCGTCTGGTGTCGTGTATTTGTTCAACTTTTTTGTGTGTGGTGTTCAGTACGAGAGTAGCACTAGCACGCCTTTCAGGCTTAGGTTTAATAATTATAGGGCTTGTTATCGTAGGTTTTGGTCAGGTTTTTCAGTTCCCCAGATGGACTTTTTCAGACATCTCTCTAAGGAAGGACATCATGGGTTAGTAGAAGATATTCGTGTTGCTATAATTGATAAGCCTATTGGGGAATGTTAGAACTGATGAAGGCTTGTGCCAAAAAGTTCTAAAAGATGGAGTTTTTCTCGAGTCTCTCTCTATAAATATATAATTCATCATTAGATAGCTTAGATTGCACATTTTAGTAACATACTGATGTAATCAATGATATGGAATGGCATAAAGAACCTAAGGGTTAAAATTTGTATAAATACATGCGACCATGCATGCATGCGTGCGTGCGTGCGTGCGTATCTACGAATGTGTTTCTACGTATCTATGCAACAAAACGATAATCTGTATATTTGTACGTACCATTGCAGTGACAAATTGCCAGTCTCAAATTTAACAAAAGCTAAAACCAACTGCTTCCAGATTGCCCTTTGCACATGAGGCTATATATTTGATTTGGCTTCAGCCGCCGTCTTTTTTCTAAAATACTGATGCAAAAGGAGCTGTAGTTAAATGCCGAAGCAAAAGGTGAAGCAATCAAAGCCATTTAAAGCAATAAAAACTGCCAATTCCCTCATTGAATAGAAATAGATCCCCGGTACACACGTCCACAAAGTAGTGTGCTATTTCAAAATCACGATTACCAGCAAGCATACGAAAAACACAAACTAGGATTAAATACCATTGAGAACAACTGTATCCCAGGCTTCTTTCTAAGAAATTTACCAAGACAAGTTCCAAACATGCAAAAATAATTGACGGATCTTTACAGAATGGACCCTCCCAAATGTTGGCAAATTATATACCAACTGTACTAATATCTACAGAATACTGGCACCTTTAGAAGTTGTGAGACTTCCATGGTAAGGCCTAGCACTCGTTTCCATGAATGTTAAGAACACTGAAAGTGAAAATCCTACATAATTTATATACTTTATACATACATTCATTATGTATATTAGGGATATGTAATAGAATTCGCCGCTTTGTGCGCGGGGATTTATATCTGTGGAGAGGGACATATTTTCCCACTCAGATAGAGTTGATTTTTCAAATCGCTAAACACGTATTCTTTGCTTTGCACAGTAAACAATAAGGAAGATAACTGCTACTTTACTATACTGTTACTTTACTATACTGTTACTTTACTATACTGTTACTTTACTATACTGTTACTTTACTTTACGGTTTGTGTACAAGATAGCGTAAACACGGCTCTATCGACATGATGGAAGCATTGACTGTTGCGAGTGGAGTTTTCAGCGTACTTCCCGATCCCGCGCACAAAGCGGCGAATTCTATAACGTAACCCTACAATACATAATGATTGGACGTATAAAGTATATAAATTATATAGGACTTTCACTTCCAGTGTTCTTAACATCTATGGAAACGAGTACTTGAGAAGGTAAAACCTATCAATTGATATAATTTACCAACATGTGGTAGGATCTGCTCTCTTAAGATCCACCGAAAGATCAATACCGAGAAATTTGAAATGTGAATTTTATGTGCAATATCCTATTTCTACCTTTATAAGGTTGTTCGAAGGCTAAAACTACGGTTGATGGGACATCTACTTAATTTAAAATAAAAATTGCGTATCAGAATACTCCAAATAACAGCTATAGATCTGTGTTACTACTGAGGGAATACGATAGCTACCCTACGAGCACACTGCTATCTGATGCTAACATGAAAAACATTAGCACTCCACTCATCTGTGAATTCCTCTTTAACAATTCCAAATTAGCTATGCTAGAAATTAACAACACCAACACAAACACATACACAAGCACACACACAAAACAAACGAACAAGAGTGAGCTTCAACGACAACATAAACAAACAAGCGTTAGTGTCAATGAAAATATTCATACACAACTGTTAAACACTTCTGCCTAGACTATAATGCATACTGACAATAATTCATAGATGAATGTGAAAATAAATTGTCAACAGTCAGCCACACAATATTACTAAAAGTTAATAAAATAGAAAAAAATTAATATGCATACATAAGTTTCAAAAAGCAAGCTGAAGGCAAGATCCTTGATAACTACTCTAAAAAGCTCTAATGACAAAAAAGATTTTAAAATGAGGAATACCACGCACAAGTAGAATATATTATATAGCAAAAAGAAGGGAAATGTGAAAATGAATCAAAATACAAGAACACTAAAGTAATCAAAGGGGAATCATGAAACTAAGTTGCAACACTTAGAAAAAATGACTCATAAATATCCAACAGTGAAACAAGCAACAAACTCCATAACTAGAAGAATCTATGAATAGGTAGGTTTATAGGATGACAGATCAGTGAAAATTAGCTGCTTCTGTTACATCTACATGTTTCATAATGTCAGAGCTGAACTGTTTCAAATTACTGCTCAACAATTACTGCATTGGTTACTGCTGTGGTAACTGTAAGGAATACTGCTCTCATAACTGCATTGATTTACTGTATTGATTTACTGTTTGATTTACGAGTCTGCAATCAATCTGCAAAAGATCAAACAAGAAAAATACAAACGGTAACCAAAGGGGGAAAACTTTGCTAGAAGCTAATTTTGTAGAATCAAATTCTGAAGAACTATAAAAAAATTAAAATATATAACTATTTCTTTGATTGAAAACTTACAAGCAAACAATATTCTGCTATGAACGGTATATGAAAGGCAATTATGTTCAAACTTCTGGTAATCAAAAGTACTTGATGGTAATTGACAAATACAAATAAAGATACAATGGTGGCAGAGCGAGAATTCAACACTTCCACTATTTCCTATGAATACATGAAGTTGCAGAAAAACTTCATTTTCATTTCGGTTTTTCAATTTCATTTTGGAAGCATCCACCCGAGGGTAGCTGTAATATAAAATGCTGTTTCATGGAAGCATATCACTCAACGATCAAAATACTATCGATGGAATGTATAATAATCAGGTAATCTGGTGTATAACAATAGCAGAGAAATTGATAACCACTATTACTACAATCTGTATATCCATCCATCCCATCCATCCCATCCATCCCATCCATCCCATCCATCCCATCCACCCCATCCATCCCATCCATCCCATCCATCCCATCCATCCCATCCATCCATCTATCAATTCATCCATCTATCAATTCATCCATCTATCAATCCATCCATCCATCAATCCATCCATCCATCCATCCCATCCCATCCATCCATCCCATCCATCCATCCATCCATCAATCCATCCATCCATCAATCCATCCATCCATCCATCCCATCCCATCCATCCATCCATCCATCCCATCCATCCATCCATCCATCCATCCATCCATCCATCCATCCATCCATCCATCCATCCATCCATCCATCCATCCATCCATCCATCCATCCATCCATCCATCCATCCATCCATCCATCCATCCATCTATGCGCATTGATATTCAAAACTGGCGATTGTCAGTCTAAATTTCTCTCTCCATTGATGACTGTAGTACTGCTGCAAGCTTATCAAGAACATCCCATTTCTCCAGCGATATAATTTATAAATTTCATCCTTTGCCCTCCCCTTGCCAAATATTAGTTTGTTCTTTTTATTTTGATCGACCTTATGACTTTGCTTAATGTTATCATTTTCATAGATTCTTTCCCTGTACACGCCGTTCTTCATACTGCTTATTGATACTACAATATTGCATCCAAATATCGTAGATAAATAACGAAAAATAACCTACTATACTGAACATAACTACCAGGTAGTATTTACACATGGCAACCATCACATTAAAAGAACAACTGTGGCTACTTCTGCAAAATATTAATGGCTGTGCTACACACAAGACACCACTTCAGGATAACTGGTCACAAAAGAATATCAATGAAGACTGTCACAAAGGATGAAGCAGCAATTCATGATGATGAAGTAGCAACAAGTGACATAGCGCCTATTTTGGACATTGCAACTTTTATGAAGCACCCATTCACAGAGAGTGACGTCTTAGACTCTTCAGAAATGGCCAATTAATAAACAGTTTACTACGGTGGCACACAAGGGCCAGACAAAGCTTTCTTTTGACAGGACAAAACATTCTTTTGACTGGAAAAACTTTCTTTTCACTGGACAAAACGTTCTTTTCACTGGAAAAAACATTCTTTTGACTGAACAACACTTTCTTTTGACTGGACAAAATTTTCCTGTCACTAGACAATGCTTTCTATAAAACCGACCGTGCATGCGTCCCAGTCAATACACCTCCACAGCCATCATGCAGTTACGGGTGGCAGTTATAGTGTAAGGCCCCATACTCAATGCCCATTGCGTATTTGCTTATGTTTCAAATGAAGCTAAATATCCCTGGGTTATGGAAATAGATTTGATGTCCAAAAAGTAGAACACCAATGTATATTGCTACCACACTATTCAAAAGCTTCCGTTTTCCATCTCAGTAATGAAAATACTCTTGTCTTTACACACTTACTCCCGACTAATCCATGTGTATGCCCTCTCCACATTTCACTGCATTGGTAGTATGTTTGTGTAAACGGAGAAAAACAACCGAAATACTGATAATCCTCTTTGATAAATTATCTGAGCAGTTTGCATATGGCCTAAGTATTCGGCATTCTCCAAGATATTTGTTTATTGCCAAGTCAAAAAGTTTGACTTCAAAACAAGCTCTCCTCGAAGGTTTACAATAAATCATATTGAAAACATAAAAGACGCATTAAATCAGTATATCTAAAATCTGGCAAATCCAAACTCAAGTTTCTTTGCCTTATGTTCTCGTCCAAACTCTTCCTTGAAGTTGTATGGTTCCATGCCTGGTGAAGGAGCATATTCACAATGGTGCAAGCACTTTCATCCAAATAGCATTATTAGAATTTCATAGCAATAGGCTACTGTTTTAGTTTCTTGAAATAAAAATTGCTACATTTCATAAATGCAACTAAGAATGCATTCATTGTAGTGCACTCCAAAATCTAAGAATGCACATACTTGCAGAGGCGTATTCACGAAGGTACGTGCAAATCACTCTAACGGCAAGCAAGTTTTGTCGAGTGAAAATAACGTTTTGTCCAGTGAAAAGTACGTTTTGTCCAATCCAAAGAAAGTTTTCTCTAGTGAAAAGAAAGCTTTGTCCAGTGAAAAGAAAGTTTTGTCAAGTCAAAAGAAACTTGCGTCCACTCAAAAGAAAGTTTTGTCTGATGCTTATGGGCTACCGTAGTATACATTTTCTTAAATATAGATGCTTAAATAGTTTTTAGTACGAAATACATGGAAGCCGAGGAAGGGAGAGGGCCCCTGAATACACCAGACAAAGAGGGAGGGGTCTAAAAATTCAATTTTCTGCCGGACGTCCTTTGCGAATGGCCCCTACCTAAATATCTTTATCAGTAATCAGAGTTCTAAGTGTCAAAAACCGTAAACTGCGTGAAATGAAAACAATGGCGCTTGCTACTGAAACTTGTGAAAAAAGTCACTGGCATAGTCAGTTGAAGACAAAACAGAATACACGGAATCTAATTTTTCTATAAGGAGAGAAAAACCAGCAAACCCAAAGTCCACGTTGTTCGAGCAAAGTTTTGATGTATTCAAAGATAATAAAACGCTTTTATGCTTGCGCCAGCGATAAGGAGATCGTGTGCTACATTTTCCGTGTGTGCTGACGCAATCGCTAGCAATCATGAGGAATCCCCTTCGCCAAACGAAAAGCCTGCAATCTGAATTAATTTCATATTTACGTCCTGCTCAAATCGAAGAAGGAAAAACATGATTTGCGCAGAATCAAAGTTGATACATCCAAACTTTGTAATATACATACTTTGTCATTTATTGAGGAAAATCGTGAGATTATGAGGCTAGGTAATGATGACATGATGGAATCTGAAACCACGAGTCTCAAGGCCAAATCATGAGAGTTAGAAGGTCTGTCATTTACAGCAATGAGCTAACTTTCCATAATGTCATATGAAATAACATTGACTGACTACATACTTTTCAAAATAAAAGCTAGCTATCTTGCAGGACCAATTCATTTTCTATAGTACAGGGGCTCTATGTCGGGCTGGCGGTTGGTCGACCATTTTATCAAACAGCGGCAGTTCTGTGCAGCAATCAGGCTTTTCGTTTTGTTTTCTTCTTATTGCAATGTTTCTTTGGATTTAATTTCTTAATTAATTGTAAGTGTCAATCATTGTGGGAACTCGCTGACTTCGTGTCCTTTCCTGCAGTGAGCGGCACGGCAGTTATATTTGTTGTATGTATTTAGGTCTTATTTGATATATATAAAAAAAAAAATAAAAGCTGATATTTTGACTTATAATTACCTTCCACTATTAGGGTGAAAGTTCTGCAATACCCACAAACTGATCTACAAAAGACGTCCACCATTCTGTTTAATAACTTTTCTAATTATTACATTGCCAAAATTCTATTCCATATTCTTCGACACCTATCCTTTCATTAAACACCCATGAGTAGTTTTGTTAGTCTGAAAAATACAACTATTCTACTAACATCAATGCGAAAGAAAAATACTTGGATTGACTATTTACCTTAAGGATTGACAATTAATATGGGCGATACGTGGTCGACTTTGGATCAGACCTTGCAGGAGCACGAACAGGACCATAAGCTGATGAAGTCTGTGATGATGAGGCATAGGTATCATCATAGGGTGAGAAACCTGGGTTCGGATTTGATGAAACAGACAATGATGTGATGGCTGCATTCTGATTCAACTGTGAGGAACCTGTTTCCTGTTGTGCACTAGAAGTGCTTTGCTGACTAATACCAGCTAATGAGCTTAATAAACCCAATGCATTAAGGTTGGTGTTTGATGGTGCACTGGGAGCAGGGTTTCCAAGAAAATTGCCCAGCTGACCACTGCTGTGTGAATTAACTGCGGGGTTGTGAAGAACACCTTGGGAAGCTTGATTTGTTAATGCTGCTTGGAGCAACTGAAGTACATTGCTTTGGTTCGAACTTGGCAACTGATTCTGAACAGGGACATTTGTTGCTGGTCCTTGAAATTGTCCCATATTATATGGCAACCCTGAAGTGGAGGAATATAACAATCAAAATCTCACGAAGATGACTAAGAAACATTAAAAAAATATTTCGTTTACTACCACGCCACACAACAGGATATTGAAAATCTATAATAGGACACAATAAAAAACCCTGTCGAATCCAGAGACTGGAATGAAAACCTATTGGTCCATGCTAAATAAAATCTTGAACAAAGCTAAAATACCAATAATCCCCCCTCTCTTAGAAAACGATATATTCATACTAGACTATGAAGCGAAGGCCGAAATCTTCAATGAATACTTCATACAACAATGCACAACTATTGATTCTGGCAGCACAATCCCTCAAAACATAATCTCCATTGCTCCACCACTGACTGAATTCACCATTTCCGATGAAAAGATTCTGGAAATCATTCGGTCATTGAATCCGAATAAAGCACACGGCTGGGATGATATATCGATTCGCATGATTAAGCTATGCGATAAATCACTCTTACTGCCCCTTAGAATAATTTTTGAAAATTGTTTAAAGCAAGGTATCTTCCCTGAAATCTGGAAGAGCGCTAATGTAGTTCCAGTACACAAAAAGAATCAAAAAAATTTAAAGCATAATTATCGTCCAATTTCTCTCCTTCCAATATTTGGTAAAATTCTTGAAAAGCTAATATTTGATACCCTTCATCAGCATTTAGATGCCAATAGCTTACTAAATCCGAACCAATCAGGTTTTCGTCCTGGTGATTCGACGGTCAACCAGCTCCTGTCTATTGTCAACTCCATATCTCAAGCATTCGACTGCAACCCCACCCTTGATGTTCGCTCTGTTTATTTTGACATATCCAAGGCTTTTGACCGTGTTTGGCACGAGGGTCTTATATACAAATTGCGTCGATGTGGCATCTCTGGTAGACTGCTCTCACTAATGCAAAGCTTTCTAGCCAAAAGGAAACAGCGTACCGTTTTGAATGGAAAAACATCAGGATGGGGTGCTATTGAAGCTGGAGTTCCCCAGGGTTCTATACTGGGGCCCCTGTTATTCCTAATCTACATAAATGATCTGTCGGATGGTTTAAAATGTAACGTAAAACTATTTGCTGACGATACATCAATCTTCACCGTTGTCCATGATCCAAACACAGCAGCTGCTGACATGAACCATGACCTGAGCTTGATCAACCTTTGGGCACGTCAGTGGAGAATGTCCTTTAATCCAGATCTTTCTAAGCAAGCAGTCGAGGTTACCTTCTCCAAAAAGAGGTCTCCCGTAAACCATCCAGCCATATTTTTCAATGATGTCCCTGTAAAGAAAGTCCAGGAGCAAAAACATCTTGGCATCATATTGGACTCCAAATTGTCGTTTGCTAGTCATATCAATGCTGCAATTTCCAAGTCCAGGAAAGGAATAGGAATGTTAAGATTTCTCTCTAAATACTTACCGCGCCACACCCTCAACGAAATGTATAAACTATATGTTCGACCATATCTTGATTATGGTGACGTCATATATCACATCCCACATAATATTTGCGAATTTAGTCACAGTGTTGTATTAACCAACGTAATGGAAAAACTAGAATCTGTCCAATACTCTGCTGCGTTAGCAGTAACAGGTGCTTAGAGGGGTACTCCTCGTGATAAACTGTATGATGAACTTGGATGGGAATCATTGAACCTCCGGCGATGGAGCAGACGCCTCATCCTCTTTTATAAAATAGTTAACAATGTGACTTTAGACTACACTAGATATCCCATTCCTCATCTAAAAGAATCCAACTATGATCTTCGCAGACGCGCTACTATAGGGCAAATACGCGCAAGAACGAAAGGTTTCCAATCAAGTTTCTATCCAAACTGCATATCGGAATGGGAAAGGCTCGACCCTGAGATTAGGCTATCCAGCTCTGTAAATATCTTTAAGAAAAGTTATTGTCTATTATCTGTCCACCTCCAAAATCTGTTTACCGCATTCATGACCCAATAGGTTTACCGATCCTAACACAGCTAAGAGTTGGACTCAGCAAGCTAAACTCTCATAAATTTAAACACAATTTCAGGGATACTTTGAACCCTTTGTGCCCAACAAACGATGGTGTTGAGGATACGGAACACTATTTCCTGCTCTGCCATACATATGATGCAAGTAGACGCGATCTTCTCAACAGTGTAAAGGCGATATTGTTGTCTCATGGTTTGAAAAGTCTTTCAAATGAAGAGTTACTAAAAGTCATCCTTTATGGCCATGAACAGTTACCATTTGATTCAAACGCACAGATTCTAACAGCAACGCTGAAATATATCCAGGCCTCCAAACGATTTGAATAAGTCAGGAATAGAACATGTAGAACTTCCTCCGCCCCCCCTTTTTTTGTCCCTTTCTCGTTCTTGTAGCTTTTTTTTCCTTTCTCGTTCTTGTAGCTTTTTTTTTCCTTTCTCGTTCTTGTAGCTTTTTTTTTCCTTTCTCGTTCTTGTAGTTAATTTAGTAGCTTTTTGTAGGTTATATACTAGTTGTGTTTAGCTTTATGTTAAATGCCAGGGGGTAGTCATGATCTTTTGCTCCCCCTGGTATCGTTCTTGTAAGTGTAGTATAGTAGTTTGTAGTATTGTATTAAGTAATTTGGTTTGTAAGCTTTGACATTGAATATACAAAAAAAAAAAATAAAAAACCCAACTGGCATCTAAACATCTCAAATTCATAACAAATCACTCCGCTGAAAATCTTCCAAAAGAAAACAAAAACATGTTGTGAACGGGTTAGCTCAAAGTAAAACGCTAGATGTTGCACAATTAATATAACTTCGCTTCTAAGGTATGTAAATGATGGCGCTGATCCCAAAAAAAGCAACAAGAATATTTTAGCTTTAGGGAGCGGTCATTATTTATGGCCGGGGTGGGGACTGAAGAGAAAGTGTTACATGCCCTCAAAAAAAGTTTACTCCACCATTTTCTTAAGTCAAATTTTCTTTACCCCACCAAAGAAAAACAATAAAAGAAGGATGCATTTATGCTTAAATATGGGATATGTCTTTACACTACCCCTGTGGTCAAGAATTATTCTTCTACCCCACCTAACACAGCTTATTTTTTTCAGTCACCCCACCATATTATCTTCAGCCCCCACCCCGGTCATAAATAATGACCACTCCCTTAGCTGGTTCAGCCATTTTTTGAGAGAAAATGCTAGAAATTACATTTTCATGGGTCAAAAAGCTGTGCAGTTCACATAATACAGTAGTAGTTGAAGATTCATAGCATTTGTTAAAATTACAGACGATAGAAACAGCCTTTTAGTTCCAACTTGCGACATAACGGACTAGGCTAACATGAAGCAACAAAACAATAGACATAGGAATCATGTAACCCAACTGTTAGCAAACATGATTTACAAGACCATCTTCTATCCAGTGATAATACTGGCATGCACTATGCACAGCAATATGCTGTATCACTCTTCTTCTATCCAATATGCTGATACCACGGCAATATATGAATCGTGTAAACCAAAGGAACTACAAAATGACTATCATTTGTCCAACAGCTCTTCAAGATCGGTGAATGATTGTTCTGTTCGTAACTCAACGGCAGCGCAATGCAATTAAAACGAAATATCCACTATGTGCTTCGAAACGTTTGTAGAGCTACCACAAGTATAACTGCAGAAAGCAGTAGCTAGCTTTGTAATAAAACGCTACGAGCATGAAGACGATATTCTGAAAACTGGATAGTTGCCTATTGCTGAGAAATGAGAATTCAATAACTTTATGAAGTAGTAGTAGTGAGATCAGCAAAAGCTCTTCAATGATTTTCAATATATTTAAAAATGCCGTCGAAACAGCTACAATGCTCTACCTAGCGCTATCAAACAAAAGATCAATTACACCAAATTCTGTAGTGACGTAAAGAAATTCACGCTGGAAAAAGCTAAGAAATCATCAATTTAACATCTTGTAAATTTTCTCATTATCCTTCGGTAACTATCTTTAACTATGTAAAGTAGACTTATATACACTTCACAAAGCTAAGCTGTTACTGAAAATGTTCACTTATCCCCGATATTATGAGCTACAAAAAAGTTTCTATACTTCAGTACATGGAATTGCCGGGAACAAACTATGGTCCTGAGGCTAAGCTATCGAAAGCGCTCTTCTTAGTGTGTGAGCAGTTCAAGTGGGACAACTTTTTGCCATTCCTCCACCTTGATCTTGCCAGGTAATCTCTACACATATCGATTTACTCCCTTTCGTATTATTCCCAATGCTCCAATTGCCAGTGGGGCAACAGTTGTTTTTGTGTTTCACATTTTACTAACTTCTAGTTCAAGATCTTCTGCTACGAAAAGGAGTAAAAACACACATGGAACTTCACTTTTCCCCTTCTTTTAAATTACTCATTAATCGTAGTTTCTAATTGTAACAAAACTTCTTTCGGTCCTATACGTTCGTATGAACACGGATTTTCATTGTCATGTCCATCTACGTATTCTCTGCTATATGAAGGAGGATTTAAATCACCCAAGTGAGAGTAGTTAAGTTGTTGTTGCTGCAAATCAATGCTAAAAGTCGAATTTAAACTATTCAAAGGATTTTCGCCAAGCATGTGACATATGTAAATTTGAAGTCAAACAAAGTTTTAGGTATAGAGGTCAGAAACTACAAATCTGTGCAGCAACTTCTGCATGGTCCCCAATGTAAGTTCTAACTACATCGCAGGTGCAGTGGTGGCATGTACAAAGAGGCTCTACTTTTTAGCTAAAAACTTTTTGCTCCACTCAGATTGTAGCTAGATCCGCCCCTGGACAAACAAACCCAAGCAAACAGGCCAGGCATTATAATTAAGGAGAAAGCAAGTTGTGCACGTTGATTGAAACAGCAGCACCATTAGATCAAAATATTGTGGCAAAAGAAGTTGAAAAGATTTCCAAACACAACGATCTTGAAACATAAGTTAGTGAAATGTGGAATAGAAAACCAACTGTCACCCAGATGGCAATTGGAGCATTGGGAATAATACGAAAGGGAGTAAATCGATATGATGAGTGAATACTGGCAATATCAAGGTCGAGGAATTGCAAAAAATTGTACTACTTGGAACTGCTAAGAAGAATTCTCTTAATAACATAGCTTGAGGACCATAGTCTGTTCCTGGCAACTCAATGTACTGAAGTATAGAAACTCTTTTTGCAACACATAATAATAATACTGATTGAAGATGATATAGCTGAAGGAGGCTGGAAATTGGCCTGGAAGAGGCTAAAAGATGCAATGAAGAAAGGTATAAGAGATAAAAGATTCGAAAATTATAGAGAAAAAGAGCAGCAAAGCAAAATATATAGAGATCAAGATCAAGAGTGTCACATGTGGTTATCGCAAACCTGAATCCGAAGAAGACATCAGCTATCATGGCAATGTAAGAGCAGATGGTTGAGACAAGAGCTTGGAAACAATTAAGGTGGTACCAACTTGTGGAAGATGGTAGAAGCAGGTTATGCTTCCAGCACAATGAAACAGTAGAACATCTTGCAGTTGGATGTCAGAAACTAGCTAGTAGTGAGTATTTATCCAGACAAAACAGAGCATTGACGATTCTAATAGTGGCATGGGCAAAGGAGCACGAGTTATCGGGCAAGATGTGATTTGGCATGAACAACGTGGGACTGAGGGACGACTTTTCAGAATAATAGAGCAAAGCTGGTGTGGGAATTTGAGTTTCATTTACGTAAGATAACAACCTCGTCAAGACCAGATTTAATCCTTGAATAGAAGTCAGAAGAAAAATTTTAATCTGCGATATGGCATGCCCTCAGCAACAGAATATTCATGCAAAGAGATTGGAAAAATTGACAAAATATAGACATTTAGCATTTGAAACCAGAGAAGGGCGTCCTAGTGTGCGCGTATGAGTTAAGCTAACACCAAGTGATTTGAGTGGAACACAACCAACAAAACTAGCAAAATTTGTAAAACAAGTAGTAAAAGGAGAGGACTAGATGCTATCAAAAGCAAATGGGAGCAAAAGCTTTTGCATGGCTAATTTGCGAAACAAAGGCGCGGATATAGACCAACGTAATACCCAACAATGATTGAGATGCGCTGGACTAAAGGCAGAAACTGAGGGGTTCATAATGGCAGTACAAGACCAGAGCCTGTTCACAAGGAATTGTCAAGCAAATATAATAAGAAATGGAACTGATCCTAGATGTAGACTATGTGATGATAAAGTGGAAACAATTGATCATCTAGTTGTAGGGTGCCCAATACTTGCACCAAAGGAACAAACAAACAAACAAACAAACAAACAAACAAACAAACAAACCAAAGGAATACAAAGATCGATATGACAAAATGGGGCAGTACCTACAGTGGAAAATATGCCAGCACACTATCATGCTCCACATGCTGAACACTGGTATGAACATCACACAGAGCCAGCCATGAAGGGCAATGATGTAACTATCCTTTGAGACTTCATGATACACACAGACAGATCAGTTAAAGCCAATTGGCCAGATATTATTGTAAAAGACCACAAGGAAAAGACATGTTTATTGATTGATATGACAGTGCCTTCCGATTGAAATCTATCACTTAAGTAGTATGAAAAAGTAAGCAAATACAAAGACTTGGAAATCGAAATACAGAAGATGTGGCATTTGAAAGTAACTGGGGCAAGAGGTATGATAGAAAACCGAAGGCTAAATCAAGCGAATTCCCGGGAAGCAAGAAATACAAATGATGGTACTAAATGGGACGGCTCATCTACTGCAACGTGTGCTATCTACATGATCACATACAGTGCTACAGTTATGAAGTACTTGAAACTTTACCTTCCTGTGCCCTAGGTTCTAAGATAAAACTCGGCAAGGGATTGCATTTAATAGACATTTAACGAAATAAACATAATAAAAATAATAATAATGCTACGGAAAGTGTAACTCGAACAAATAATTTAATATTACTAAAAGCTTGTGCCATCTTGATTGGAAGAAAAGAAGGTCTTAAACCAATGCGTAGAAGATTTAATGGCAAGAAGAAAGAACCATAGTGGAAAAGAATAATAAATGAATCAATTAAGGAGCTACGTAAACATGTAAATATATTCGAAAGAAAGAGAAAAGGTGCTCTTAAAAGAATAGAGAAGTATAAGATACTTGAGGATAAATATAAGGTCAAGAAAAAAGGAATGGGAGTGGTATTGGGAGAGCTTAAGCAGAGACTACAGGCTTAATCTATGAAAATCAAAAGATACGATCAGAGGCTTGAGTAATACAGAATTAACAGATTGTTTCAGCAAGACCAAAAACAGGTCTAACAGCAGTTGAATGGATAGGCAAATAATGGTGAAAACCTGATGCTGATGAAAGTAAACGATTTTGGAGCAGCATATGTGATAAAAAGGTACATCATAAGAGGGATGCTGCATGGCTGAGAGTTTTGAGAGCGAATAAAATGATGAGAAACCAAATGATCTTGAAATCACGACTGGCATGGCTACTAAACAAATAAGGTAGGCTCCAAACTGGACATGTCCCGGACATGATGGGATTCAAGGGTATTGGTTGAAAAATTTCACGGAATTGCATAAAAGAATGGCTGATCAACTCAACGACTTACAATGGGATTGAGATTCCATACCGGATGACCACTGGAAAGACAGTTCTATGCCTGAAAGACCCACACAAAGGATGTTTGGTCGACAATTATCGACCCTTGATTCAAGGAAATTTAGAACTAGCAGGTGTGGGGAATAATGTAGTTGAGTCTATTGCACGGTCCATTGAAACCTGGAATGTGTAGCTGATGCACTGTGGGGAAGTCTTGGCTAAGGTTAACATCAGAGGGGAATTTTCCTAGGTGACAGTCTGTCTCCTCTTTTATTTGTGATCTGTATCTTCCCCCTTCCAGAAATATTGAGGCAAGTCCAGTCAGGATATACTTTAAAACGAGGCGAAAGGCTAAACCATTTGTTGTTCATGGAGGACCTTAAAATATATGGGAGGCATGAGCGTGAAATACATGCATTGGCCTCTACTGTAAAGATATATTCAACTGATATACGAATGGAGCTTGGGATAACGAAGTGTGGACACTTATTTTGAAGCGAGAAAAGGTGGCGAGATCTGGTGAGCTGGAGTTGCATAGTGGTGAAAAAATTTAGGAGATCGAAGGAAATGGATATAAATACCTAGGAATCACGGAGCACAATAAAAACTGAGGAAAGTACAATGAAAGAAAATTTCAGAGCAGATTACATTTGGAGAACTAAAGTCATAATGAAAAGTAGGCTTCATGAAGAAATAAAATAACAGTAATGAATACATGGGGAGTGTCTCTATTGAGCTATGGTGCAGGTATCATTAAATGGACTGCAGGAGAGCTTGATGCGATGGACCGGAAGACCCCGAAAATTATGACCATAAATAAGGAGTTTCACTCCAAAAGTGACGTTGATCGATTATTGATTTGATTTTCAGTGCACAGGAACAGGCGCTTCGTGCAAATTACACAAAGTTTAGCATAGATAAAACTATTGACTCGCCATTCTGCAGAATGTATAGTATCAAAAATGAGACAATTTATCATACTGTGAGCGAATATAGTAAGATAGCCAAAGAGAATACAAGCGAAGGTTTGATAACGTTGCAAGGTATATTCACTGGCGCCTCTGAGAAAAATTTGTACTTGACAGAGCCAAAAATTGGTACGAACACAATCCGGAAGGAGTAAGTGAGAGTGCTAACTGTAAGATATTGTGGGATGTTATGGTCCAGTGTGACAAAGAGATTGAGGCTCACCGACCAGACATTGTTTCACTGGACAAGACAAGTAAGGAGGCTACAATTACGTAGCTCAGATTGTCCACTGGAAGTTATGTCAGAAACTAGGTATAGACCATGGAGATAGATGGTACAATCATAAAATAGACAGTGCAATTGTGACAAATGACTTAAGATTATTATGGGATTTCCCAATACAGACAGATTATAGACTTGAGCATAACCGACCAGGCATTGTCTTGGAAAAATAAAAAGGATCGATCATGTTTGCTGATTGACATAGCTTGCCTCTTTGATACAAGAATTGACAGGAAAGAGAAGGAAAAGATTGAGGTATATCAAGACTTAAAGAGAGAGTTCAAGAGGATGTGGAATGTAAAAGAGGTTACCATTGTACCATTAATTATTGGAGCTCTAGGCACGATTGGAAAGAACTCTGAGAGGTGGTTGAAGAAGATTGAAATATAATGCGGCATAGACCTTTTACAAAAAGCTCGCCTGTTAGGAACTGCCAAGATTATAAGACAGGTACTGGATACCTAAAGCCAAGGGACTTGGCCTGATGTCTAGTAATTAATTAACTGGCAAATAACATCAATGCTGTGAGACATTTGAATAATAATAATAAGATTCGTCCTGGGTATGACGTAAAACTACACCCGGTTGTAGAGTTTCGACGTGGGATAATGAGGTTACCTTTTATTTCAACTACCACCAGGTCACCCTTGAGCAAGGTGTAACAACTGTTAGCTCTCCCCGAGACCTTGAAGTACCGGAGTGGCGTCCGGCGGGGGTTAGTCTGTCTCATGGGTAGAGGGGGCTCTTTAGTCTCGGGTGATAACCTCTCTAGTGATGGTGTCACGATAAAAAAGCACTGGTGATTGTACACCAGAAAATACAACCTCTTTTGAGTGCAAAATGAATCAAGAATCTTTTCAGTATAACGACGTGAATGGAACTGGAGCAGATAGTGAAAGCCCCTCGTCCGGCAGATGTCCTGTGGAACATCAGCGCAGGCTTGGTCGTCATCCAGTTACTGCTGATAAGTTAAGGAGACGGTGGAGCAAAGAGATAAATATGATAATAATGGAGTGTTACTTTCGATGTAAGCCAGTTGATGAGAATCGAGTACCTGTGAGAGGCTACAGACAGCTAATACACAAAGAATGGTAAGAAAGAGGCACGTTTACATCAACGGAACAGAGAATAGCGGATCAGGCTAGAGCTATAAGACAGAATAGTTTGTTGACAGATATGGAGTTGGAAGGAATAAAGAGGAAGGTGCTAAATGATGACGTACAAGAGGGACAAGCAAATGTTGAAAGACAGGACCTAAATTTAACCACGTATAGTGAAAAAAATAATGAAGTTAAATAATATAGAAGAGAAACCTGCTGACGATAGTTCTTATTGGGAACAAACCAGACAATACCCAGAGTTAGATGATGATGAGAATGGAATAGTGAATAGACTACTTGAAATAATGTCAAAAAAATAATACACGGAAATAACTTCATTTAAGAAGATAGATAGGTGGAAGCTGAATACTATTTACGCAAAAAGTAAACAAAGTTTGTACTTATATTGAAACTGATAACATCACACAAACAAACAATTTGTTGAGGGCTGAGAGTACGCTGGTTGGAGAAAGACTAGGACTAACAATTAGAGGGAGAACATATGAACAGAACGAGCCATGGTGGAAAAGAAGGATCAAGAGGAGCATCATAGAACTGCGCAAGCACATTAGTATACTAGATCGAGAACGAAAAGGAGAGCTGAGATCGAGGATAAAGTACCTGGAAGTAAATAAACAGTACAAAATTGATAAAAAAAGGAATTTTGATAGTGATTGAGGAATTGAAACAACGATTGCAAACCAAGACAGCTAAAATTAAAAGGTGTGAACAACGAACAAACCAGTTTAGGCAAAATCGCCTATTTAGTACAGACAAGAAGAAATTCTTTCAGGAAATTGATGGAACTATTAGACGAGATAAGATAGTGCCGAATTTAGAGGAGAGTTTAAGATTTTGGGGGGATATTTGGAGTGATGGTGACAGACACCATAATAAAGAAGTGGAATTGTTGAAGAATTTAAAGGAATAGCCTTGAGTAAGAGAATGTGAGAATAACTATTGAGCAAGTAAAGAAAGGGTGTCGGATGTTTCCGAATTGAAAGGCACCTGGTCCTGATGGAGTGCACGGGTTTTGGTTTAAGAGAGTAACATCATGTCATGAGAGGATAGCAAGACAACTGACTATGCTGATTATGAACAATGGTACACTACCAGAATGGATGACAGTAAGTAGGACTATTTTGTGTCAGAAAGATCCACCAAAAGGGAATGAAGTGAGTAATTTTAGACCAATATCATGCCTTCCACTTATGTGGAAATTGATGACAAGTATTTTGGCAAACAATATGTATGCCTATCTTGAAGACAATAGTTTGCTTCCATGTGAGCAAAAGGGGTGCAGAAGAAAATCTAGGAATACGAAAGATCAACTGCTGATAGACCAAATGATTTTAAGAGATTGTAAAAGGAGACAAAGAAATTTAGCCATGGCCTGGCTGGACAATCGAAAGGCGTACGATATAGTGCCCCATTCATGGATTCTCGAGTGTATGGAAATGTTTGGTATTGCTGAAAATGTTAGGATTTGTAGCAGGTAGTATGAATAAATGGAAAACAATGCTTATATCATCGGGAGAGTAGCTAGGAACAGTCAATATTAGAAGGGGGGTTTTGATACTGAGAGGTGTTTATGCTGGACACGAATTCAAAGCGAAAAAAGCTAAAGTTAATCATATGTTTTTTATGGACGATTTCAAGCTATTTGGTAGGACAAAAGATCAGATTGATTCATTAGTAAAAACAGTAAATCTGTTCAGTGGTGACATTGGTATGACATTGGGGGTAAACAAGTGTAGCGTAATAGTAATGAAAAGAGGAAAATTGACTGAATGTGATGGAATTCAATTACCAAACGGAGAAGTTATAAAGCAAGTTGAAAAGGCTGGACATAAATATCTTGGAGTGCTCGAGTTGGGTGGTGTTATGGAGAGTGATATCAAGGAAAAATTTCGCAAATAATATTTTAGAAGGTTTAAAGTAACATTCAAGTCAGGTCTAAATGATAAAAATAAATGTCTAGCTGCAAATATGTGGGCTGTATCGCTTCTGAGATACAGTGGAGGAATACTAACAAAAACACCAAAGATCATGACTATTCATGGAGCATTACATCCCAAGAGTGATGTAGATAGGATTTGTGTCCCACGTGGAAAAGGTGACAGAGGTTTGATCAGTTGTGACGGATGCATCAGAGGTGAAGAAAACAGTTTAGAGTGGTATATTAGGAATAGTTCAGAGTATACACTCCAGTTACTGAGTGAATCAAATATTATTGATACGGAAGCATCGACAGAGCCAGATGAATTTAAGAAAGTGGCTATTGATGAGTTAAAAAACAAGTGGAGAGAGAAGAGAATGCATGGACAATTTGTTCAGGAGATCAAGGAGGATATAAATGAGAGTAAACCTTGGAACTGGGTGAAAAAGTCAAATCTTAAATCAAGTACAACTGCATTGATTTTCTCTGCTCAGGAACAATCGTTAAGAACTAATTACACAGAATTCCATATAGATAAAACATCTGAATCACCACTTTGTAGATTGTGTGGTATCAAAGGGGAAAGCATCTCGCATATCATTAGTGAATGTGGTAAACAACTTGCCCAAAAACAATACAAGGAAAGGCATGACAGTGTTGCACAAAATATTCATTGGGATGTATGTGGTATGTATGGCCTTGAAAGAGAAAATAAATGGTATGACCATTTACCACAGAGTGTCATAAAAAATGAAGAGACAAAAATTCTATGGGATTTTAAAATTCAATGTGATAGGTGTGTTCAAAACCGAAGACCTGATATTGTTGTTATTGAGAAATCAAAGCAGGAGTGTAAGATCATTGATATTGCCGTGCCAAATGATGATAAAGTTGGAAGTAAGGAGCAGGAAAAGACAGAGAAGTACCAAGATCTCAGACAAGAGATAGCAAATCTTTGGGGAATGAAAAATAGTCAAGTGATTCCAATTGTGATTGGTGCTCTAGGCATGATATCACAAAAACTAGAAACGTGGCTTGGGGAAATTGGAGATAGCATAAGAACAGAGACATTGCAAAAGAGTACACTCCTTGGAACTGCTAGGCTATTAAGAAGAACTTTAGAGATGTAATCCTTGACGATTACCATAGTAATGAACCCTTGGACCTGAGGTTACTAGTTGTAACCAGATCTAGAGGAAAACCTTTCCAGTATCATACTGTGAGCATTAGCATTCACCATATAATAAGATAACAGCTATAAACACATGGACGGTTGCAATTTGTAGATATGGAGCAGGGATAATTGACTGGAAAGAAAGTGAATTAAACAGTATTGTCAAAAAAACTAGAAAAACATTGACAATGTGTGGAACAATGCACCCAAAAAGTGATGTAGACAGGTTGTACATAAGAAATGAAGGAAGGTGAGGATTGTGCAGTATAGAGTATGCCGTTAGAGGAGAAGAAAATAGTTTGGGATATTATGTGTTAAGCTCAGAAGAAACATTGCTGAGAGGAGTTTTGGTAGCTGGAAAAATCACGACTGAAGGTACTGTTAATTCCAATGACCTTAAAAAGCAGAGAGCTGAGGAACGTAAGAAGACATTTTTGGAAAAGAAGATGCATGGTCAATTCAGTAAAGAAATACCGGATAGCATTGACAAGGAAAAATCTTGGTATTGGCTATCCAAAGGTGATGTCAAAGTTGAAACAGAGGCTGTACTATGTGCTACCCAGGAACAGGCACTTAGAATAAACTATATTAAGCATCATATTGACAAAAGCATTGATAGCCCCCTGTGCCGAATGTGTGGAAAGTGTGGAGAAAAATGTTCAACATATTGTTAGTGAGTGTGAGAAACTTGCCCAGAAAGAGTACAAGAGAAGACACGATAATGTTGCTAAGAAGATAAACTGGGATTTCTGTAAGATACATGAAATAGCGCACCATAAAAAATTGTATGATCGTGTTGTAACTGATACTGTTGTAGAAAATGACAGCGTCAACTTCTCTGGCACATAAAAATACAGTGTGGCAATGTGATAGAGGCAAGAAGGCCTGATATTGTTGTAACTGATAAGAAAGAGAAAGCTTGCATCATTGTGGACATTGCTGTACCTTCTGACAGAAGGGTAGAAGAAAAAGAACAAGAAAAAGTAGAAAAATATGAAGATTTGAAGAGGGAGATCGGAAGAATGTGGGGAATTAGAAAAGTGCAAGTAGTACCAGTAGTAATTGGAGCCCTCGGGAGTGTACCCAAAGGATTTAATAAATGGATTGAAAAGCTTGACATTCCATGCAATATCGTTGATATGCAAAAGATTGCACTGTCAGGAACAGCAAGAATACTACGGAAAGTATTAGAAATGTAACTATGGGAGAAGGTCCTCTTGTTAGCCCTTGGTCTGAGCTCCTTGCACAGAAAAAGATCGTCTACCAGGTTCAATGTTTGTTTTAGGGATAATTAGCCGAGAACCATTGCCTCGTGTCGATATTTTGTGGTTGAAGTGTTGGAACTGAACTACGGTATTCTTTTTGCGTCGTTTATATGTTTAAATACTTCAGTAGCAAAACGTTCTCTGAGTTTTGACACCATTGACTTCGTCACATCATTATTAATAATCTTGCAGGCTTTACTTTCTATTTGTGCTATCTTCTGATGGTAAAACGTAACGCTGAGGTTAATTGGAACACAGCATAGCATTATCGGTTCTATCATTGTGTGATATATTGTGGCTGCTGTTTTTGAACTGAGATTTGATCTAAATCTTTTTAACATTTTGATGCGCTGAGAAACTTTTATCAGGATCTTTGTTTATTGTTCCGCTAGTGTTATGTGGTTTTCCAGAGTTATTCCAACATACTTCTATGTGCTTTCAGAACTTATGAGAGAACCAAGAATAGAAACATTGCAAGGCCTTGTGAGTCTAGCTTTTTGGCGGCAGTGCCATAGAGAACAACTTCAGTTTTTCAGGTTTGAAATTAGGTACCAGGCTATTGTTCTTAAACCATGTGATCAGCAATTCGCTTTCCCTTATAAGTATCTCTTCAATTTCTTTTGATTAGTGACTGGAAAACAAAAGCACTGTATCATCAGCATACATCAACATAGTGCACTCTTCAAGACTTAAATAAGCATCATTTATCAGGATCGGGAAGAGAAGAGGTCCCAAAGTTGATCCTTGAGGTACTCCTGATAGTATACGTTGTGAGTCAGACTGTGTTTCTCCAGAGCTAACAAACTGTTGCCTGCTGAAGAGATAGTCAGCTATCCATTGCTGCTCAATTCCAGAAATACCATAGCAGGGGAGCTTGCTTAGTAGGCAAGAATGATTCACAGAGTTGAAAGCTTTGCATAAATCAATGAACAGAGCACAAGTGATCTTCTTCTTGTCCATATTTTGTCTTGCATAGTAATGACAATAAAGTACTGCACCTTGGGTGCTTTTTTCTTTCTAAATCCATATTGGTGTTTGTAAATAAGTTTGGTTGACTCCAAGTATTCCACGATTTGTTTGGAAGCAACGGTTTCTCATAGCTTTGATAGAACATTTGATACAGATATCGGTCGATAGTTATCTAGGGAGCTTCTTTCACCAGACTTATAAATAGGCAGTACTTTCCTATCTTTTCAATGGATGGAAAGACTCCTCTACTCAAACTAGACTTTATGAGTAAATGTTATTGACATTGCCATACCCAGTGATGTCAGAGTATGAGAGAAAGAGTTTGAAAAGATCGATAAATATAAATTATAAAAGGATGAGATTGATTATGAAGCGTTCGGAAAGTGTCTGTAATCCTGATTGTCGTTAGAGCATTCGGAGCAACAACAACTCTGAGAAATTCGTCATGAAAGCAGGAATAGAACTTAGTATGAAACATGTGCAGAAAACAGTTTTGTTAGGGACAGCCAGGATTTTACGATTGGTACTTGGTTTCCAAGTATCCTGATTCAAGACCTGTGAGTTCTTTGGCAACTTGTTGGTGCCCGCATTCACAGTAAAAATCCCAAAGCACTTAAGATCCAATGCTTTGAGCTGAAAACTATTAAACATAATAACAACAATTGGTTTAAAGCTGGCAAAAGTAATAGTGTTAAACTAATTAAAGCCAACTAGAGAAAATGTACGCAGAAGTCTAATTAGACAAAGCCAATATTTACAATAAAGTTTTACATAATTTATAGCTGCAGTCAAGAGTTTCTTTTAGCAGAGTCTGCCATAATTTTTAACCAACAAACCGGACAGTATCAATGCCATACAGTTTTGTTCTAGCTTTAGCCAAAAAACAAGATTAGTACTGCCACGAAGAATATACGGCATAGCTTTGGTAACATATACTTCTGCCATAAAAGATGGATTCAAGTTGTTTATGGTTTTATTAATCTGAGTAAGGAGCAGCTGTAAATTTAACTGGTGAACAGACACCGAACTACTTCAATTAATAGTTCCTCAAAGTTTTAAGTACTATCTTTGTGTATGATTCTTAGGGCTCTTTCATGGATCTTCTTTATCTTGTTATACGATTTCTTTTCATGAAACATCCAAACAAGTGGAAAATAACTGAAATGTGACGTTACAAAAGAGTCCACTGTTATTTCTAACTGTGACTTTTCCATATATTTGACAGTCCTTCCAGTGCATGTAGCTATTGGCTTGCTTTCCTACCAACATTAATAACGTGATTTTTCAAACTCAGTGTTCTGTCCAGTGTCATCCCTAGAAGTTTCTCTTTCTCACTTCCTGTATCAAAGATCCAGAAATACTTACATTTACTCATCGTCTTTACTCCCCAAGACAAGCAAGTGACTTTCATCCTCATTCATCTTCATATAGTTATTTTCAAACAAGAGAGATAACAAAGAGGCATCCCCTTCAAGTGATACTAAGATTGAACACAGATCTGAACCCAGTGACGGACCCAGATATGATTTACCAATGCACCGGATCAATTAAAAACTCAAAATTATGTATTCTAGTAATTATACATCCTTTGTTTCTACTAATGGACTCGATCTACTCAATCCGTCCCTGGAAACATTATCAAAGATAGTAGCATCATCTAATAATTGCAAGTTTCAGTATCTTTCACCAAGTATAAAGTCATTAATACATATATTGAAGAGCAGGGGTCCCAAAACTGAAACTTGGGGAAAGCCTACAGAGGCCTGTTTCGAAGTGCTCAAATAGCCATTGAGCTTAACGCTCTGCTGCCTTTCATTTAAGTAACTATAAATTAGTTTAAGAGCTGATCGGCAAAAGCCATAAGCAGACAATTTGGTACATAGCAGTTCATGATTTAAGCAATCAAACTCCTTGGAGAGGTCCATCAAATCTGCTACGGCGAATCCTTTTCTGTCCAGAACTGGTTTGCTTTTCTGAAGAAGTCGTACTAGAGCCTGTTGAGTATTGTAACCCTCGCAAAATCCACAGAGATATGGAGATAAGAAAGGTATCGAGTAAGCTACAATTTGCACAGATATTAAACGCTCGTAAACTGTAGCAACTACAGACAGAATGGTTATTGGCCTGTAATTGCTCTTTATCATCTGGTCATTTGATTTTGACACACACGTTACCTAACCCATTTTAAGTTCGGGAGGGAAATTCCATCGTCAATACTTGGATACAAAGATGAAAACAAATAGAAATGATGTGGTAATTTCTGGATTATGCCCAAGAGGTGATGAGTACAATGATAAAGCCACCAAAGTCAATGAACATCTGGAAAGTATTTGCAATTCGAGAAATATAGGATTTATGAAAAATGAAAATATCGACGCTACGAGACATCTCAACAACAGCAAGCTGCACCTTAACAGAAAGGGTGATGCAATTCTTGCAAGCAACATTCGGAACATTATAAAGAAATATTGATGGAATGACACTTTTGGTATGATTAACGATTTATTATTAAATAAAGACAGCATAGACTTTGTAGAAAAAACTATCTTAAGTTCACCAATCCAAGAAATTGCCAATGAAAGCACATTTGATGGTATTCAGGATGCTCATACTATGCTAAAAGATTTGAAAACTAAAACCCATAGAGGGATAATAATAGCATACCTGAATATCAACTCTATACGAAACAAATTCGAACTTCTAAAATGTATCATTTCAGATAACATTGATATTTTAACAATTGCTGAAACAAAACTTGACTTAAACTTCACAACCAACCAGTTCTTACTTAAAGGTTTCAGACCTCCATTTAGATATGACAGAAACAGTAATGGTGGAGGAATACTGATCTATGTTAGGGAAGGGGTTCCAGCAAAGGAAATAAAATCGTATAATTTCCCTGATAAAATTGAATGTGGATTTGTTGAAATTAATCTAAAAAACAAGAAATGGCTTCTTGCGAATATATACCGTCCTCCTTCTCAAAATGGAAAATATTTTTTTGAAGAAATAGGGAAATCGCTTGATGCCCATAGTACTAGGTATGAAAATTTCATTTTGATGGGGGATTTCAATATGGAAGAACAAGAAGCTGACATAGGCAATTTCTCGGAAACATATAATTTGAAAAATTTAATGAAAAAACCAACATGCTTTAAATCCGATAGACCAAGGTCAATTGACTTAATACTTACTAATAGGGTATCCAGTTTCCAAAACACAGATGCGATTGAAACTGGACTATCGGATTTTCATTGTATGATAGTGACTGTCTTAAAAGGCGGTTTTGTGAAAAGGGGACCTAAATTAATAAATTATAGAGACTTTCGAAATTTTAGGATCGATAACTTTAGAAACGATGTATGTATCGAACTTTACAAACCTACCCAAGAAGATTCAATGAGTTGTGATACTTTTGACGCGATAGTCAAAAAAGTGCTAAACGAACATGCCCCCATAAAAAAGAAATACGTCAGAGCAAACGATGGACCCTTTGTGACAAAAGCATTTAGGATTACAGACCAATTACTGTGCTGCCAGCGACTTCAAAAATCTTTGAACGACTATTATATGACCAGATAATGCCCTTCGCTGGGAAATTTTTGTCGTCTTTGCTTTGTGGCTTCAGGAAAGGCTATAACACACAGCACGCTCTCCTACGATTTTTGGAAACCTGTAAAATGACCCTAGACAAGGGAGGCATTGCAGGTGCTTTATTAATGGATCTATCAAAAGCCTTCGACTGCATAGACCATGAATTGCTGATAGCAAAATTGCATGCCTATGGTTTTGGTAGAGGTGCTTTACTTATGATTCACAGCTATTTGTCACAAAGGAGACAACGAGTTAAAATTAATGGGTCGTTTAGCACTTGGAAAGTAGTTCAAAAAGGAGTCCCGCAGGGGTCAGTGTTAGGGCCTCTTCTATTTAACGTGTATATTAATGACCTTTTTCTTCTGATGAATAGAGCCGAAATATGCAACTATGCAGACGATACCACTCTCTATATATGCGACTCTGAGATCAACAATGTCATTGATGGGCTAGAGCAAGATGCCACCCATCTATCAACCTGGTATCCTGAAAACTATATAAAACTAAATGCGGACAAATGTCATTTTATGATATTTGGCGAGAAAAAAGATAAGATGAAATTACATGTAGGTAAGGCGGTAATAGAAGAAAGTGATGAAGAAACATTACTGGGAGTTATACTAGATACAAAACTTAACTTTAAAACTCATTTGCAAACTCTTTGTAAAAAGGCCAGCCAGAAACTGCATGCTCTATCTCGCATTTCAATTTTCATGGAACCCAAGAAATTAAAATTGATGATGAACACTTTCATAATGTCACAATTCAGCTACTGCCCTCTAATTTGGATGTTCCATGACAAAAATATTAATAACAAGATAAACAGGATACAGGAAAGGGCTCTTCGAATCGCATACAAAGACAACAATTCTCCTTACGAGAAATTGTTAGAAAATGATAATTCGGTATCTATTCATCAGAAGAACCTACAGTTGCTTATGGTTGAAATTTACAAAACAAGGAATCACTTAAATCCTTCGTTTATGATGGATATTTTTGAAGAAAAGTCAATGCCGTATCAGCTAAGAAGCTCTAGCAATTTAAACCTACCAAAAGTGAGAACCACATGCTATGGTACAGATGCCGTAAGGTTCATGGGTCAAAGAGTATGGGCAAAATTACCCGTAGAAGTGAAAACTTCAGACTCTTTGACTATTTTTAAGAAACATCTTAAGACAACAAAATGCAAACATTGCAACTGTAGGATTTGCAAACCTTTTATATATGGTCTAGGTTATTTGTAAAATAATTTTATTAGGAATTTCTTTTGTATACCTTTTTGTAAATAGTTGGCCTTAATTAGCTTTTATTTTTAGCTATTTCGAAAAGCCAACTTTAAATTAAAGTATTAATAATAATAATAATAATAATTGGATTGAAATGCTGTTGGAGTATGTCAGTACATATATCCAGATAATCCCTTAAAAGCCTGTCCGGGATGCTGTCAATAGGAGAGTGTTTCTTTACTTCTTTTCTTTCATTACTGCCCGGGATGCTTTGGGGATACTCTGTTGGTTGTGACGGAACTAGAGGGAAAGTATGAGCTTTTATTCAAAGATATCAGTTTCACACTTGGATGGGAGCTGTATTTTTTAACTGCAATCTCTATGAGATCATGAATTCCATCTATATTTTGGAGAGCATCCTTTGGCTGAAAGGTTCTTAAGGAACCAGTTATATTTACCAAATATTCTTTAAAGATCTCAGCTTCTTCTTTGTCATCAGTAACAAGTATTTCATTTTCCAAGAGAGCAATATTTAAAGGAGCCTGTATTTTATCAGAGAAAAACAGCTTGACTGTTATCCAGAATTTCCGATTATCTGTCAAGCATTTGATATCTAAAGTTTTATAGTAGCCAAAGTTAGCATTGTGCAACATTTTAATACACCTATTGCGTTGTCTCTTAAAAGCATTTCAGGTGTCTTGACTTTTGTTCTTATTGTATCTATTGCGAAGGTCAAAATGAGTATGTATTCCTTTTCGAAGGGCTTTTGTCACAAAGGGACCAATAACAGCACAGACATACTTCCTTTTGATCGGTTTCTCCATTCACCTACAGTAGGTAATCCTTAAGTGTCTACCTAAAGTTACTTGTATCAAATTTACTATAATCTCTATACACAACTAGTCTGGGACTCCTTTTGATAAAGCCACCCTTTAATATAGTTTATATATCCTTTTGATAAAGCCACCCTATAGAGTCCTTCTCCCCTGTAGAAAGCATATTTTGTTCAACAGCAGTGCATCAAATTTGCCTGGCTCTATTCTCAGGATAATAAATAACTTAAAATGTTTTCTGAGATTTTCTTTAAAAGAAAATTTTGAAAGTAAACCACTCAATTCTTCAGGAAAATCATTTCAACTTTTGCTCCCAGATACCACAAAAGTCCAAATATAGGCTTAATCATGCGCTCCAATTTTGGCTTTGAAAATTTGGGTGCAAACTATGTATAAAGTGCATCATTCCTCAGAGAAAATTTAAATCCCCCTTCATAAAAAGATATTTCTATTGTCATCAACAATTGAAACACAAATGACCACATATTCATGTGTCAACATTTCACATTATTTTGCAGCAGCATGCACTGCAAAGTTTCAGTAGTGGATATATGGAAACACTTGACTGAATCTTTGTATCTATATTCGCCTGTTTCCACTGGTATGTATGTAAAATGAAGCTGGATAATTCTTCCTTGAAGCAAGACAAATTACATTAATACAGTTGCTACATATTTTAGAAAAATAGACTCCAGGCATGATCAAAAATACTACGTACTCAAACCTTGTATATAGTACACTCCATATGAGCCTTTATACTCCTTCAACACACTAGTATTATTGCTTAATGGTATTTTTATAAAAACATGTTTCGACACTCTGGTCCTCATCAGTTTATAAAGATGAAAAGCTCAGTACAACAGTTCTCTTAAAGTTGGAATGCTCAATAGAACAGCTATATCGATGTGGATTATTCAACTGCCACATGTGGCAAATTGATGTAATTCCATTCATTCAATTACCACATTAATTACACTCTAGGCAGCATTTTCCAAAATATCAATTTTTTAAGCCTGTAGACAGGTTTGTCACTGAAGAATATAGGTAAACTTTTTTATCATAATCTGGTCTTTCTTTCCACTAAGCAACTTCATAAGATCCTTACAAATGATGCAGAACTTAATTACTATGAAAAACTTCAAAAGTATTTTTTTCTTACTTTGGGTGGTGTAAAGTAGGGGTGTGACCAATATGCAGAGGTGGCATATATGCATGTTTTTATGGTATCAAATAGATTTCAAACTATACTTAGGAAGGCTATTTTCATGAGTCAGAGAGATATCACCAAGATAGCAATGGCTTTGTTGATTTGGTAAACTATGTATTGAAAGTAGTAATGGGCATGGCACATAGAATTAGGCTGTAGCACAGGCCCTCTTTTAATATTTTATGATGGTGCCCCTGGTCTAGGCACCTGCCTTTTCCTCAAAGGATGGAGTTTATTAATCATTGGGAAACCACGAAGCAAGCAAGTACATTTCTATTATGTAAATATGGTTATAAAAATCATTAAACTAGAAAATAATGAAAGAATGAAAATTCATGTAACATTTCCATCCTTTCTAACTTTGAAAAATGCTACTCCAAACCACCTTCTCTGTAAAACAGTCTAATGAGCTCTTCTGTGGACTAGATCCTGCTCTAAAAATCACTAATTATGTACGTGTAAACTAGGTCCTTTGAAACAAGGAGGTAAAGTTTCTTTTTATCCTTATTCTTTCTCTAGATTACATATATACAGTAGGGTGCTTCTCTTTTTGGGCTGGTGTGGTTTGAATACTAATCATAAACTTCAACATAGGATTCCAGCAGAAAAATGAATGGAGACAAACGTAAATTAGATAATGCTATTATGATAATGTAAATTAGATAATACCTTGGTTTGATAGTGTTACATTCTGATTCAGTAACTGTTGAAGCTGTGCAGCACTAAGCAACTTTTGTAGTGAACTCAGCATCTGAATTGCCGAACTTAGATTCCCCACTGCAATAAACAAAGGGCTTTTGTCCATGTAAATGTATAACAAAAGCAACATGCGTTGTTCTCCAAACATCTAACAGTTCACATCAAACAGCTTGAATTAACAAAGATAATGTATAATGTACAGCAACTAAAACTGTTAACAAAGTGAGAACTTCATGAGGTTAAGATGTGTAAAGACATGAATTTAAAAAAGGTCATTTGCTTATGTGTTCATGTCATCTCCTCCTCCCCATAATCAAGAAATTAAGCATTTCTGAGAACTTCCTTCACTTTCTCTGATGGCATAATATGTGAATGGTCCCTTACCAGATGAACAACTTTATTTCTATTTATATAAAATAAATCTAATTTCATATGCATTATATCTACATAAGCTTGTGTGCAAATGCAACACTGTAACAGATGTAGCTTCATGATAATAAACTGACAAATGCTGACTTAGAAACTTCATTATCATCCTCTTTTTCTGCACCCAAATCAGTTGCCTAACAAGAACCATGCCATAAAGAAGTAAATAAGGCAACAAAATTGTCTTTAAGCAACAACATCAAATCATTACCATCCAGTGAATTAGGCTGAGCTATTTGCTGCTGCTGTTGCCTCAAAACATCTGTTTGACTTTGAAAAGCTAATTGACTCATTGACTCCTTCTCCTTTCTATTCAGTAATGCAGAACGTGGTTCTGCTTTGCGTACTTCTGCTATTTTCCCATCTACTGTATGATTTCGTAATGCACACACTTTATCAGCAACATCTTCATCTTCAAAGACCACAAAGCCAAAACCTCTTGACCTTGATGTAATCTTATCCATGAGTACCGTGGCTTCCAGTACTTTTCCTATCAAATAAGACAATACCATAGTAAGCACATAACATCACTTAAACTAACAACCAGATTTATGCACTATATGTACCCCTACTTAAATCTATTAATAGAACAGGTACACTTCTAACAGATGAAATTGGCCTAAAGTAGGGGTGGGCAACCAATGGCCTGTGGGCCACTATCTGGCCTGTGGGCCACTATCTCGTGTGACAATAACTTCTGTGGCTTGCATGCAGATTGAGTCAATTCAAGCCAATGTATATTCCATTAGCAAGAATGACCTTCTTAGTTCTAGCAGATGCCAAACAGAACTATTTAACCATAGAATCTATCGAAATTTCCGGCTACTCAACTACTTTAATTTATAAACATCTTATTCAAAGTAAAACTAACTCGTATTGAAAGCAAGGCCAGTTAATGACTCAAAAAGACCAGTATATTTGACTTTCATTGACAACAAGTGGTTCAATGACCTTGTACTTTTAACAGATTTGACATACAACATCAAGAGTTCTTCCATCATTACATCAAAGGAACTGTTCATGTATATCTTTAAACTGTTTTCTATGCTCATACCCTATTTCAACATGAACCAAATCCTATTAATCTACTATATTGGTAAACAATATCACTGCAACAAGAAATTGTCAGTAGATTTTTAAGCATAATTTTAGAATTTCAGGAGTGACTCAGACTGCTTGATATGAAAAACAATTTGTAACTTACACATGTCCATTCAGAAGTTGGTCCCCTGCCTTGCAAAGAAAGAGGGTGTGACCAGCATAAAGGGATTTCCAAACAGGTCTATGAGTTGCATTAAAAGAATGTACCATTTAGTGAAATTCTTTTTCAAACCAGAAGCATGTCAAGACAAACTACAGGCTCTGATACATGATTCCAGTTTCAGAGAGCAGTCAATAGGTTTGTTGCTTAAAACTTGTTAGGGACTTCAGATCTGTGACAGGCTTTCAGCATATAGCACCATTATAAGTAATAGTAATTTAGCAAAACATTGTTGTGCCAGTGACAAACATGATATTGGGGCCAGCACTCCATACCAAAGTAAAGGGAGTAGCTCTACACCTCTCAACTCCTCAGTTCTTTTCCTCCAGCCCCCCTCCCCCTATTTCATCTGCCCTGGCTAAGACACTGAATGCAAACCTAGTATACTTTTGTTAATAAAGCCCCTTAACAAAATCATTAGTTTTATCATCCTTTTTCAAAAATTTTCAGATGTAGGCGCACTCTGTTTCTTTTTTTACTCTCTAATAGCCACCAGCCTGAATATGCAGTATTGTATTTTGTAGAATAGAAGCTCGCAAGTGCATTAAAATTGTTGTGAATAGCATTGTATCAGAGGATCTGGGGTGGTAATGTGATCAATTTTTTGTGGAGGAGGATTTCAACTGACAAAAACAATGTCTAATTGCAAATGCAATATTATTGATTCTCAATGATGCAATATTTATGAAGACAAACATGAAAAACGAATTTGAAAATTAAAAAAGTTGACGTGATAGGAAAATATGACACACGGATGATAAACCAATGTTTTTATTAAGGGGCCTAATCAAAGGTACACAATACACTGTACCTGTTCTGATGCTTCATAATCATTACCAATATCAAACTGTTGATGATGCTTCTTTAATTACCTTTGGCTCGCTATAGAAAAGATTTGACAAATCTAGCCCATCCTCCTAAATGTCTATCACCCTTGTGCCTTGTCAGAATACTCCAGGCCTACAGCTTACACAACAATAAGTCTCAGGTTAAGTACATGATTCAGTTTACTGAAGTATATCTGCCTGATCTGCAATTTACGGTAACTTCCAAATTGCCGTAAATTCTATATGAAACTACTCCTTGCGATGCATGGAGTTGAAACAGACAATAAAAAGTGCGGCACTACTTACCAACTGCTTTAAGGGTCAGGCTTAGGACTTTGTGTAGGGTTGGCGTTAGTTGTAGAATGAACAGAAATTTTTTAATGAACACAGATTTCACATTTCATAAAGCGAAAAATAGGAGTATATAAGTAATTTCTAAGTAGTGCTGTACTTTCTTAGGGTAGCAGGAGGGTTGTCCCTCCCAGGTAGTGGTCACATCTGCCCTTTTGTGAGCCCAGGTCCAGTTAGCCCAACTGGTAGTACCTGGTTTGGGTCCCTGCTCAGGGTTACAAGCAATGGTCAATGGCGGATTCTGCATTAACTCAGAGATGAAGGCGGACAAGCTACGACCCCCCCCCCCCCCCCCAATAGTCAAAGGCTGTTAATACAGGCGGAGGAACTGCTGGGAAGGGAAGTGGTCATCCTAAGTTCACCCTAAAGTAGGCAATGACGAACCACTGTAGTATTTAGCCTAGTAATACCATGATTATGCCACTAATTAATGCTAGAGATAACGGCATTAAGGAGGTTGTACAAGTGTATAGCAATCTCTTGCCCGGTAGGTGCCGTCATGTTAAGCAGGTGAGGCCAGATCATCAGCCAGCTACTGCTAGATATTCAATTAATACAAGAAAATATCAAATAAGAACAGGCACATGGAATGTGAGAACACTATTCCAAGCAGGACGATTAGACAATGTGAAGCAAGAGATGGGCAGATTGGGAATAAACATCCTGGGAATTAGTGAAACCAGATGGACAGGTGCCAGAATATTCAAATCTGAGAGAAATACCATGATATTCAGGTGGGTGCAAACATGAAAGAGGAGTAGGAATTATGTTAGATGAAAATACCTCAAGATGCTTATTAGGATATTGGTGTGTATCAAATAGAGTGATGATAGTCAAACTAAATGCAAAGCCTTTTAATAAAGTGATCATGCAAATATATGCACCAACAGCTGATTGTGAAGAATCTGAGCTTGAAAGATTTTATGAGGAGATGGAGGAAGCAATCAAACAATGCAAATCTGCCAAATTATTGATAGTAATGGGAGACCTTAATGCAAAGGTAGGAAATGAAAGAGTAGATGATATCATCAGCCCTCATGGTTTGGGTGAAAGAAATGAGAGAGGTGAAAGATGGATAGAATGGTGTTGTACGCATGACCTAATCATAACAAACACATGGTTTCAGCAACCAGCAAGAAGAAAATATGCTTGGAAAAGCCCAGATGATAGAACACGAAATCAGATAGATTATATTGCTATCAAGAAGAGATATAGAAATGCAGTAAAACAAGCTAAAACTTAACCTGGAGCGGACATTAATAGTGATCATGTTCCTGTCATTACAACCATAAAGATGCAGTTGAAAAGTGTAGAAATACCTAAAGAACACCAAGCTCTAAACTATGCAGCATTGATGGATGATAAGGAATTGAGGCTAACATATGCAATGAAAGTGAGTAATCGATTTGAGACCCTTGAAGAATCAAATGACAAGTCCAGGTGGGAAATATTTAAGGAAGCAATTGTGGAAACTGCAAAGGAGGTGATTCCAACTAGAAAAAGCGAGAAACATCAAAAATGGATGACGGACAATATTCTTAAATTGATGGATGAAAGACGATTGTACAAAGACAGAGATACAAAGAGATACAATCAAGTAAATGCAATGATAAAGAAACTATGCTAAGAGGCAAAGGAAGCATGGCTAGACAAAAAATGTGTGGAAATTGAGAGATTTAAAACTAGGAGTCCAAAAGAAATGTTTTGAAATATCAATGACATCACCAAGAAAAAGTATTGTACAGCAGTCAGATGGTTAAGGGCAAAAGACAGAAGTATCATCATAGAGAGAGAAGCAATGATAGAAAGGTGGACAGAGTACATAACAGACTTAGTTGATGATGAGAGAGGAGAAATGCCAGGTATATCGAACAACATGTTAGGCCCAAAGATTTTGACATCTGAAGTTCAAGCAGCAGGTCAAAGCATGAGAAATAACAAAGCAGTTGGCACAGATGAAATAGGTGTTGAATTAATCAAAAGCATAGGTGACTTTGGCATTGAGAAGCTGACAAAAATGCTTAAAGGCATTTGCGAATTGGGAAATATCCCTACCGATCTAAGTAGGTCCATCTTTATAGCACTGCCAAAAAAACCAGCTGTGGCAGTGTAAGCTCCACAGGACAGTTAGCATCATGAGTCATGTAGTGAAAATATTATTGAAGGTACTGATGAGAAGAACAAGAAGCAAAACTAAACCTGAAAAATCGAAACTGCAGTGTGGATCTGTAAAAGATAGCGGTACACGTAATGCAATATTTATGATTAGATTGCTATCAGAGAGAGCTATTGAGATGCAAAAAAACCTGTTCTTATGCTTTATAGACTATAGCAAAGCCTTCAATAATGTCAAACACAAGAAACTCTTTGAAATGCTTGAGGATATCCAGACAGATGGCAAGGATCTGAGAAAAATTAGGAACATGTATTGGAAACAAGCAGCAGCTATAAGAATCAGTAGTCATGTGGGCAAATATGTTGAAATAAAGAAAGGAGTAAGACAAGGATGTGTGATGTCACCAGACTTATTCAATCTCTACAATGAAAGAATATTAAGAGAGTTACAAGCTAAGCCAGGACTTGTTGTAGGACGGAACAGCATTAATAACCTTCGCTATGCAGATGATACGTTACTGATAGCTACATCGGAGGAGCAACTTCAAGTATTAGTAGACAAGGTAGTTTTAGAAAGTGCAAAATAGGGTTTATGTGTTAACACAAAAAAGACAGAGTGCATGGTAGTAACCAAAAAGAGGGATATTCCAACTTGTAACATCTGGGTTCATACCACAAAAATAAAGCAAGTGAATTGGTTTAGTTATTTAGGAAGCTTGATCACAGCAAACAGTAGGTGCGACAAGGAGATTAAAAGAAGAATTGTAATGTCAAGAGAGACCTTTTCAAAGTTAAAGAAAATCTTGTGCAATCCAAAGATCACCATACCAACTAGACTAAGGGTGCTGGAATGCTATGTGTTGCCGATCCTAAAATATGGATGTGAGACATGGACTGTGTCTACAGAAATGGAGAAGAGAATAAATGCAGCAGAGATGTGGTTTCTACGTAGAATATTGAGGATAGGCTGGACAAGTCATACAGCAAATGAAGAAGTTTTATTTCTAGCTGACACTGACAGAATGCTGATGAAGTCTATTAAGATACAGCAACTACAGTTCCTTGGTCATTGCATCAGAAAGGACGGAATGGAAAAGATAATACTCACGGGCAAGATAGCAGGCAAAAGGGCAAGAGGGAGACAAAGGATCACTTTTATCTAAAGAATTGCAGAATGGAGTGGGATGTCAATGATTGAGCTAATTCAGTGCACGGAAAACAGGAACGAATGGTATAAACTAGTCGCCGCTGTCATAAGATAGGGCACAACAAGAAGAAGCTGTACTTTCTATCGTCTACTTCGACTCTATGCATCGTAAGGATAAGTTCGTACATAATGTACGGCGATTTCACGGTTGCCCCGAAGTACACATCCGCCGTATCTTTTATGGTGATGTCAAAAAAGTTATCATAAATTGTGTATTTGATCTATTACCGTACTGACTGAAATATCTTTCCAGATCCTCTGCGGTTGTAGTACTCGCTAGGCCACCAACGAAAACCTTTTTCACGCCTACGCTAGAGGTGTGCTTGGATGCACTTCCTCTCTCTCGCAGCATATCGGAACGGTCAATTTTCGGCAAAGCACGCTTCACTTCAACAGGCGTTCCACTGACATAGAATACCAGACCTTCTTTCTTTGTCTTCATAATGTCATCAACACTTCCAGCATCATCGAACACAACGAACCCGAAGCCTCGTGACCTTCCAGTAGAATCACGCAGAACACTAGCGTCTGTAATTCGCCCATATGACCCAAATGCATCTGTTAAGCTTTCTTCATTGGCATCCTTATTTAATCCACCAACAAATATTTTCTGAAGTTGCTCTGCATTTGCAGCCATTTTTGCTCTCTCTAAACAATGTACCGTATAGATCGTGTTCGTCTTACAGAAACCTTTACAACGTGTGCGCACGCATGCTCTACTCTGAGGCAGGCCCTCTCTGAGGCTGAGGAGCAGACCAACCCATTGTCACTATTCAATGTCGGATTCAGGCTATGTCACAACTACTCCCAACAATACAAGCTTCAAAGATTAACACTGAAATAGTTATTAAGAAATGCACTGTGAATGAACACGGAGCTTTCCAGTTGCTATCGAATGACAGTGTCTTTTAGCTCCATTTCATTACTCATTGTTCATCTAATAGTGTGCAGTCGTGTTTTCTTGGTATAATACTACAATATGCCGTAGAGAATACATGGAAACTATTGGTTTGCCTCCTTTGAAGATCGTTTTCTGAACTTCCTTACGGAAGTAATTCACTTGTGTGCTTTCGCACAAACGATACAAGTGCCAATATGGAGCTACTGTGTCTGACCCATAGTAATCCTATGGTCTGACCTAAGTAAATTATGTTCTCGTATTTGCAATGACGTATGATAAAGTCAAAGCATTCACGACACCAGTTCGCTGTTTATCCTTTTTGGTATGAAACCTGTTGCTAAATAATATGGCTAAGCACCATGAAACAGAAACAAAAAAGCCTTTTCTTGACTAATTGGTGGGGGTGGTTCAACACACTATGAACCCATTATATCTCGTGCTTTACACTCATTTGTGCCTCAGTCAGTTCTGAGCCTGGATCCGCCCCTGATATTTGTTGGCCTGCTTTGACTGTTCCCTAACCACTAGCATTAGATCCATATTTGAGATCCCTGCTTTTTGTATTACAGCCTAAGATTTAGTCCCCTTTGTTAAAACATAGAAGAGTTTTGGGCGGCTCAACCCCCCCCCCCCCTCCCATACAACGAGCGCATTATGCTTTGGTCAAGTCCTAACTTGGTAGTGAAAACCATAGTGTAAACCAACTCGTTAGTACGGCTATATGTATTTTTCTGTCAAATGCGTTTAAGTTTTTACTTAACCTTTGATGTATTTCGATTTCAATAGTTCGAACGAAATTAAATATTCCGTATGATACAAGGGCGTGGCCCAAAGACAGGCTTGTCGCAAAGGAGGGAAGGCATGAGAGTGCCATACCCCCTGGAAAAATACTTCATAGGCAAAACTCCATTTTGCAAGTAAATTCTATGATTTTTCGCCGAAAAATGCGGCTTCTCGCATTTGTGTCACATATTGGAGTTGTGGTCGGCAATGTCATAACCGTACAGACGGGTTGGCTGCGGTATCAGAAACCACGCCTAGTTCTTGGACGCCATTTTCTGTCACGCCCCCACCCCCTAGATCAACTGTTCGAAAAGGAAGGGTTCTGCTTTGACATATTCTATTTCATATAAAAAATTTGGGTAGTGAAATAATCGATGCAAACCAATCGTGTTGCAAACAGATTGACTCATCTTCCAACTTGTATCATCTGTAATAAAAGGCTGAAGAAAATCAAATTGTAGCAGGCATTTGACTAATTTGACTTTGGTTACATTTATCATTCCTAGCCATGCTTCCGGCAACATGCGTAAGACGATACCACATCGCATCCCCCGATTTTGCACTTTATTCACAACCTAAAACAACTTTGTCAACGAAAGGGAGTTGATAGTTCAATCTCGATAGAAAAGCGCCTAAAAAGAATTGCACTTAGCTATTCTCTTGTGACAAAACATATAGAGTATGTCATTGTTTACATGTGTGATTAAATAGATAAATCTGAAAGGTAGAAAGGTAAGGAACGCTTTTACGTGAAGTAGTGCGTACATTGTTTAAATAAATATGGGGAAAGTCTACTCCATTATTCACTAGATTGGGTCGAAAGAGAGAACAAGCTTTTCGCGTGCTTAGTAAATCAACATGGCAGAAGACAACAAGGATTTCTCCAAGGTAAGCGAGTCACAGCCATTATAGGTCAAAACTGATGGTGAAGTCAAACTAGCTTTATCACATTTGAAATAATGTACGTAAGAAAATTTTATGTAAATAGCTAGGACCTTCATTTTCAGGGTCGCTCAAGTGATTTGATGTCGAGAATTAATCAGTTGCTGGACACGAAAGAGAAAACGACTAGCAGTAAGGCTTACTTAAATTCTATGATAAGCAACATTGGGATTTTCTTACGATTAAAAAGCTAGTGCATCGTTTGAACTTGAATCACGCTACAAGCATGGGTCTATTCCATCATCAAGTTCCATTCAGAAAGATCCCCCGTCATTGCATTGTATTAGAATATCTTCATTCGCATTCAATTTTCTACTTGATTAGTGATGAATGGATACTATTGGATATGATGCAATATGTACAATTAAACCTCAAAAATAGAAGAGTTATCATCTCTGAACTTGATTTTGACTAACTGCAATCAATTTGTCATAGCTGTAGCATCAAATGAAAAGCAGCCTGTTCTGCCTCTGGACTACCTGCATTACACACCACCACCAGAAGAAAATGGCAAACATTCTTTGGCTGGCTGCCATCCATTTGGGGGTATTGTAACACCTCCCAATTCAAGAACCCCAAGTCCAATGACATTTGGAGGATACGATGATCAGATATCCCCTTTCAGTTCGGTATACAACTATTTTCTTCTATAATTTGTTGTCTTTTCGTGAAAATAGGAAAGCCGTAGCGCCAAAAATGAAAAACTTTAAGAAAAACAATAGTTCAAGGTGTTGAATGCAAATAACCATTGTTATATGAATATGAATATGAAATATGACATATGACATATGACATATGACATATGAATATGTATATATATATATATATATATATATATATATATATATATATATATATATATATATATATATATATATATATATATATATATATGAATATGAAGTATATGAAACAATTGTTCAATAGCATAATTCAACATTGCTAGAAAACTCTCTGTTATTTGGGGGAATTTCGGAAACGAAGCTAATTTCGACAGCAATTCGGAGACAATTTTTAACAGCATTATAAGATGAAACTATAGCACAGTTACCATTCACAACAAAAGACTATTAAGACTCATCTGTGCTGAACAAACCGAAAGATTTTGATCTAACTACTATCAGAAGCATTTACCATTCCATTCCAATAAGGCATTTCCCTTTCTGTCGATCAATTTGCATATTTTGGATTCAAACCCTAAAGCTACCACAAGGCTTTGAGACAAAGGAAGGCATACAATTCACCCCTAATTCTCTCCCTTACAACTTTCTTACTACGAAGAACGAAAGACACATGGAAAATGAAACACAAGAGAAAAACAAGAACAGGTGCTTGCCTGTTTTCTACTCAGAAGTGTCAAATCAAAACTGCTTAGAAGACTTAATAAAACAAACCCATAACCGAAATGAGGTCTCATATCAATCTTGTAAAGTTGAGGTGATAATTCAGAGTTAAATTGATATTAGTATGTTGCATTATGTTGGTATGTTTTATTGGTGTGTTGTTTTTCTTATTCTTTGCTTCTTGTATTCTGGCTATTGTTATAATACGTGCCATTCCCATTGTTGCTGCTGTTGTCATGAGTTGAGATGCTATCCTGCACGCACGTTGTATTTCAACCAGTCCTCCTACTACTTAGCAAAAACTATCACAAAATATAATTCGTTAATTTTTCCATCTGCCGTTTTGGTATATTTAAGTCAGTTAATAAATTCGTTTCTCAAAACAGTACAATGAAATAGGTATCTAAAATCATAGCCCTCGCAATAACTAGAAGAGTCGATAAGGAAGGACCAGAAAGAAACGTCCCTCGTAGATTCCTAAATAGGGGGGCTGCTCTCTCCTCAACTAGCCTAGCTACTGAGAGAGCCCCTCCTTAAGAAGTTCCTATACATACAATTCCTTTACTCTTGTGGTGTATTTATGTATACTCCTTTCTTTAGATTTTTCTGTAGTATCTGTCTTGTACTAGTTAATTGGCATGTTTTGCTAACTGAACTGAAACTGAAGCTACTGTCACCTTTCCTACTTCATACAAATACTTAAGTAGTGGCAGTTGTAGCCATGACTTGACAATGAAACAACATGAATATTTCAATTCTAAAAAGTAGTGGCATCTTGATCGAATGTCTAACACAAGTTTTGAAAATGGGCCTTGCATTGGTTTACCCATGCATTTACGTTCAATAGCATAATAAAGATTGGTATAGACTTATGAAAAAGTATCTGAATTTAGTGATGGCAGATTCTATTAATAGATTGGATTACAACATATTGCAACTCCATTATACCCACTAACACAGCTGCCACCAAACAGTATGGCTGCTAACGGAGGAGGACTATCAAATAACAACAATTTCAATCCACACTTTCATCAACTTGCTGCATCACCAAACCCTATCATAACAAGAAGAAATTTGCCCTTGACACCAACATCGCCTTCATCTGACCTACTACCATCAAATTTGCTAATTGATCCAAGATGGAGCAGCATAAGTCAATTATATGGCTCTGCCCAAGACTTAATAGAAGCAGAGCAAAAATATTCATCACACCACGAGACAGGTAAAAAAAACAATTGATGCATAATAATCTACAACTTTTTTCTCTTCACAAAAAGTAGCAAGTTTCTTCGAAATTTCTCCCTTTTCAGTAATATCTGCTTTGGAAAAAGTTTATAAGAAGCTAATTTTCCTTTATAGATATTAATGAGCCAACGTATACGTGGAGTGGGAGACTACCTCCGAGGAATCACAAGAACCCAATATATTCAAACAAAGTGTTCTTGGGAGGAGTTCCATGGGATATAACAGATGGTATGATAGCATTAGCATGGTCCTTGTATAGTAAACATCTTCATAAATGATTATATGTGCATCTAACCCATAACTATATACAACAACAACAACAACAACAACAACAACAACAACAACAACAACAACATCTAGTTAAAGCAGATATTGTAACAATAATCACTTTTCAATAATTAAGGATCATTTCCAACTTTTGAAAAAGTTCGGGTTTAGATACAGAGCTGAAGACATGGTTTTCTTGTTGTATCTAGTATTCTGTATCAATTTGTTATGAAAATTAGTTTATGTAGAGACAACAAGATTTAGGAGAAATGAAAATGTGAAAGTGCGAGAAAATAACTGACCCGAGCGGGATTCGAACTCATTACCTCTGGCTGTGTGCGCCAAGTGCTCTACCACTAATTGCATAAGTTCAAGGTTTTTATAATTTACGAGCAGTGATAGAATGTGTTTTATCTTTACTTCAGTTGGCCTACAGCAAGCTTTTCGACCCTTTGGTCCAGTTCAGGTTGAATGGCCTGGAAAAGACAGCAAGCAAAATGCACAAATACCGAAAGGTAAAACTTAGAAGTTCATTTTTGCCTCTATAAATTTCATCTCTGAAAAGTGTAGTAAGTTTTCAAGCATAAAGACAGTCACAAAAAGATATGCTTTGCAAAGATCTAACGGTTGCAGTGGCCTGCCTAAGGGGGATCAGAGACACCCATTTTCTAAAATATGGTCTTCAAGATCTGTCCAAAAACGCCACATAATCTAACGGTGATAAGCAGACTGTTCAGTGTTGTGAACCGATGTAAGAGACAGAGAATAAGGAATATAATATGTGTCACATCATAAATCCGAAATATTGTACCATTTACCGTGTCTAACGTAAATTAAAAATTATAGAAAGCTTTGTCAAAACTGGTGTTATCTGATTACCTCGCCCACAATGTAAGGATATCTTAGTCCAGCAAACTGGGAACCAAGTGATTAAGAAATGAGATCCCATGTTGATCAAATATAAAGATTCTAGTACACTTTCCCAGGCCAGTCCATGCCTCATTGCAAATCGCTAAATACATACGCATCCAGATTCAGGAAAATGAAGGAATACAAATGCAATTAAATAGTTGATCAGTTAAATGTATATAAACAATATTAAGGCAGGTGCAGTGATTACAAACTTTTTCTCATGGTTGACATTTACTCCAACAGAGCAGGAAACCTGGCGTCATATAAATAGAAGGAAAATGAAAGCTGAGGGCCTTAGCAACGGGGTCAAAAGGGGAGGCACTTTGCCCCATATACACAGCTCCTTAGATCTGAGAAAACAAAGGACGAGTTTCAACACCATACGTTTAATTAATAATAAATATGCTGCCTAGAGAATGAAAATATCCTTGCTACGTCACAAAACATGCTGTAGGAGCCATTAAAAATCATAGCGAAATTAGAAAGCATATCTATTTGAGTTACAATCAATGCAAAAATTTGGGATAGTATAGTCTCAATACAAAGGTCTTTTTCATCTTTGAAGCAGGTAAAGCTTTACTAACATATGGATGGTCTGATGGACCTCTAAATTGATCTTTCCAAAGAGCTGATGATACCACTAAGACACAATATCAAAGATGGACTGGATATCTTCTAAATCTACCCAAATTAATGCTATCTCTATCAAAGTACCATCAATATGCTTGTCAATTACCTGATTTACTGTTAGTGACATACTAATTGCCTGTGCAGTGTTTACTTCTTCTCCCCCAAAAGGCTATGTGTACCTACTATTCGAAAATGAGAAGTCGGTCAAATCTCTTCTGGCGAATTGCACACATGACTGCAGTAATGGTGGTGACTGGTACTACAAGATATCGAGTCGACGCATGCGCTGCAAAGAGGTACTTATTTCTTTTCTACAAGGAATGCACACATTGAAACATATTATATATATATATATATATATATATATATATATATATATATATATATATATATATATATATATATATATATATATATATATATATATATATATATATATATATATATATATATATATATATATATATATATATATATATATATATATAATTATATATATCATTTATAAAATATATTTATGTCTAAACCAAAATTCAAATAATTGGAATCAAGCTGATAAATTTGAAGACGTTATTCTGACGTCATTCCGTAAAAGGACAACATAAAATATTACAGGGGAGTATGCAACAGCCAAAATGACAAAAACAGTGAAAACAAAATAATCGATCAATGGAACGAGTGGATGATAAGGAGATAGAGAGACAGCGAGAGAAATTTTAGTCCCTTATAATATGCCAATTTAATTGTGGGCAAGTTAATGCTCCCAGTTTGGCCTTAGGTGTTTCAATACTTTTGCAGTGTAAAGCGCATTGGAATAATGCTCAAATCAGTAACTTAAATAATCTTGTTTGCTTGATATCAATATTTTGTAGACTAAACATATATAATTTGCTCCAAAGGTTCAAGTGATTCCATGGGTATTATCTGACAGCAATTTTATGAGGAGTGCATCACAAAAATTAGATCCAAGTAAAACTGTTTTTGTGGGTGGATTGCATGGCATGATAAACGCAGGTATTTTGAACTTAAGCAAAATGTGCAAAATTGCACTTGGACTCTTGATAAAATGTGTAAGAATGCAGCATATTTTCTATTACTTTATATCCAAAGCCCGAGCCGACATCAACAAGGGCAAACACACCTCCATCCCGTAAAATTGTCTACGGGAAAATTTGAATGCCTGTCGGTAATTTTTTGAGCTTTTTATTTAGAAGAAGATCGTTGACAATCATCAAGATTGTAACACTTTTAGGATTTATCTTATTTTGTATCTCATGAATATTCAAACTTTAAGAAAATAAGTTCTCTCCATTCAGAAGAAACAATGAGATAATCAATATATCGAATATTGAGCTTAATCATAATATGATATCATCTAGCAAAAGATTGTCATACAGTTGACTGCATTTATTGACAAACAATAACTTACAACATATATCGCATATGACATCACAATACCTATCTATAGCTATAGCAGCCTCTGAGCAGGAGTTTTACAGCATTTTTGAAATGAAACATTTGAAATAAGTTATCTAACTTGATATGGACATTCAGCTTCTGTCAGAGATATTGATAGTTATGATTAGTGATATTGTTTCATTTTGATTTTTAGAAGCATTAGCATCATTAATGAATGATCTTTTTGATGGTGTCGTCTACGCTGGTATTGATACAGACAAACATAAATACCCTATAGGTAAGTTAAATTCTCAGCTGTCATCATTTTCGTTAACTTTGCCTAACATGAGAAAGAGAGAATTGTAGAATATCCAAGGCTAACAGATACTTCAATTTTAATTATAGTCCAGCCATTCCATCTTCATATCTTCATTTTCATTTATCAAAATTTAATTATATGATACACCCTTTCTTAAACAATCATTTGCTCTAAAAATTAATAGAAAATTAGAAATTTATCTAAGCATTTAAGAACTTTACATTTCAAAACTAAAACTTGAAATCAAATAGAAACCAAAATTAGATTAATAATAAGAAAATTAGATTTTCGCGAATTTTATCAGAGTTTTTGCCCCAGGTTTTTGGACACTAGAAAATCAGAAACTCTGCTTTGCATATTGTAACTTAATATATTGTAAATATGTAAGTTTCTTCAGCTTCTGGTTCCATATTCTACAAGGTGGGATCCTGTAGTGAGTCCACTGCGAAGATTTCCTAGACATAGGTTATCCAACATCTTAAATCAAAAGTTGTGAACACTATGAAGAAAGTTACATGAAACCAAATGCTACGTTGCTCACGTTTATTTGTAATTACAACAAAAAGTTTTACTGCTTCCAGATTTACATCCTGTATATGTATATTATATATATATATATATATATATATATATATATATATATATATATATATATCAACTAGTATTAAATGTACTCATTCTATGTACGGTTATACCCATAAGACTTGCTACGATTTCCTTTTTAGGTTCAGGACGTGTAACATTTAGCAATCATCGAAGTTTTATGAAAGCAGTCCAAGCCGCTTTTATTGAAATACGGACTCCAAAATTTACGAAAAAGGTATTCTGTTCAATGACAATTTCTACTTCCTATGACATACTTGCTATTCAGAAATATAGCTCGGAAAAGCGGGAACATTCTTTAAGGAAACTGAAAAGCTTCAGACATATTTCAGAAATATATTCTCAAGTGTTGGCACTATGACCTCAAGCAATATGAACTTATCAGAAAAAAGTATAAATGGTCAAAGTAATTTCGTATCAAAATGAAATTCAAGATTCTAGCTTCTAAACTGAAATACTTTGAGTGAATTGACATTTTTTTAGGTACAGATTGATCCATATCTGGAGGATTCATTGTGTGGCACATGTCACATAAATCCTGGGCCGTTCTTTTGCCGTGACCCACAATGTTTCAGATACTTTTGCCGCTCTTGCTGGGCCTGGCACCATTCAATTGAAGGTTTAAGACTGCATAGGCCTTTGACAAGACACAGCAAAAATAGCAGCTACTAGCAAGTAAAATCTTAAAACGTGCTTGAAGACATTCCGGTCAAAAGTTTTGGTGTGTCCATGAGAAGCGATATGCCATTCCGAGGCCAAAGCCAAAAATCAAGCGAACAAGTACTCATGAGATGATTGCAAGAAATCTGAATATATCCTTTTCAATACAATTTTGTATCAATGCAAGATTGTCTTAAACATTATAAAAATTCTAATAACCAATAAAAAATTGAAAAGACTTCGCTTTCAACATTTTAGCTGCTTTTATGTAATAACATGCCAGAGTCCAGAAAAATGCCCAACCTTCCTCTAGCTGTCAAATCTTCATCATAAACCTTCCTCTTTTAAGACTCAAAATTAGCCAAAGTTTTTTAACTCTGCAATGGGTATGTCTCGGAAGCTTCTACTGTAAATAGGCTATGCCTTTCACATTTGATGTCGCATTATATGAAAGCTTTGCTGAAATTGGATTGTTGGTACAAATTTCAAAATCTTCCTCAAATACGACATAAAGAGCAAAATTTTCCTCCGGCTCAGAGCCGTGGACCCGTGACTTTTTCTGGGCTCTGTAACATGCTTTCGGTACTAAACTAGTTGAGTTTTGCTTTACTGATAAATATGGAAATTCACGGTAGATCTTAAAAATTATGTAACTTCCTTGTATGCGTTGACAAAACAGCAACATCACTCATTTTTTTTGTAATGAGATTTCAATCATAAGCATACTTCCAACGCAATCTAGGTTCCAAAAATTTTTCATAAAAGGTTAGACGTTGCATAGATAACGTTCTGTTCCTTTGCGAAAAGGTAAGTAAACGAATGAATATCATGAAACATTTAAGTGAACAATCTTCAAGTCGGACCAAACGGAAGGTCTTCACCTGAAGGTACTTTTTAGAAAAAGAAATGAGTGAATGATTGTTTTGATTAATCTTTAGTTATTTTAAAGAAAATTCACTGGATACAATCTATTGAAAAAAACAATTTCTGTCGGTAAGATTATTTTTTCATAGTACGAGAGTAGACTATAATTTTATTAATATCTTTATTTGCACTTTTACAGATACATGCACATTATACACAACTATTTTTGTCATTTATTTATTCGCATTATTTATCTTGGTATGATTTATCTAATTTTATGCTACATTTTCTAGAAATGCTTGTGTTTTTCATTATCATCATATAATGTATTTACAAAACTATTAAATATTTTTGATCAAAAAAATAGTAGAAGACTGAAATAAGCCCTCCTATTTGTCTTACTTTGTCTTTCAAATATATAGTCCTGATATTTCAAATGCATAGAAATCGCATAGTAACCTAACCATCGTGCAGTGAATATTGTCTTTCCTAGACAAAGAGTGCCCAAAATCGTGAAATAAGCGTCTGACGAATATGCCAATTATAACCTCAGAATAGATGCTATCACATTTTTGTATATAAGTAGAAAATGACCTGAGGAATTCCAATATAGAGATTGTCCACTTGGCACTTGTTGGTTATAAATCAACTTGGTTTGATATTTTCATCATTATACAAAGACAGTTTTTTTATCTGTGACGAATAATGCAAGTAATTTTAGTTTTCAATACAAAAATTGTGGCACAGTTGCATCATCTTTCAGCCTCACGTTAGCAATATCCTGGAAAATTTTTTACAAATATTTGTCTTATACTTTTAAGCTTGAAGAAAGCATATACCACATTGGTGCAGTGGTGAGGGGAGGGTGTAGAAGATAAGTCTGTTCTAAATTTGTGACTGTTGTCGGAAGTTTTCTTACAACACATATCATTATTGAGAAGCTATGAGGAAACTTGTCGGGAAATATTTGCCTTTAGCTTCATAGAAAATTATCCCTACTGTGTCCGTTGTACCCTTGCACGTCCTATATTTATGTAGATACTAGAAGTATCGGTGATTCAAATTATGAAAACCAAATTTAGGGTCTTTCGAGGTATTATCCTCCACTGAATATCACTCAAATGTAAACACTTGCAAGTTTCCTAGGGATTTGTCAAATATAATCCAAACACTAGGGACAACATAGAATTTGTAATTTTTTCTACAACTTTGTCAAATTCTGGTAAACGCCTATTTATTGGCCCCACACTGGGTATCCTAGTTCTACATACTTTTGACCTCAAGCTTGCAGCTTTTGCAAACGGTTCAGAACTAATCTTTTTCGAGACCTAAGGAGTTTTCCGTGTTATAATGAAATCCCTTAGGAATACTTTTGTTGGCACATTTCATTATCCCAGGAATTCACAAGCTTGGCGGAATAATTGATACTTATTCACAGTTTTATTAATACATTCGCATGATATGAGAAATAGTTGACTTTGCATGTTAAAGGCACTTTAAAATCCTTTAAAATTCAGCCTTTCATTTGGTGTTTTGTTTACTCAATCAGGTTTTCTACCCCTTTTATTCCAGTATCTTTAATCCATGCAAACGATTTCAAAAGCGACTTTTCTACCCCTAGGCATAATGTGCCACACGATTTAAAGCATAATTCAAATGTTCTAATTAATATTTTCGACGAAAACCCCTTTTATATCTATTTCAGAACGCCCACAAAGATTCAATGATAGCTGCCTTTCGCTTCTACAAACCTTTTTAGTGTCCATTCTTCTAAACGTTCCATCATCTCCTTGAAAAACAGCACTGTCTTATACTGGATCTGATTGACAGAGAAACAAAACCACATTAAAGAAGTCTTCGATACAAATCAACTTTCGGAGCTTCAGTGCTACATTAGTAACAACATATAATGAACTTAAACTTATGCTTAGTACAATTTAACAATGATAGACAACAATATGTAGATATACGGAATGGCAATTGATAGCCCATTGGGGTCAGCTTTAGCAAACATTTTCGTGGGCTTTCATGAAAGTATACTTTTCGACAAAACCGTAAAACCAGGTGTCTACTTTCGATATGTTGACGATACTTGTAAACCTCAACCTGCTACATCCAGTTTTAAAATTTAAAGTAGAGAAGGAGTAAAACAACTCCTTGAATTTTCTATATGTCTTTGTAGGAAAAAGGGGACACTGGATTTCTCACCAGCATTTATAGGAAATCAACATTTACTGATCAATAGATCTGTGGGAATTACTTCAGCCCAAAAGCAAGAAAAATTAACCCTATCAAAACATTAGTTCATAGGTCACTTATGACTTGCTCCAAAACTAAGTTAGACTCTGAGCTTGACATAATGAAACAACTGCTAATTGACAATGTCCTTATCAGATGATTTCCTTATCTCTTGCATTAAAGTAAAAACTAGCCAATACTTTATCAGAAAAACAGTTTGGTCCTGAAAAGTGCCCGGTTTACCTAACATTGCCCTGGATTGGAAATGTTTCATCAAAAGTTTGAAAACCAGATTAATAAAGCCATTACATCCTGTTTCTATGCTGTGAACCTCGTGTGGTCTACAATACTAAGGTCATCCTACCATCTGCTAAAAAAGATAGCGTTCCTACCACTCAAAAAAGTTGTGTAGTTTATGAATTTCGTGCTGATGTGAAGCTCGGTACGTAGTACACACTACGCAGAGACTAGCTGACAGAATAGAACAACATGTTCCCACAAGCATCGGGAAGAAAAGCAATATAGTAAGAGAACAGCCACCTCGTATGTGCAAAAACAATAATCCTAAAAGGAATTGTGATTCTGCCATAGCACAACATCTTATTACAAATCAAAAATTCGCAAAAACACATACAGACGACAATTGTGGGATCATTGGACATGCAAGATCTTCCTTTCATCTCAGTGTTTTGGAATCAGTTTATATTAAGACTCAAAATTCGGTCTTGTGTAAACATATATAGTTCATATTCTCACTTTGACTCTTCAAGTAAACAATGGTGAATAGGTGCCAAGTGGTCAATCACAGGGCCAAAAAGATGCATTATTCATCATATCATGTGTATCCGCTTCTGGCTATATATTTCAGTTCACCTTTCGGTCGTTATCCGACGTTTCATACTCTGACGAGTGTGGGACGAAAACAAGCTTTACAGTATTCTTGAAGAATGTTCCCGCTTTTCCAAAATTTTATAGTTTTTCTCAGTGAATGACAATCGTAATTAATTACAAAGTTTGGGCGGAAAAAGTTTGTGTTTGCCCTAAATATTGCGTATTGCTTCTTCCTCAGTCTAAGTATTTCATTAGTATGCCAATCACACGAATACCAGCCCATTCTGTGTCTTCTTGCTTGAATGTTCTTACCTAAAGTGTAGCCGTGTAGAAAGCACAGGTCGGTGTATGAAAAATCATGTTCAAGTATAACTTCACATATAAATGCATGAGCATGCACATATCCACATAAACATGTGATCACTACCCCCCCCCCCCCCCCCAATGAATGCCTTCTCCTAGCATAGTGATAAATAATTTCTGTTGTGATAAAATGCTTTCACACATTGACAAACAGTAAAGTGTGCAGTACATATACCACTCAACTTCTCAATGTATATGCATAACCTTTTTAACAAACGTGCAATTGATTGAGATATCAACAGCAATATCAATAACAATCATTAATCGATGGTCAATCAAGAACAATCACCAATCGTTGGTCAACAAATAGCAATTACTAATGGATGGTCAATCAATAACAATCACTAATCGATAGTCAATAAATAACAACCACCAACAGATGATCAATTAACAACAATCAGTAATCGATCGTCAATAAATAACTATCACTAATCGATGGTTAATCAATAGCAATCACTAATCAAAAGTCACACAACAACAATCTCTAATCGATGGTCACTCAACAACAATCGCCAATTGATGGCCAATCAACAACAATTACTAATAGATTGTCAATCAATAACATTCACTAATCAACTATCATTTTATCAACTTTGTGGCAAGGTCTTGTCGCTCATATTAAAAGCGAAAATAAAGGAGCTAGTCAGAATACGTTTCCTTGGAGCTCTACCCAATATCCTCTATTTCCACCAAAATTTGTATTTCAGAGCTAGGACTAGACAATGTCACTGATTGACTTTGCAACAGCATAAAAAGTTGTATTCTTAGAACTCACGATCAGGGACCTCAGTCTGAAGAAAATTTCTTCATACATCTTAGATGTCAATATTTTCGACCTGCAGATCGGCCCGTAAAGAGGCAGGTCGGGCTCCGGGAGGGTTAAAACATCATGGGCCCCTGTGGGTTTCAAAATCGTTAAATGCTAACATTAGCAACAATTATCCACCTCTACTACCCTCCACTCTCGATAGTACTGGCTGTAGAGGTAGGAAAGTCTGTAAATTGTTTGTGGTGAATGCAATAAATTATTTTACTTATTACGTTGACATACATTAGAGATCAAAACTATGTTAAAAATTCTAATGGAAAGTTAACAGGCGGGAAAGAGACTTCTAAAGAGTGAATAGGATAAGGCTCTGGATAGACATTGCGATGACCAATTTGTTGTTGATATTGCAAAGAAGTCAATGGGCTGTCCGAGGGCGATTTACACTCCTCACTTAAGTTAAACGTGGATGGTGTCGAATAGCCAGAAAGAACCAAGTCACAGGCTTTCCCGAGGTCAATGTCTGTCAGCTGATCGTTGTCTTCAGGGAATTTGATATAAATTAATCTTTCACCGCCACCATCAATCCACTTATTCGGTAAAGAGACAGCATATGTCTTTGACTGTGTAACAGCAACTTCATTTCCTAATAAGCTCTGGAAATCATCTTGCCATTCCAACCGTACTCTATAGTCACAAGAAAATTTATCAGATACAACTTCTTTTGCATTTACTCCTTCTACAGGTCCGTTATCCTGATCATCAATTTCATCTTGTGCCCCATATCTAGGCTCCATATTACGAATGCCCTGTTCAAGCAACGACGATGATTGGAAGTTTCCCATCGACAATGAAGATCTATTTGACGATGCCGATGACGATGATGATGATGATGATGATGATGATGATGATGATGATGATGATGATGATGATGATGATGATGATGATGATGATGATGATGATAATGATGATGATAATGATGATGATGATGATATAGAGTATGAAAAAGGAAGGGATGATAATGCTGACAAGGCTAGTGATTTTGAAGATGCTGTTGTTAACGTTGTGGATGATGATACAGGATACAAAGAATAAGAAGAGAGTCTTGACGATTGGGTTGATGCTACTATGATATCAAGCATACATGGCTTGCTTTCAGTTCCACTTTGCTTGTTTCTATGAATATCTTCACGAAGACCTTTACTCAACTCTTTTGTGATAGATGTACAATTAAGCAGCTGTCCCTTTTTAAATTCCTTTCTCATTTTCGCAGGGTACCTAGATTTGAGTACAGTTTTACGAAGCTTCAATTCCATCCCTGCAATAGAGAGTGGAAAAGAGGGTTGTTCCAACAAAACTTTTGAGCATTTGTTATGCTTTCTGTCTTCGTCTTTGCAGCTAGCTCTATGAGACGCATCTTTTTGCAATTTCACACCCATTTTGTTTAATCCAGACACATTTGTAACTGATTCTATTTTCAAATCCTTAAATGGGACATCAAATGCAAATGATGTAACTGCACTATTATAAATAATTGGGAACGCATGCGCAAACCCAAACTGTCTTCCCTGACTTGTTTCTTGTATTTTCTTCACTTTGCGTATAAGTTCTAAAGTTGCAATTTCGTATAACCCATCGTGTACAACAGTTGCTTTTTCGTGCAAATTCTTCAACTTTACTTTCAATTCAATCGTGCAACCACTGAGAAAGAAGTTGTACATTGTAGGGAAGTCCACTGCTGCTTGCCTTAAAAATTCAACACACGTATTATTTTCAATATGTAGTAATAATTGCTTTCTAAATATCTGACTTCGAAGATTATGCAATGTGACATGATAAATAAATAATATCTGAGTACTTTTTCTGCATTGGTTTAGTATCTCAATATGTTTGACATCTTCAACATGACAATGTCGTACATAGAAAAACATTGACAAACTGCGTAGCCAATATGCTTCTGGTCTAGCATCAAAATTCACTGATACATCTCTTCTTGCTCTCGTGCAAAAATACACTTGGAATGCGTCATTTGCTATGTTGTTTTTCAATGGCATAGTTCGTTCACATGCGACTGTGGCAGCGAAATTCCTCTCATAGAATATGTTCACGTCTCAGGCTTCCGCCATACTACTACGAGCCGACACCTGTTTACACTGAACATTGCTTCAAATTGTGGTCTTGACAACGAGACTTGCACAATCTAGTATACAAAAGTATACACGAAAATATACAAATCTAACGAACTATACAAATTAAATACGAACAAAGAAATAACACAGACACAGACACAGACACAGACACACACTCACGCACGCACACACGCACGCACACACACACATACACACACACACACACACACACACACACACACACACACACACACAAACACACACACACACACACACACAACTATATTTCGCGTTGATTCTAGTTGATCTATCAGGCTAACTATCATATTCTGCAAATATCTGTTAGGCAAGAAAAACATAAATAGATTTTATCTGGTATCATCAAAAGCAACAAAGCTTCCAAAGCAATTTTACTGTGTAATCAAATTAGAGATCTCATTAATATCTTCCATTCGCTTGAGCTTTATTCGTCTTGAGTTTAAGAAACAATCAGTATCCGTTCAATGTACTATGTATACCTGCAAATATGCATTGCTCCTTTTGCATGTAGTCAATTAAAAAACCGTGAGTGAGTTTTAAAAATAAGATAATCTCTCTCAGCCACTTACTCACTGGATTAGATACTGAAATCGCCACTCTCATTTGCATTTTGGTATAGTTACAATAAAAGAATGATGGAATCAACACAACAGTTAGTAAAATGATAATGGAACATGTACTTGCACATAAATTATTAAAAGATCATCTCCGCGCAAAACAGAAAAAGTTCACACACGAAAACAGAAGATTTACATGAAAAGATTTGACGCATCTTCTAGAATTAGAAATGAAAATCTTACCGAGAATTTTAATACACTACAATCAATTCTAAGGGTTTGAATTTAGAGCATCATCTACACGACATAGAATGAAAATCAAAGACTCTCATTGAGCAAATCTGTACATTCCTCCTACAAGTAAGTGAAGATACGCCAAAGAATACATGACACCAAATAAAAAGTTTATCAATCAGTGGCGCTTCTCAATATCTAGTGTCCAATGTCAGCAAATCTAAAAGTGTCTCAAATATTCTATGAAGTATTAAATGCAAGTTTGAAATAATCTATTTAAAGGCGCTTTTCAAACAATATATCAAAGTCCTTTCCAACCTGGTTACAAAGAACAAAGGACGGTAGTGAACTACAAGGACATGTCACATTACCGTTAAGTAACCTTGATGTTGATTGGTTCAAAACACTTGGAGGGCTTAACAAATTTAGTTTTGAAAGGATCTAAACAATGCAGAGAATTGTGTTATCTTGTACGACCTGTGAATTCCGTGCAGCATCAGGGTGTGGCATAACGGTTCATTGTCTTCCCTTGAGGAATTAAAAAGCTTTGATAAAGCTTCGCCTTTTCCTCAGTATCCACAGGAAAGATATTCTCCAAGTACATCAGAATTTATAGCCAACATTTCGATCGAAGAGGAAAGGAAAAGCAAGTAAACGGAACTAGGACTGGTAGAAGTTTTGAAGAAGGGGGAAATAATCTTGAAATATTGGTGCGAGTATGCAAACAACAAGCCATTCTGACAGACAATGGAAGTCTGTTCGTTGTGGCAGAACCATACGAGCAAGAAGAAAAGAACTTATGTATAATGTGCATGATGGACTTAATGGGCATGATCTGCTAGCCGATGCATGCAATGAAAAGGAATACATGAAGACCAAAGTAGATAAGGCAGACCTGTGCAACAATTCAGATGTCAAAGCCAACCATTGGATTAGTAATAACAGTATCCAAATAGATTGATATGAGATGCTACGTGTGCAGAATGTAGCCTTAAACCAATGAAATACAGAATAATAGAAAAAAGACTTTTTTACCTAAATAGAATTCTAAAAATGAGAGAAACAAGGTTAACTAAACAAATTTACAATGAGCAGAAAAGACTTAGCTTAAAATATTGCTGGCACTATCAAATAAAAAAGATTTAAAGGATCTTAAGATCGATCTTACAGAAAAACAAATCAGCAATCTGCCAACTGAAGAATGGGAAAAACTAATCAAACAAATGTAGTAAAATCTATTGAAAATGACCTAAGAAAGGACAAGGGATCAAAAACAAGATTCATTAGGAAAAGTTCTTTTAGATTAAAACAATATATACAACACAGCGAAGCCCCTAAATTGTCAAAATTGAAGTTAAATATGGTAGACTTAAAGGCAAACTTTAGGGGGAAAAATGAAAATGCTTTCTTTAGGAGGTGTGGAGATCATGAGGAATATGTTAAGCATTTGTGGGAATGCTCCCTATTTGAAAATAAACACTTGCCTAACTTGACAAACATGACAAAAAATAATCCAAAAATATTGAGCATTATACAAAAATATGTGGACAAATTTGTAACCTAACGATCATAACATTTTTATACCTGTGTTACTCCCCCAGTGCACTTGGGTAAAAGTAACTGCTCCGAAATGGAGATTTGGTACTTATATATTATATTATTATTATTATTATTAGAATGGTATAAACAATAATAGAAAAATTAAATATTTCACAGGCTTTGCTAATGCTGAACTATTCTGGATTTGCTACCTATGGTCAAATAATCAGTGGATAAAAGGTATGCATTATCACTGGAAGAACAATTTCTACTAGTTCTAGTCAGGCAAAACTAGGAATCACTCTAGAATTATTTGCATTTATGTTTGGGATCAGTTGGCTTCATATTTGAAAGTTGGATTGAGATCATGTTTCGCCATTTCAAGATAATCAATATCTGGCCATCTAGAGAGGAAATATTACATACAATATTAAATAGGTACAATATTAAATACTACATACAATGCCACAATCAATAGCAAAAACGCATCCAAAATCTGAGATGCATAATTGAGAGCACAGGAATAAAAACCCTTCATCCCCCAACCCCTTCTGTATAGCAGCTTACTTTCTCAAATTATAAGAATTTTAATACTGTAGATTACTGATGCTTTTAAAAAACTGCATTATTGCTTTCTAAATATCCAAAGCTCTAAACTATTTAAGATTGAATTATAGAAAATCTAGTAGCTTTAGTAATTACTATTTAAATAGAAAGCTTGCAAAAACTAAATAAAAATAAAAAAATCAACATATTTCGGAAGAAATGCCTTAAACTGCACCGTGGAAAGGGCACACGTTGGTTCTAATCCCTAAAATCTGAAATTATGATGCACAATGCCGTAAACAATTCAACGCTAAGAAAACAAATAACCACCAAATTCGAAGAAACGATGCAGAAGAAAATTACTTGTGATGGAGAAATCACCATAGCCTTAACTGACCATTCATAAGCATTCATGAGAAAGGGAGAAAAGCTAAGGTCTTATACAACTACCATTCTGACTAGTATCTCTACAAAGGCTGAAGAAAAACGAAAAACATTATGAAAAATGCCATTTAAAATATACCACAAATCATTATCAAAATCATAATGAAGAATACCATAACATCACAATATAGATCATAAAACCACGGTAACATTATGACAAAAGCATCATAAGGGACATATCAAAATAACAACTACTATAGCAAAAATAACATAATATATCATAATAAAATAGAATAATACAAAAACAAAATCATAATAAAAATCACGATAAAGTACCAAAACATCATGATAAGAAACAACATGATAAGAAACATAATGATAAGAAATATAAAATGCCACAAAAAATATCGCTATAAATACTATAATATCATAAATACCAATACAAAAATGCAGTAAAATCATACTAAAAATATCATAACAATCAACACCAAAACAAATATTTGTATAACAACAATCATAGTAAAACAAACAATAAAACACATTTTAATACAAAAATATCATGATGAAATAACATATCGTCGTAATATAAAATATCATAACAAAAACTATCGGAACAGCTTTAAGCCCTGTTTACACTACACAAACCAACCCGGGGCGAATCCGAGTTAGTTTAACCCGAGTTAGTTTAACCCGGGCCGAACCCTGTTCCGTTTACACACAATAACACCATTTCGCGCTTAGGTCTACAGCACGGCAGCAGCAACAATGAAATCATGAAGAATCACAAAAACAACTCAGGAAACTACAAATGTCGGGCGATCGATAACTTTTGGGCGTGGAGTTTTGTAGATAGATCTTTCTTTTAAAGATGCTAATGTTAGCTGTGCAGTCCTTTTGGTCATCTTCTCATAGATCGATCTTTTTCTTGAGCTGCTATCTAACTGCTGTTGGATCTTCTCGGCAGTCCACATGCTTATCGGAAGTAACACTCCTCATCAGCCCAAGTTGAACCTCAATAGTTTCCTTACTTATTTTGTCAAAATGTTTTTCGAATCAAAATATTTTTCATTTAGAAACACCCATGCGCCAATAGAAAAACTGTCACGGGTTCGACTCTGATTTGCGTTTACACTACGTTGACTGCAACTAACCCGGGGCGAACCCAACTCTGTTGCAGGGTCAGTTTAAAGCGGGTCGAAGCCGGGGCAAATCCAGGCTAGGTGTGTTTACACTAAAGAAATCTAACTCGGGGTAAACTAACTCGGGCTCGCCCCGGGTTAATTTGCGTAGTGTAAACAAGGCTTTAATCATGATGGAAAATATCCTATCAAAATAAACATGGAAGTTTAATTCTGTGACATACATCAATAATTCCAAATGCGTGATGAATCTGCTACTCTTTCTGTCCATCTTTTAACCCATGGTCTCATTTCTCGTTTTTCAACCAATGCACTACGTCTGACATTTCCTCGTTTCTTAACAACATTGGATGAGCCTTCACTTTCAACAGATCTACCTTCAACTTGTACAATTCCCTTTCAAAATAATTTCACTAATCGTAATTGAGGATAAGTCACCCATTTTTCTATTAACGTAACATTGCTTCAATGTCCACTATACGAATATCCCAAATGATACTTTGCTTAAAATTTATCTAATATTTACATAACATAAAAAAATTGATTTGTCTATTTCGATGAGTAAAGACTATCAATACTGACAACGAGAAGAACAGTTGATCCCATAGAGAAGGAACAAAGCCTACATCGCAGCTATTCTAAATTTCATTTTCACTATAGCACGAAAAAGCGGGAACATTCTTTTAGCATACTGAAAGCTTTTTTCGCCCGACACTCGTCAAAGTATGAAACGTCGGATAACGACCGAAAGGTGAACTGAAATATATAGCCAGAAGCGGGTGCACGTGATATGATGAATAATGCGTCTATTTGGCTCTATGATTGGCCAATTAGCACCTATTCACCATTGTTTACTTGAAGAGTCCAAGTGAAACAACGAACTCTTTCTGTTTACACAAGACTGGGTTTTGAGTCTTAATGTAAACTGATTCCAAAACACCTAAATGAAAGGACGATCTTGCTTGCCCAATGGTCCGAAAATTATCGTCTGTATCGTCTGGCTATATATTTTGGCTCACCCTTCGGTCGTTATCCGACGTTTCATACTCTGACGAGTGCGGACGAAAAAAGCTTTCAGTATGCTAAAAGAATGTTCCCGCTTTTTCGTGCTATAGTGAAGTTCTATTGTACCAACAGACTTTTCACAAATTTCATTTTCTTTAAAGAATGCAATTTATATTTTAACATAACGAATTCAAATTATGAACAAAAAGCAAAACATAAATAAAAAGAGGACTAAAGGTGCTTACAGGAATTGGTTGTCGAAAGGATTGAAGCTTCAGAGCCTGTATTCTACCTGCTCTTGCTTGCCTGTAGTTTTCCTATCAAAAGTGAAACATTTCATAAACAAACAAGGGTGAAGCTTACATAGACATGAAACTTAAATGGAAGATTCCAACAACGAAAGTGTTAGTGGACATGAGCTTAGTCACGAATCAAATTAATTAGCAGTATAAGCTCCCAGTTTAATTATTCTCACTCCCTCTACTGATAGTGGCCTATGGATGAGTCAAAACAATTAGGTCTGGAATATACTGATTATGCCGTCAATTTATGTCATCCTTGCATAGATAAAGTTCGTGAGCGTGTCGGAAGAAACTGGAAATACCGAAACATCTTTAAAGACAAAGAAATGTCATATTCATACACACATACATACCTACCTACATACATACATACATACATACATACATACATACATACACACATACATACATATATACATACACCAATTAATCATTTGGTAATGCAGGTTTATTTAAAGGCAACTAATGTTGATGTGGACCTACACCTACTAGCATAATAAGCTAAATTACATTTTTCTAAAAAACTGGGTGAAGAATAGGATAAAATGATTAAAAGAATGTTCGCTTAGTGTTCTTTTAACTTGCTTTTGAAAAACAATTTCACTTCTTCGAAAGTCTCTATTTTTTGCCTCTATTCATATTTTTGTTCACTACGTATCCTCGAATTTCCCTCTACAGCTGTGTTATTGAGTTAGTAGCAATTAAACAATTCAATAGATGAACTAACAAAATATTCGTAACAAATGAAAAGATAATCAAACCTCTCCTGGTGAAACTTTCTGTAAGATTTCCACATCTTTATCTTCCTTTTCTATAAGTTTTTTTGGGACAGGCCTTTGAGAGTTATCAAAACCTGCCTATTTGAAAAATAAAATAAATTTGACATTTATATCAGACAATAATATATGAAACATGAAGCATGACATGATATATGATACTATATGATATGGTGCGATTGCTCTGATACGATACGATACGATACGATACGATACGATACGATACGATACGATACGATACGATACGATACGATACGATACGATACGATATGATACGATACGATACGATACGATACGATATGATTGATATATATGATATGATATGATATGATATGATATGATATGATATGATATGATATGATATGATATGATATGATATGATATGATATGATATGATATGATATGATATGATATGATATGATATGATATGATATGATATGATATGATATATGATATGATATATGATATGATATACGATACGATACGATACGATACGATACGATACGATACGATATGATATGATATGATATATGATATGATATGATATGATATGATATGATATGATATGATATGATATGATATGATATGATATGATATGATATGATATGATATGATATGATATGATATGATGTGATGTGATATGATGCAATATGGTATGATATGATATCCGTATATCAAACCTGTCATACTTAAGAACATCACAATATATTCATGCTACAGGCTATTCCAGATAAAAGTAAGACAAAACTGTAAAAATTGATAGCATCTACCACATACAGGACAGTATGTTTTTCATAAAGATGGTCCACCAATCGATTCTGAAATGTAATCCCCTCTGTCCGTCATGCACTTTTAGAATTTATATACATTTTCATCTTCCTCAAATTAGCCTTTCAACTTTTGCATATGTTTATGTCCCCCTGATTTAATAAGGTTGGCTCCATCGTCACATTAGGGTACTTTTATACCGATGATAGATTAAGCAGTGGATCCAAACGTCTAATGGAATACAGTAAAATCCGGACATGACGTACTTCCACGAACGACTTACTTGATACGTTATCTACAAAGTACGCCATAATCGGGGTAAACGAATATAGACCAGAAATACTAAGGTATATGCATTTAAGTCTCTTCAACTTCTTCTTGCAAGGTTTAAAGAAGTCCATAACCTAAACTCAAAGAACCTATATAAGATTTGAACAGCATTCATCGCTTCATTTACTTTGGGAACAGCGTCATTCTGTTACCACTCAGATGGTACACAAAAACTAGAGCAAATGTGGGATAGCCAAGCAGGCCAGTGGACTCACACGACAGTTAGTGACCCATTTGCTAAGTTAACACATCTATTTACGCAAAATTCATCATGAACAAAGTATCAACAATTCGTATGGCTAACCAGCAAAGGGGAACAACTAAAGAAAACCCACAAAGTGTATTACAAAAAGGGGAATTCGTCCCAAAGGATCAAAAAAGAGAATGTTATAACGAAAGTGCGTAGTAGCCGAATACACTATAACCGGGGCATTTTTGTAAGAGTTTGTAGTAAATTATTGCTGAGACCGGCCAATTTGGTACGTATAACGAGATTATACTGTATATACCGGACTAGCTTAGGAAGTCACTAACTTTCAAACTGAAAAGCTTTAGAATAAAATTGCTCTCTTTGTAGTTGCTGTTGTTCTGCAATTCGTAGTAAGCCTGTGCTTTCCTACAGATGTTCAACCTGAGATAGATATATTTATGGTTGTCCTACTTTCGTGTGAAATGGCCCTACTGTATTTTAAACAATGCAGAGCAAGATTTGAATAAAAAGCTCCATCCCATTAACTTTTGCACTAAATGAATATTGCTGCAAATGAAATATTGACATATGCACTTCCTATTATCTTGTTTATTGAATTAAAAGAAATTGAATACTAAAAGATATTATAAAAATAACTTTTTCAAACTTCATTTACTTCGATATTTAACACTACTCTACAATAATACAACTATCTTTAAGTTAGAGTAAAATTCGCTATTTGCAACTCTAACAATATAGTATAAGTATATAACAAAAATATAGAAAGAAATGTAGTAGAAAAAAGAACAAGTGTAAATATGAAATAGATCATAAGTCCAGTAAGTCAGGATTTGTCCAAGCTTTGTTGCGACGACTGATAATAAAGAAAGGGTCAGAAGCACTGGCCATGGCAGCACAAGAGCAGGCAATACGCACGAATTACATCAAGCAAAATATTGACAAAACGAGAGATTCATCAATGTGTAGAGTGTGTGGGAACAAAGGGGAAATAATTCGCCACATTATAAGTGAGTGCAGCAACTTAGCACAAAAGGAATATAAAAGACGTCATGACAATATAGCCGAAGCTAGTTTACTGGGAGAAGTGCAAGAAATATAATCTACCCCAGACTGAACGGTGGTACAATCACAAGCCAGATGGAGTTATTAAACATTAAATTATTATGGGATTTCAACATTAGCAAAGATAACGAAATCGAACACCGACGACCAGATATCGTTGTGGAATTAAAATCAGATAAAGAATGCTTAATCATTTATATAGCTATAGTAGGAGATAACAGGATAACACAGAAAGAGCAAGAGAAAATAGAAAGGTATCAAGATATGAAAAGTGAAATTCCAAGAATATGGGGCCATCGAAAAGTCAGTGTCACTCCAGCTGTATTTGGTGCGTTAGGTTGTCTAACAAAGGATGCAGAGGAATACGTGGTGAAAAATAGCAATTGAGATCAAAATTGAACTGATACAAAAAACGGCGCTTTTGGAAATTGCAAAAATATTTAGAAAGGTTCTTGGATTCTCAGGCTAGATGTTCCAGCTTGCATTCAAGAAGAGCATACAAGGAACTTTTGCTATGCTGTATAGAGCAATTTTTATTTTAAACCTCATGGCAACAATATATGTTCTAAACAGACAATCATACAGCCCATTACATTAAGGCAGGGAATAATTGGCTAGTCTGCAACTTGATTAATGACAATAAAAATACAAATATATTATAACAGACAAATCCTACAGAAAAAGATAAAATATATCAACCTGAAATAAAATAATAACAATAGTAACTGTTAAATTAAGTTAACAGAGTCATTACCTAATAGTAAAGCTGGGTTTGTCCAAGTTTTGTCTCTTCAACAAAATAATTAATAAGTACATCGTACTGCAATCTTGATTGCTTTCAATAAGATGTCGTGTGTAGTCTTATCATCAAGGTTTAAGCCTGTAAGCATTGCTGGGAAGGACTCAAAAGAAGTTCCAAATATTCTGAGGGCACTCATAGAAAGATTTCTAAATCTGACAGTCGAGTATGAATTCTAGAGGTTAGCAATAATAACAAAAACAATTTTTTTGAAACTTCCTACTTCATGAAAACAACATGCAAATGTAAGCCTCTCTATAATTAGCTAGTCTATAAATGGCGTGTCTGACTATACAGAAGATGAAATACTAACTTATAGCAAACACAAACCAAAATTGTGTCTAAAAGGTCAACAATTCTGGATTGGAATATTCTTTTTATTTCTGCAACAGAATGTGTCGATCATACTGTTATGTTCATCAATCGTTCTATAATAAATTTCCTTGTATTGTCATCAAAATCAAGTTCCTTCATCATGTCCAGGAAAGAAGTCGACAATCTGTTCAGGACACCGAGTGCTCCCATAGATAGATTCACAAAATGGACTTCCTTATATTGAGACTCTAGGTCTATTTACAACTGTCGGTGCATTTGCTTTCTAATCAAGTGAGAAGAAAGATTGGACTAGTAATCAGTAGTTTTTAGTTGCTTTGAAACTTCTCATGTGTGCATTTAAATTACTAATACAAATACAAATCTCTGTAATATTAGGCAATTTATATTTGGCAGACAAAGCTACACAAATGGTCAACAAAACCAAACCAAAAAACAGCAAACAAAAAATAATATAGCAATACAGGTCTATACATTAAGGTTACATGTATATATATTTCTCAGTACGTTAGAAGATTAGGGTTAGTCCATGGTTTGCTTTTCATGCAGAAAATATAATAAGTGGATCTATTGATGATGGCTGTAATTTTTTAATATATTATTTAAGTGCTGTTTTTCAATATCGAGGTTATTGCACATTTCAATGAAAGATTTTCCCAAAAACTTCCTATGAAGCCGATGGAGAAGTTAATAAATTGGGTATTACGGTATTTTGAAGAGAGGTTACAAGTGAGCTACATGTATTTAAGGCGCTTTCTACCTGCGTTGATGTTTATATTGGTTTCAAATCCAACGGTAAGCTCAAAGACATAGATCCTAGCCATTCCAATGGAGAGAAGCAAGTCGGGACGCCACTGGTCCCCAGTAAAAATGCAAGGTGAGAGGAAGCCTGGGAGGTCAACACACAGAGTGGAATTTTTAATGCATTGTTTTGTTGATGGTACGACATGTACAGCTGAATTATGTCTCCAAGTGTAGCGCCCATCTTCAAGGTATGACTTACAACCTGCTACAACATGAAGAAGAGACTCGGGAAGCAAGCAAACAGAACAGTCAGGTGACGGTGAGAGTTTCCATTGGTGAAGAGAGAGGGCACCTTGAAAACCAGGTATGCTTAAGGGCAACCTTCCCAAAAATATATGAAAATGAAATGAACAGATAGAAACTGGAAATATAGACCAAGCTGATTTTTGAGGAAGGATTATACCACATAAAGTGGTACTTATTGGAAGGTCTAGCCATTGACAAAAAATCTAATAATAATAATCATTATCATAAAATAATAATAATATGGCTTAAATGAGCATATCCAATATAAGTGTGGCTCTTCAAATATAAGTATGGCTCTTCAGCTCTACTAAAATTAAATATAAGTTTACTTTACCATGTAAAAAGTAAAATTTTATATATCTTGGCATTACTTCGTGAGCGAAGATTGGGAAAGGGGTTGCCCACATCAACTGCAAGTACGCTGGTGGCTGACTAGTCCAATATGGGACAGGCAGATCCGGTCACAGTGGCTGCAGTTGAAAGTCTGGTCTGGCAGGGCCGCTGAAGTTTGCCTGTCCTTCCTTCTGAGGCGTTTCTCTTTCAGGTCAGTCCTGCGTGAGTCCTTGAAGGAGGTGATGGCCTGGTGTGTAGTGTGGCGCCAGGCCTGGTGGTCAGCAGCAAGTGATGACCACTGATGGTAGTCAATATCGCAGGCACCAAGGGACTTCTTGAGTTGGTCTTTATAATGCTTCTTTGGTGCCCCTCTGTCTCGGTGGCCAGTGGAGAGTTCGCCATACAGCACCATCTTGGGTAAGCGATGATCTTCTAATCTGGACACGTGCCCTGCCCAGTGTAGCTGTGATTTGAGTGATTTGGTCTCCGCCCGTTCAAGGACTTAGCTGTTGGTAACATAGTCACTCCAGTGGATGTTAAGGATGGAGCAGAGACAGCACTGGTGGAAGCGCTCAAGCAGTCATAGGTGGTGATGGTAGGTTACCCAAGACTCAGAACCATACAGTAAGGTGGAGATAACTACGGCTCTGTATACACCAACCTTTGTGCCCTTCTTCAGGTGGCTATTGTTCCAGACTCTCTTGTAGAGTCTGCCAAAAGCACTGTATGCCTTGGCCAGTCTGTTGTCGATTTCCCTGTCAATCTTGGCATCTGATGTGATGGTACACCCCAGGTAGGTGAACTGGTGAACTGCCTTCAGCTCAGTTTCGCAGATGGTAATGTGGGGAGGGTGGTACTCTTCCCGAGGGGCTGGCTGGTGGAGGACCTCCATCTTCTTTAAGCTGACCTCCAGTCCAAAGAGCTGGGCAGCCTCTGCAAAGCAGGATGTTAAGCACTGCAAGGCTCTTTCAGTGTGAATGACAAGGGCAGCATCATCGGTAAAGAGGAGGTCATGGATCAGCTGCTCAAGAGTCTTTGTGTGGGCCTGCAGTCTTCTGAGGTTGAACAGGCAGCCATCAGGGCGGTAACGGATGTATACAGCATCATCATCATCAAGATCTTCTGTGGCCTGCTTGAGCATCATGCTGAAAAAGATGCTGAACCGAGTCGGTGCCAGGACACAACCCTGCTTCACACCATTGCCAATGGGGAAGGGTTCAGAGAGGTCGCTGTTCAGCCTGACTTGGCCACGCTGGTCTTCATGTAGCTGTATGATCATGCCAAGGAACTTAGGGGGACAGCCAAGGCGCTCCATAATCAACCACAGCCCTTTCCTGCTCACTGTGTCGAACACTCTGGTCAGGTCCACAAATGATACATAGAGTCCTTTGTTCTGTTCATGGCACTTCTCTTGTAGCTGCCTCAGGATGAACACCATGTCTGATGTGCTTCTGTTGGCTCTGAATCCACACTGGGTTTCTGGGAGGTGGTCTTCAGCGATTGTGGGAACCAGTCTGTTGAGGAGCACTCGGGCAAGGATTTTTCCTGTGCTAGAGAGTAGAGTTATCCCCCAGTAGTTGGCGCAGTTAGTCTTTACTCCCTTGTTTTTATATAGAGTAATGACTATTGCATCTCGGAGGTCTCCTGGAAGTTTACCTTGCTCCCAGCAACAGACAAGGAGTTCATGGAACTTGCTGTGTAAAGCTGTTCCACCATCTCTCCAGAGCTCTGGGGGAATAACGTCAGCTCCTGCTGCCTTGCCACACTTCAACTGCTCTATGGCTTTGGTAAGTTCTTCCATGGAGAGTATTTCATCTAAGTCTTTTTTGACTGGTTGCTGGGGGATGTGAAGGACAGCTGAGTCCTGGACGACTCGGTCAGCGCTGAAGAGAGCCCGAAAGTGCTCCGACCAGCGGCACAGGATAGAAGCCCTGTCTGTAAAGAGCATTTGGCCGTCTGCACTGCTTAGGGGACTCTGGACCTGGTGAGTAGGGCCATACACAGCCTTGAGGGCTTCGTAGAAGCCTCTGTAGTCACCAGTGTCTGCATATAGCTGAGTTCTCTCGGCGAGGTTTGTCCACCACTCGTTTTGAGTTCCTCTAAGCTTGCACTGGAGGTTACTGCAGCTGTGGCGGAAGGCGGCTTTTTTCTCTTGACAAGAAGGCTGACCTAGATGGGCCTGGTGAGCTGATCTCTTCTTTGCCGGCAACTCCTGGATCTTATGGTTGTTTTCCTCGAACCAGTCTTTGTTCTTCTTTGTGGTAAATCCCAGGACTTCTTTGGATGTCTGTAGGATGGCAGACTTCACTTGATTCCAGATTGTTTCAGAGGAGGGTTCTTTGAGACAGTCAACGTTTTCAAGCTTGGACTGTATGCCTGCCTGGAAGTCAGCTTTCACTTCAGCTGTTTGGAGCTTGTAAAGTTTGAACTTTTTCTTTCGAGGCCCTACCTTCCTTGGTTTGGGTTTGAAGTGCAACCTGGCGTTGCAGCACACTAGGCAGTGGTCAGGGTAAAAAGTAAAATTTTACCAAATGAGCAACTAGCAAAACTTGGTATCACAAAGCATTAAAACTGAAATTAAAATATACGCTATAAAAAATTTGGCCAAATTCTTACCTGGGTACGAGTACTTCCTTCAAGCCATTTTTGGAACCTGAAGACTTCACTAAAAGAATAATATGTCACAAAATATTAGACGTCCTTGTGGTTCATTACACAAACATTGTAGCCTTATATAATGAGAATCTAGTTAACACATTCCCCTCCCCCTATGGCTACTATGTATGAAGCGATCCTGAGTAATAACGTAACAGTTCGAGAAAAACACAGTTATGGAATCAAGCAAATGTGGTAAAGACAAGGAAACAAAATAATACTTTCCACAGCTAATGCAGTTTCATTTGTGATCATATGCTGATGAACATGATGTTGATATTGCAAAGGTAAACATTGCCAATGATGTTGATGAACATGATGTTGATATTGAAAAGGAAAACATTGCCAATGATGTTGATGAACATGATGTTGATATTGAAAAGGTAAACATTGCCAATGATGTTGATATTGAAAAGGTAACCATTGCCAATGATGTTGATGAACATAATGCTGATATTGAAAAGGTAAACATTGCCAATGATGTTGATATTGAAAAGGTAACCATTGCCAATGATGTTGATGAGCATAATGTTGATATTGAAAAGGTAAACATTGCCAATGATGTTGATGAACATGATGTTGATATTGAAAAGGTAAACATTGCCAATGATGTTGATGAACATGATGTTGATATTCAAAAGGCAAACATTGCCAATGATGTTGATGAACATAATGTTGATATTGAAAAGGCAAACATTGCCAATGATGTTGATGAACATGATGTTGATATTGAAAAGGTAAACATTGCCAATGATGTTGATGAACATGATGTTGATATTGAAAAGGCAAACATTGCCAATGATGTTGATGAACATGATGTTGATATTGAAAAGGTAAACATTGCCAATGATGTTGATGAGCTTGATGTTGATATTGAAAAGGCAAACATTGCCAATGATGGTGATGAACATGATGTTGATATTCAAAAGGAAAACATTGCCAATGATGTTGATGAACATGATGTTGATATTGAAAAGGTAAACATTGCCAATGATGTTGATGATGAAATGGTAAACATTGCTAATTTTGATGATGAAAAGGCAAACATTGCCAAATAATGATTATTATGATTATCAACCTTTGACATTTCGGTATGTTCCTAATGACATAGACTTGAAATCAAAAATGTATAGACTGACTCACTTTAAAATTCCAGAACAGTACTGTTGCTTTGTATTCAAACAAGAAATTGTTTTTTTATCCAATTTCCCACTGAAATCTTTGAATATATCAGATTTGACAGCAAGATATTCGCTTTCAAGGGTAGTTGTACTCTAAATAAAAAACCATAAATCAATACTAGCTTCCAGCCGATAAAAACATTCGTCCCCAAGCTATCTCTAAGAATATTCTAAATTTCTGATATACATACCACTCAAAGTTTAATGTCCTCTTTCTAAAATGGGATTGGGTCACTATAGGGATCTGGACAAAACATTAAAATATGCAGATGCATAAAAATAAAGTACATCAAACCTCAAAAAAATCTCGGTGTTTAATTGTATCTTGAATGTACTGATCTGGAATATAATACTTCCTTAACGTTACAACTTCACTCCCAGAAGACTCCATATTTGTCATTAATTCTTTATTTCCATACTCCAGCTGAATAAGACAAAAATATAACTAGTTATAGTAAAAGTAACAAAAGTTTTATACCTTTGTCCCTATGCATAAATATAAATATATATATAAATACATAATATATATATATATATATATATATATATATATATATATATATATATATATATATATATATACATACATATATATATATATATATATACACTCAAATAGCTCCAATCATAAAGAAATTTTTAAAGACATAAATAGACCCTCAAGAAAAAATTCCAACTTTTAAAACGTTTCGGCACAAGCCTTCATCAGTTATCAAATATATATATATATATATATATATATATATATATATATATATATATATATATGTGTGTGTGTGTGTGTGTGTGTGTGTGTGTGTGTGTGTGTGTGTGTGTGTGTGTGTGTGTGTGTGTGTGTGTGTGTGTGTGTGTGTGTGTGTGTGTGTGTGTGTTTGGGTAGTACGTGCACGCCGTTTAGGACTAGGTTTAATAACTATAAGGCGTGTGGTCGTAAGTTTTATGGTGGTTCTTCGGGGATCCCTCAGGCAGAGCTTTTCCGGCATTTTACCGGGGGAGCGCATGAGGGATTCCTTAAAGATGTTAGTGTTATCATTATAGATAGACTTAATGGGAACGGTAGGCAACGCGAAAGTTTCTGGCAATATAAGCTGGAAACTTTTGCGCCCCAGGGCCTTAATATTAAGCAGGTTGAGGAATAGGATGTTTAGTTGGGTAATTCTGTGCTAGTATAATTTTCTTGTTCTCTTGTCTTACACTCTACTCTACCTACACCTCTTCTGGTTTTCGCCATTTTTGTTTATTCTGTGTCTTCGGCATTGTGCCTTAGTATAGCTATTTTGCTAGGTGCTACTCAACTTGGTTTCTTTACGGTCCATTTTTACTCATTTCCCATATCTGTATGGATTAACAGGCAGCATCTCTCCATTCAAACTCTGTCATTTCCTTTCTTTACTACATCTATTGTGTGCGTTGCACTTGCTCTCTATCCTCAGAGGTAGAGCTCCTATTATTCTTTCTACTTCTATTCTTCTATTGTTCTCTTCTTCTTAGTGCCATATTTACGCCTCCAGTTAGATGGTGTGAAGTTCGCTAATTATTTTTCTAAGGTATTGTTTCTATTTATGTGTTTCCATTGTACTTATTCAATTTTGGTTATGTATATATGTGCGCTCTGTAAAGTAAAGGTAAAGATTTTTCTGATGAAGCTATACGCGAAACGTTAAACAGTTGTTTTTATTATGAGAGTCTATACAAATTTTTAAAAACTTTTAGTGGAAAGGCTATTGAATTATATATATATATATATATATATATATATATATATATATATATATATATATATATATATATATATATATATATATATATATATATATATATATATATATATATATATATATATATACCATCAGTAGCTAGCGAGTAACCAGGATTTCTCCTTTTTCGGTGCAGACAGAAAGGTTGATATAATGCTCAGAAAAACCAGGAGAAAATTAAAATTTGCCACCACCTGGGATCGAACCAGGGTTTCTCGCATTCCGGGCAAGCGTCGTAACCACTAGACCACAGTGGCTTGTTTTAACTCCCCTGGTTTTTAGCACCTTATGGTCACTTTCGGCTTTCGCCTTTATCAAGCAGCTCTAATATATACCATCAGTAGCTAGCTAGCTATATATACCATCATATATATATATATATATATATATATATATATATATATATATATATATATATATATATATATATATATATATATATATATATATATATATATATATATATATATATATATATATATATATATATATATATATATATATATATATACATATATATATATATATATATATTTATATATATATATATATATATATATATATGTATATATATGTATATATAGTAGTACACTGTAGCATTGAATTCTGTGATACAGTGCTCAATACCTGGATAGTAGATCACTTGATGAGTGGGCAACCACGAAACAGGCTTGTAGGAAAGAAATTGTAGTTTAATTTGTCATTTTCTCCCATTATTTCATATATATTTATATATAACATTAAAAACAACCCTTATCTAATTCTGTCTGCAACTTTGGCAGCTTGGCCCTAACTAAACTATCCTTAAAGTTGGGGGCAACACGATCCTGGAGACAACAATATCATTTATCTTGTCGACTAGAAGGGTGGAGTGAGCACATACAACTACTTGCAGCGCATTATCTATTTTTAACTTTTCTATCGTCGTTGTGTTTGTTTAGAATATTAAATAGCTCATCTCACATCAGATGTCTAGTATTATTGGACATCTTCAATTGTTTAATATATATGCTTAAATTGTTTTTCCTGGACATCTAGCATGTCCTTTCATCAAAATATTTGTTAATCATGGGACATCTGATGTGAGATGACCTTTTCTTATTTTGATGTAAATATGCTAAAAAGTAAGCACCATATGCAGTTGGGACCAGATGACTCAGGGTCCTTTCTGGCTGTATGTGGTGCAAACAAAGTATGTTATTGTATTTTTATTTTATTTTAATATTTGAAGTGATATAAAAAAAAATAATACACGAGGTTGTTGTCAAAACACGCTCTTGCGTCCCTCAGAAGCCCCTATCATGTTCTGAAGTCTAATGATTATACCCTTAAACTCACCAAGTGCTGGATGATATGAAACTACAAGCAGAATACGGTCCCTCTTCCCCTCACTACATCTGCTGTCCTGATAAAGTAGATTCCCTCCATCTAAACTGTTTGTAGGAGCTACCTGTTCCCTCACAAATTCCTCCTTACACTCTCTGTACTAACCACCCTATCAAATCTTCTGATCTATCACGTTCAAATCTTCTCCTCATCCGAACATATCCTTCTAATTCTAAGTGCCTGGATATATGTAATCGCTTTTTTAACGTGCTCTGGGTGACAAGAAGTCTTCTGCAAATACTGATGCGCATCGGTGGCTTTGCAGTAGAGATCTGTCTCCAGGACACCTTCCTTTCTGGTAAATAAAACGTCTAAACAACTAACCCTCCTATCTGACACTCCTATCTGACACTCCTATCTGACACTCCTATCTGACACTCCTATCTGACACTCCTATCTGACACTCCTATCTCATCTAAAACGTCTAACACTCCTATCTGAGTTCTCCGTGGTAAACTTGACCGTGGGGTAGTAACTGCTGACATACTCTACAAACTTAGCCAACTTCTCACAACCACGAGTCCAAATAAAAAATACATCATATATGTACCTATACAAATCCCATGGTCTAAACTCAAAAACTATCAAACATCTATTCTTCTGGACTGGACATGAACAAATTCACATACGCTGAAGCAACCGTCCCTAACTTCTGCCGATAAGCTCTGCAATCAAACTCAAATACGACGTTCTCCAGTAATAGCCTGCCAAGCTTAACTAATGACTCCACAGAAACAGAAGGATTCTACCTTGAATTGAGGACTTAGCGAATTCCAGTGTTAGTTTTTTAGACGATTTAGCTGATGATGCCAATGTAACGATCAGAATCAGATGATACTGACAAGCTGATCCTAGGGGCGCAACAAGAACTGGGCGATCTTTCTGAGTGGATGAGAATAAATAGCCTAAGTCCTAACCTAGCATAGACAGAATACAATATTATACGTCATTCTTGTAAAGTAAACACACTGAATATTTCGAACACACTCACGATGACTCAGTTATCAAAGGTGTCGTAAAGAAACAATCGCAAAGTATAACTCTCTATGAGAACCTAATGTGGAACGAGCAATACATTACTATGAAGGGTAACATCTGTGATGTACTTGCATCACTAAGGAAATTGACAAATATAATTCCTCAAAAAAAGCTGTGTAGTGTCTATTATGCTATTGTCGAGAGTGAGCTACATTATCCAACGAAAATTGGAGCAGTCTTCCACAAACAAAATTCTATACTCTCTAACACTTACAGGACAAGGCCCGATCAATACCGGAAAGCGCCAGATATAAGGATGATTGGTCATATGACTGGCTGAGCGTCGAAAATATAATTCACTCAATAGGTCGGCCATGATATATAATGCAAGGAGCAGAATTAGCCCTGAAAGTCTCTGCAATAAATTTCAGGAAAGATCCTCGCAGTCATACTATGAAACAAGGCACTGTGGAGATCTTCAGATTCCTAGGTAAAACACAGAACAAGCAAAAAAGAGATACCGATAGTTTGCTATGAAAGTCTGGAGCGATATTCCAGTTAATATTAGAGAACCCCAAACCATCAGTCGCTTTAAAAAGAACTAAAGGAGTACTTGAAGAGTTGACTGAAAAGAGCAACCTGATTTAAACACGACCTCCTGGAAGAACAGCATCATAGGTTATTTCTAGAGTAAATTCTATGAATAAACTTTATTAAATATTTAAGCTAAAGGGATTCTTTCCATGCATGAATAATTATATATCATATCATTATCATATCATGCAGATATTCCATGCTACCCATCAACATGCATCATGGCCGGGAATGATCTACATCCTGACTTACTCTAAGAACTAAAGACAACTGCGTGCATACTGTAGAGCTCGCGGTGGATGAAACAAATCTTAACAGTAATGCAGAAAGGAAACGTTCCAAGTATTCAGAACTAGCTTCAGACCTGAGAAGTCAGTACACATCTGTCACTTTTGCCAATCTCCCCATGATCTCTAGGGGTCTTTAGAAATCCATAACATTAACTTCTGGAAAGTGTGACTCTCTCTCAATTGACGAAGACCACAGATATTTTATCATTTCTAAGCTATTGATAATTTCTATTCATACCACCAACTACACCTTCTATTGCAGAATAAAGCATAGACAAGCCTCAATCTACATTATATTCAAATGTGTTTCATTTGTATTTTGTCTGCCTTCTCTACCTCCTTATGAATTGCCATATGTATAACAAGCCTGCTATTTATCCTTCCATTGTATAGCAAAACCAAGGCTAGCCAATTACAAACTACTTTGTACTAATGAAATCTGTAATTGTAGTTTACTTGAAAAAGATTATATGTATCAAATATTATTAATACATACCTGTTTAGGCATGGCAGTAAAGACAAATGCCTTGTCATTTTCCAGTTTTGTGATGACATAGTCAACATCATTGTGCTAAAAAAACAATATTTTCCAAGGAGTCAAAAAAAAGTACTTAAATGAACAACTCACTTTCTCTTTGAATTTCATTAGGGAAAAATATTTTTCACATGTTTCAAATTGTAACTAGCCGTATATAATCACACATCATCAACTCCATTTGCAGCACAATTTCTATTAAACAAAACTAGCAAGAAACAACTTCCTATTCCAGCAACATTCTACATCTTCCTATCAGGTTACTTCTGCAACCAATCGACCATCCATCTTTTTGGATTGCTATGTCGGGACGGGCACTGGGGTCTGTAGCAAAACATCCAACAGAGGAAGGCAAAAGCTAAGTGAATGAATGATAATCTGTGGAATAGAGTTTGTCGATTAGGCAATGGAGCTTGGAAAGAGCGTACAGAGCTTCTGGTTGTTCTGAAATATCTCATAGATCAGGAATATTATGTTATTTAATATCCCTGATTTCCTGGCAGCAATGTCCAAGGCACTATCTATGAAAGATGGAAAGGTCTGCAACAAAACGTCAATGAAGAAGAAATAATATAATAATACTAATAATATAGTTATTTATACAGGGTTGCCTTTTCAGCAACAAAGATGCTGTTATCAACAAGGGCCCAGTGTAACTGCCTAATAGGATAACCAAACCAAAAGTTAATATGTAAGGCCATCGATACAGGCATTAGGAGCAATTATACTGAGAATCAATTGTGTTCCATAAAAAATAGTCCAACTTGCGAAGTGAATTTGAAATGAACATTCAATTGATTCACGTAAACTACAACAAACAAAGACATACGAAACGAATTAACTTTACGAAAAACATGTAAAAAGCGAAAAACTATGCAATATAAACTAAGCAATATAAAGTAAACTAAACGATGTAAAACGAAACTTAAAGCCAATAAATATACTAAAGAAAAGCAACAACAAGACAAAACTTACATTTTGTCCCAGAACTCGATGGAATATTGCGATGTGATGTAATAAATCAATACTAAACTTCTGTATCGAATCTTAACTTGCTTAACTAATGAATATTGCTTAACGAACGAAAATTGCTTCCAATCGTGTTTGCTTTCTAATAATGCGTCTCCAAAAGTTCCACACTTGTGACGCTGATCCCAGTACGATGTCGAATGCAAGAAAAACAACAACGTGACCAAAACAACAACGTGACCAAAACAACAACGTGACCAAAACAAAACACTACAAACAAAAGAAAACAACTACGCAGAGGCTAGCTGCCGTTACACCCAGTTATAAATATATACAATCGTAGAAAAACATATACTATAAAACTGAGTTACTAACAATCCAAATCTTTTAAATAAAGCTTTTAAATTGTTCTCTACTCCACAATTCCGCTTACGATACAAAATGTTCTCTCAACTTGGATTTAAAAACTACAGTCGATTCGTGGGAAGGTATGTCTTTTGAAAGTTCGTTAAGGCAGTATGGTCCTTGAAAGTAAAGGGTTCTTTTGGCAGTTTCTGTTTTAATCAAGGGCAATCTAAGCAATGCCAAAGCACAAACTAGAGCGACTTCATGAGGTTTGGATTGTTGTTTAGGTGGATGGCATCGGACTCTCAATAAATAACAAGAGCTTATTTTCAGTTTTATGGACGAGTAGCCGAGAGGTTACTGCAGAGCGGAACAGCAGTGATTAGAGCAAAACCTTCAGATCATAGTTGGGATGCTCGCCGACTGTCCACCCAACAGCAAATGGGTGCAACACTAAGGAAATTAAAGGCGGCGAGGAAAGGAGCTAGTCAACCTACATTAGTATGCCGATGGCTCAGAATAAGTATCACGGGACTAACCTATAATTTATTTTTATGTAATATTCTAGCCAAGTAGTAATGCTACCTACTAAATTCAAAATACCCATGGAAAAAATTTAAAATTTCTATTTTGTTGGAAAATCAATGTTCTGCCTCTCATATTGATTTTTTAATCCATTAGATTGGTGGATAAGAATCAATAGAAGAACCAGGTGCAATCAAAGGCATTGGAAATATCAACAGAGATCAATTCACTATCACTATAGGCAGAACTTGATCCAGAAACAAAACAGCTTAAGTGACAGGGTTAGAAATAGATTTTATGGAATAAATCTGTATTCTAAAAATGAATACTTCTAAAACAACTTCCAGTCTTGAATCCCTTGACCATTAAATGAAATTGATAGTACTACTGACAAACCAAGTAGATGAACAACTGAGAGAAATGTGCAATACTACCTGTGACTGTCTTACAAGCGATTGAAGTTGCTTTAGATCATTCCACATTGTAGTAGTCATTCGTATCTATAATCATGTTGTAATAATTACTAACAAATGAAATCAATTTAAAACAATTCGCAAATTAAGAGAAACAAAATCAAACAGAGAGAAGCTGGCATTCAATTGTCACAACATATATTGAAATTACAAAGATACACATCTTCTATACTGCGCTATACGTCTGTGGCAAATAACCTTCATTTGACTATAGACATCTGGTCAATACAGAACATCCTCACATCACTCACTATTCTTTGAGCACTAACAGGTAGTCTGTGCGCAGTTTTTGAGAAGTAGATTTTGAATTTCAAGATATGATATGAAGTTTTTGACTACGTCTTTAGTAGTGGTAAAACAGGATGTCATAACATGATGTCTTTTGAGAAAACTGCAAATATCTTCACAAAATAGCAATAATTCTTGGAAATCATAATTTCTCCTAGCATTCTCATTCCTGCGAAAACAGTTGTATTTTGTAAAGCTTATGAGATGGTAAATAATTAATGAAAAAATTACAATAAATCTAACCTTTACTTTTGGTTTGCATATCTGGGTATAATAAACAGCATAAGCAGAATATATTGCAGCAATGCGATATATGTACTTTGTCTCAGGATTAAAGAAACCTGATATGCAACGCAATAGCCGTTCAGTTCCCTAGAATACCAAATGTAGGCCAATCAACTTAAAAAAGAATAGACCATGATGAAACACAGAGTATACGAAACATTCAAATTTGCTGTCTACTATATATAATTTCAAACCATAAGGAATTTCTGACTAAAAATACATTAACTACTTAACTCTGGGTACCAACATCTGCATTTGAACTTGTTATGTCTGATACGTAGTTCAGTTAGGGGTCATTCAACTGAAAAATTCTTGAACATCAAGTAGAAATATTGGGCATATTTTATGGCAATTGTTATGGGTGCAAGGATTCGCTCTAAAATCATATAAATGACTAGAAAGGCTAAGCCTCTCCTTGACAACCTTGATACCTGCATAATCATTAGACTTCAGAGATGAAAGTCTGCATTTGCAAGACGGTTCTCTTCTATCATGTGTAGCCCAAAAAAGTATAATGTGGAAGTAATGAGAACTGCATCACATCAATGATACTTCACTTGAGTCAATAAGTAAAAAAAACTTAACTTCACTTTAGCTCGAAAAAGCGTGAACATTCTTCAAGCATATACACGTGATAGGATGAGTAATGCGTCTATCATATCACGTGCATCCGCATCTTCACTTCACCTTTCGGTCGCTATTCGACGTTTCATACTCTGACGAGTGTATGACGAAACAAGTTTTTCAGTATAGTTAAAGAATGTTCTGCTCTTTCGAGCTATAGTGAAGTTTTTGAAGTACTAAAAAACGTAAACCATCATACCTGATTTCTATCACCAAGTGACCTTTTACCACTAAAAATGAAGCAACATAGATATAGATAGGCAAGGTTAAATAGACAGACAAAAAAACTGAAGCACAGACAGTCAGGTAGATATGCAATTTGACGATCAGGTGCAGGGGCGTAGACACCCCTGAGGTGCTTCACTAGAGGCTTCAAGTACACAAAGTATCCACAAAAATAATTCAAAACAAAAATTACTCCTGATGATAAAGTTCTGGAATCTGTAAATTAAAAATCTGGAGTGTATATGGAAGGCATGTTACATACCTAATGCACCAAATTCCTAAAACCAAAGGTCCTAAAAATCTTAATGAATCGATAAGACTTAGATCATCATCAAAAGCACGAGAGGTATGGATGAACTAGAAGTTTCAAGACCAAAACCAGTTATAGGAAGATCAAGCTGTAAACACAAAGCAACCATCACATAGGGGCATCAAACCGTGAGGACTGTCGAGGGCAAACCTATGAAGGGGCAAGCAAACATGCTTGGTCACAAATCTGATGTAGCCACTCATGTTACAAACATCTAGCCAAAGGCTTTAGCAATCCAATCGCATAGGCCCCTCAACTTTCAAAATCATTTTGAAACCCCTATCATATGCAATGCACTTTCAAGAAATGTTAAAACTATTAGATTTTATTCTGCTCTTAATTTTGAGCTTTAGAAAATCCATAAGATAGTAAACATTCTAGTTTTTAGATAATAATCATCAATTATATATAGGAAACAGGACCAATGAGTAGAACTATTTTCAAACTTCCAATTGCTTTATTTCTCATCCTCAAATTATGTTTTGTTCATCAGTCATTTTCATATTGTTATGTATTAGTATGTCCATATCAACAGATGCTGCCTCAACTGTCCTGCATTATCAAAAAATAATCTTTGTATGACAGCAAGCCCATAGCTATGGGCTGACGTGGGAGTATGGTCCCCTGGAGTCCCAAGCATTAATACAGTGTCCCACAAAGATAACTAGAGCAGTCAAACCTTTTGGAATCTATTTCAGATCTACACCTGTCAGAATTTAACTCATATTATGCAGCTCAATGTATTGTGAGCCCCATTGGAAGGCTGACTGGGTTACCAAGCTACCCCAGCTGACCATTGGATTCCAAACTTGAAGAGCAAACACACCCTTTTACAAAACTTCCTCTGTTTATTGGCAGTGATGTGCCAAGACTAAATGTAGAAGAAGGAAATTAACATAAGGGTATAGGGGGGGGGGAATCCCCAGAAAAGTTATTGGTGCTATGCTTCTAACCTTGGAGTAGAGAGCATCTCCCAAGTATCATGGTGGCCACACAGACTACAGAACATGGCCTTCTTCAACCTGCTTGTAAAATTAACAATGTATCTTAACACTATGTGAATGCCATCAATGTGAACTATGTAAACAGCTGGCTAGAACATGTAGAATTTTCTTCAAGAATTGGAACCTACTGCCTTTGGATGTTTCACTCTGATTGTACACTCATTTTTATCTGTCTCTCCTAAATTGTGGTCTTATCACCTGGGGTGCAACATGTGCATCTTATACAGAACCAATCTTCAAGGCATAGAAAAAAGCAGTTAGAGCAATCTCATTTCATCTTCATTTGTCACCCTGTCTACCAATCTTCAAGCACCTTAAACTACCCCCAAGTCTAAAGACTTTCTGATATTTTTGAACTTGGACTCCTCGCATTTGTTTGTGACTCTGTCAACAAATTTGACTGTCAGGATGCTTTCATAACTTCTTTTCATTCAATTCATCTATTCATCATTATTCCACTTGGCAGGCAAAACAATGCGATTTATACTGGATGTGATAAAACAGCCTTCAAAATTGTCTAAAACCCCTACACTATCCTGGTGTCAAACTTTGGAACACACAAGCTGTAAAACTTAGAAATGCATCATCAAAATGTTCCTCAAAGCAAAACTGTAACTCTACTACTTTAATCAATAAATCAATATACTCCATTCTTGGACCAAGGGTTGGATGCAATGCATCTACACTCATTAAGATGATGTGTTGCCCTCATTGCTCCCTGTACATTTAAAACCTGTCCACTGATTTATGCTGATAAAACAGGTTGTCCTTGGTCTTCCTCTTCTGCCATTCACTTTTCCTTCCAGCTATGTATGTTGTAATGAGTTGTGCCATATAAAGTGTCCAAAATACTTCAATTTCTTTATCTGGATATTTTTATATAAATCAATGTTGCTAACTTTGCAGTACACCTCCTCAGTCTTAACTCTGCATGTCCATGAAATTCTTAGCATTATATGGTAGCACTAAATTTCAAAAGACTTCAGTCTTTGATGTGTGAGCTTTGATAATGACCATGTTTCCATTTCAGTTAGAGCAGTTAGAGTAGAGTGTTAATGTAGACAATGCATAACATTGAAGGATACATTTTCCAGTATATAATGATATCATTTTGGATGTAAGTACTTTGTTCACTTTACAAAAAAGCTGGTTATGCTATACCAATACATCTTCTCATTTCTTCATCACATTTACCATCTTCTGCTAACAAATCCCTGAGAAAAATAAATTTTCTGAATTGTTCAATTTCAGTACCATCTATGATACTGTTAACTTGGGGCCTATTGGCTATCAACTGATGACCATTAGTTTTCTCTTTTGGGCCATAACTATAGCTTGACTATAGCATAAATCATAAAAAGTGCTCCCATTCTTAGCAACAGAGGAGCAGCCAATGAATCAAATGGGCTGCTCAAGACAATTCATGCTGTTCTGTTCTGCAATTTTTGCAAGGTGCTCAGCGACACGTCACCATAGCACCACTAAACAGGGATGCCAGAGCATATTTTTGAGTGGGGGGGGCTAGGGATGAGTTGCAGGTTCATATGGAAGTATGCACCAACAGGGTAGCGGGGAGGCAGTAGGGAGCCAGGGGAGGAGCCCCTGAAGAATTTTGCAATCCACACTCTATAACTCAGTAGAAAACTCCCTATTTGAATATAGATATGCATCCTGTCTAACAAACATTGATTCATTCATGTTGGATAGTAATCTGACCATAATGCAATAAATCTAGCATTTTCGTAACATGTGTGAGAATTTCCTTCCCATGTTGCATGTGAGAGTAAGGGAGTCTGAATATTGTGTATTCCACACAGAATTTGTGAAACTTGGAAGATCTGAGTTTGGTTATTGTCTGTTTTCATGCCTTGAAAAAGGCAGTATAGAACAGTAAGCACTTCCCAGCAATTTCTATCTTGCTGTTATCATTATGCTAGCTGGAAAGTATTCAAAGTAATGAATTACATCACACTCTATCACCTTTCAACATCCTGTCACGACTATTTTTGAGTCTGCAGTATCATTTGAGATAAAAATCTGGAGTGTGTATTTACCAAACTCTACACTCTGGGGAGCCACTAGCAGTAACAAGCTTGGGGGAATTTGTGGCAGTTAATGAAGCGCAGTGGGGAAATTTTTCAAGGGGCATCCTTACATATATATTTAAAGGAGTCCCATTAACCGCCATCTTTCGCCAAAAACTGAATGCAAGTTCCTCCCATACCCGCCTCCCTGTGGCACGGTCCTTGACTATGGGCCAGGCATACCAGCAAGGGACTATAGGAAGGGGGTCCAGCATTCATATAGTCTACGCCAGAGATAGCCGTTCGTGAACTGTCCTTTCCTGAGCGTACTGGCCTTTGATGCATTTTCCAGAGAAACTTGAGGATATGATGGCAAAGTGACCAATTCGTGTTCTACCCTGTTGTGAAGGCAACAATTACTCATAACTAGCATTCTAGGAATTTTTAAACTTAAAAAAAGTAATTTTTGAGCTAACTAGTAATTCTAAGAACTACATATAAGGAACCAACCAGTGAACAAAGCTAAAATTCAAATCTCGCCATTTTTGACAAAATTCTTCAAACCGTAAACTGTTAGCACTGTCAAAATCTCGAAAGAGTCGCGATAGGTCGAGTGTGTAAGCATTGAGTTCCTCCTCTACTGGGCAGTAATTTGTCATTTCAATGAATTTATATGTACTTATTATTGAACATTCGTCCTGAGCTGCTGGACTACTGTTCACTGCTAAGCACTGCACAACACAACAACATTTTCCAACCATGCCGTCAGCTGACAAATAAATGTAGCTCCCCTAAAGAGCGCCCCCTTCGAATGAGCGCCTCCCCTGAGAAGTGTTTGCCCCACTCTGTTTGGAATGAGTTTGCACAATCCCATTTCTGTGGCTGCTGTAGAGCTCTTACGGAATAAAATGTATCTTTTATTTTAAAATTTTCTTACAATATACCCTGTAACTAAAACAGAATAACATATCACAGGAAACACAAGTACATCAAAAAACCCAAAAAAAACTTAAAACCAGCTTTCCTTGAGTATAGTAAAATCAAATAGTATGCACCTTGTACTTTGCTTTAAATGACTAGATTGAGGAGGCTAATTTCCCATTTCATATTTCATGTTTCATATTTCATACACAGGGTTGCCCTTCAACAGAGCTGTATTAAGTAAATATTGTTAGTTAAAACTTTACCCATAAAATTATTTAAAGCTCTACAAGTTCTACATTCCAATAGCTAAGAAAATAAAGGAACAAAAGATTTGGGTCACTGATGCCTAGCAATGCAGGTCAGCTTAGACTCAGCTGAGAGACTGTTTAGCTGCTCTGGAAGAAAAACATTTTTGCACAGTTGCTGAACATCAGATTGGAGTTTGTTCCATGTGTATCAGCTACTCGGAAAGAAAAATACTTTTGACCATAAGCTGTTTTCATTTTAGGTATAGCTAGATTGCATTTAGTGTTTCGTAAGACCCGATTATGGGATTTATATACCATCCTAGAGTGACTGCCAAAAGTAGTTGGAACACCGCACACAATTGTATGGATTTCCAACGCAGCACTTTTGGCCGTGTGGTTGCTCACATTTGCTTCATACAACATTGTTTAATGTGGGGGGGGGGGGGGATGCTATGGCTTGACTATAGCGTAAATCATAACAAGTGTTCCCAATCTTAGCAACAGAGGAGCAGCCGATGAATCAAATGGGCTGCTCAAGACAATTCGTGCTGTTCTGTTCTGCAATTTTAGCAAGGTGTTCAGCTACGCGTCACCATAGCACCACTAAACAGAGACACCAGAGCATATTTTTGAAAGGGGGGCTGGGGATGAGTTGCAAGTTCATATGGGAGTTGCACCAACAGGGTAGCGGGGAGGCAGTAGGGGGCCAGGGGAGGAGCCCCTGAAGAATTTTGCAATCCACACCCTATAACTCAGTAGAAAACTCCCTATTTGAATATAAATATGCATCCTGTCTAGGTGGAAAACGGCAGATAAAATCATTATCGACTGAAAAAAGCTGCTCTTAAAAATAAATCACCAATCCTCATGGATTCATATAGACAGATTCGAAATAGGGTCAACTCTCTTAACATCCAGCTTAAAAAGCAATATTTTTCTACAAAAATTTCTGAATGTAGAGGAAACATGAAAGAATCCTGGAAGGTAATCAATGAACTTCTGAATAAAAGATCAAAATCCTGCAACATTGATTGTCTTAGGGATTCGGGCAATGGAATTAACAGCAAACAGGAAATTTCAAACATAATGAATAGTTTCTTTTGCACAATTGGTGAGGAATTAGCCAGCAAAATTGATGCTACCCCCAACCCACTTCTATCGGGTGACTATTTTGACACTAGTAACATTGCCAGGTTTATGATCAGGACCATTGAAGTACAGGAAATCAGGGATGCACTTGCCAAGACTAAAACTTCAAAGAGCTTTGGGAATGACAGTATCTCCTGCTATTTCCTAAAGCTAGCCTTGCCTTTTATTGAGAACTCTTTGGCATGTTTGTTCAATACATCTCTCGTAACTAGCCAGTTTCCAGACTCTTGGAAATTAGCCAGAGTTACACCAATTTTCAAGGAAGGAGACAAAACTGAAAAGTCAAATTATCGCCCTATTTCAGTTTTACCTGTTATCTCAAGGCTCTTTGAAAGACTTGTGGCCAACCAATTGTACCAACACATGAATGATAATGGCTACTTTTCTTCTGAATAGTCTGGCTTTCTACGCCTTCATTCTACAGTTACATGTCTGCTTAAAAACACTGATGACTGGTACAATGGATTGGATCTTGGGAAGCTAGTGGGATTGGTATTTATTGATCTAAAAAAGGCCTTTGACACAGTTGACCATGACATACTATGCCAAAAGCTAGAATATTATGGTATTCAGCAGCAGCAGCAGTTGGCATGGTTCAAATCCTACCTTTCCAATCGGAAACAATTTACCAGGGTTAATGGTGTAGACTCAACAGTTGAGGAAATAAATGTTGGTGTACCCCAGGGCTCATGTCTTGGGCCCCTTCTATTCCTCATTTACATTAATGACCTCCCACAAGCTGTCCAAAAATCAAGCATGTCGATGTATGCTGATGACACAAGCCTTTGCCATCAATCCTCTGATATCGCTCAGCTGAATAAGGCCATCAACAGTGATCTTGCACAAGTAGAAAAATGGCTTAAAGGCAACAAACTGTCTCTCAATGTAATGAAAACACATTCTATGCTAATTTCCACAAAACCAAAGCATAAAACTCTGGAAAATCAAGGTGAGTCTTTGAAGCTAAAAATTCAGGATAAGGAGCTTGAAATTGTTCAAAAGTCTAAATATCTTGGAGTGCAGATTGACAACACCCTGGATTGGAAGGATCACATTAAAACAGTTTCTTCTAGGGTCTCCAGGGGGATTGGCTTTTTGAAGCATGCAAAATCCTTTCTCCCAGAGGAAACCTTGAGGACTATGTACACAGGTATTGTGGAGCCATACTTTCGCTATTGTTGTTCTGTATGGGGCTGTTGTGGTGTGACTGAGATCAACCAGTTGCAAAAATTACAAAATCGAGCTGCTCGTATTGTAACTGGCAGCAGTTTTGATGCACCAGGCATGCCGCTCATAAAGAAACTTGGCTGGAAGACCATTGATGAGCTAATTGCTATGGAGTCTAATATCATGGTATTCAAATCTCTTCACAAGCTGGCTCCACAGTACATGTGTAATCTTTTCACAAAAACATCCCAGCTGACCTCCATGAATCTTAGGAATACAGCAACTGACTTAAGGTTACCTAAGAAAAACTCCAAAAATGGACAGAAATGTTTCTCTTTTAGAGGAGCGAGGTCTTGGAATGGCCTTACAGCTGAGTGTAAGCAGGCATCCTCCCTGTACAGCTTTAAACAATGTCTTGTCAAGTTGTAGATAGGTGTTGCCATTCAGATTTTATTCTATTTTATTTTATTGTATTATTTTATTCTATTGTATACAGATATTTATTTTAGGGTGTCACAGGAGTCTTTAATAGTTTTTAATAGGGTTTTAATAGGGGTCCTTAAAGTATTGTTATTAGTATTGTAGTTGTAATTTTCATAGTTCTATTGTGATTAGGTTAATATAGTTATATTTACTAGTTATTTTGTAAGCTTTTGTAAATGGAGGGCCCCTTGAAAATCAGCTATGCTAAAGGGCTACCCTCCTTAAACATGTGAAATAAATAAATAAATAAATAAATAAATAAATAAATAAAATTAGGATGTTTGTTAGAAAATTGAATACACCTCTTTACTACTCTCTGAAGACTATTGCCAGATCAGGTGAAATGATAGAGTCATACGTTTTCAGAGCAATGAGATCATGGCAAGCGCTAAATGACCAAGAATACAGAACCCTTCCCTGACTTGACATATTTATGGAACTTTTGGACCAGTCTATAGCACCACTTTTTGAAAAGACTATGGATACTTTTCTCAAGTAGGCCCTGATGACTCCGCCACTGGTACTTCTTTAAGGTGAGTGAACTTTAACACGGAAAAAAGAGATCCACTTTCTGTTTGGATCGAATGCCTCAATCTTGACATCGTGCATTAGCAGAAAAGTGGGGGGCTGCAGCCCCCCCAGCCCCCCGGCTCCAGCGTGCCTGCTAAAGTGAGCAAGAATAGCTCAAGCCCGGCTCAATAACGTTTAGATACATGTTTCTTCAGGTACCTTCCAGGAGAAGTTGCCTGGCATATTTCAGAAGCCCAAGGGTTTGTGAGATTTTCTTTTAAAGCGCCTATGTTTTGCTGCTCCATTTTCTCATCAATCAAAACACCATAGTTTCACAGACAATGTCAATTTCATCCCCATTAACTTGAGAGGAAGGGGTGATATCTGACGTTAAGTTCATATGCCCTAGGTTTTGATCTGAAGCAATTATCGTACCTTGCGTTTTGACGATATTCAAGGAAAGCTTATTAATTCGCAACGATTTCTCAACGTAGGCAAGTTTCATACATAGTCGTACACGCTTTACTTAGAGCGAATGGGGAATCAAGCATAAGCATGGGAGGTATAGTGGCTGAGAGGGGTACAGCCCTCCCAGTTGGGCAGAAATCTATTTCGTTCAGGCAATTTCTTCAGAATCCAAAAATAGCTCCAGCTCAAAATGGGGTAAACAACAACTCATGCGGGGGAAATATCAGTGATTCGGACATATAGTTTCCAGCCCTCCTAATTTTTAACGGCCCCCTACGCCCATGGAAGAATAAAAGAAGTCTCATGTATGACCCTTTTCCAGTTGTATCGGAAGTGACACTGTTGACTTTGCATCACTGCCTGTGATTATGGAGATAGGAGCTGAACCGTAAATGTTAAAGGCCGTCAAGCACGTAATCTTAGTTGTTACATTTTATGAAAAGAATGCTTCCTTCAAGTTAAAAATCATCGCAGGTTGCAGTATATTAAGCCCTGTCTAAGTTGAAGTACCAATCGTTGCTGGTACATTTAAAGCAAACAGGCAACAGCCAAATGTAGTTGTCGAAAACCGAATCATTTTGCCATAGCTTCGCAATGAAGTGACTCACTTCGATAGGAAGTGTCTCTAAAGAGGAATTTCCCCAATAGTTTTTAAGTTAAATGATACACTTCTTAAAGCCCTTACGGATGGAATAAATTCGTTAACCAAGGTCAGTCGTTTCCGGCTAGATGGTAAGACTATCTGTCGTGTCGTGTGATGCATACGTCATTATGCAAGAACAATGCGGCTTTTGTTCTGACGTATAGGAGGGAGCAGACCTGTACATGTTACCGACACAACAAAATAAACATGGCTGTCACAACTGACATTCTCCTCGGGAGTTTGCTTGCAATCAGTCACTTTCATGTAAGTCAAATAGCACGACCTGCGGGCCACTTTAAGCAGTGGAGCTGCTGCATGCAACCTAGTTGTATATTTTATAGTTTTGAAGTAATCATCACCAGTCATTACTTATATTGTAATGAGTTTATGTTATCGTTAGATCTATCTACAGAATGTTGACTTAGCAGATTATAAAGTTAATAGATTAAGAGTCTCTCAAAGCCAATCCCCCCAAAAAACCACACAACTTGTGTGCAACTGCCTACGAAGAAGTACCATGATCCTGCAGGCCAGTTTGCATTCTTTTACTGTATTTTCAATTTTGGAACGGGGCAGCCCATTCTTAGCTAAATTCTGGTGCACCTAAAGGCAATGTGAATTCAGGATATTTGACCTGGAGCAGATTTTTGCAAGTAACATGAGTAAAGTAGATGGATGTTAACAACCAGGGCAGTTGACAGCGATTTCAAACTAGCTTGCAAACCTTAGGTGCATAGAAAGCAAACAATCCTATTGCAGTTCTGGAGGAATGTGCAGTCTAGGGTAGCCTCCATATAGCCGTAAAGTCTATACGAAATTACTCCTTAAGATGCATAGATTCGAAACAGACGATAGATAGTGAGGCACAACTTACCAGTTAGTTAGGGTCAGGGTTAGCGTTAGTTGTAGAATGGATGGAAGTTTCCTAATGGACAAAGATTTTGAAGTTCATTCATCGAAAAAAGGAGTAAATAAGTAATTGATAAGTAGTGCTGCACTTTTTATTGTCGACTCTATGCATCGTAAGCTAAGGAGTACGTTCGTATATAATTTACGGTGATTTCACAGTTACCCTAAAGTGTACATCCGCCGGAGCCCACAGATTAATTATGAATTGTCCTACTATTCTATTCTTATATTAGTTTATAGTGATCTGAATTCCTCTTAGATTTCCTACACATACCAATGCACACAACCGTATGTACAATTTATATTTATGTTTTTATTGTAGAATATTAGCAGGTTCTACCCAAGTCTAATTTTATGTGTTCAGATTGATCTTTTATCAGCTGCAAGTAAAATAATTCTGCAAGGCTCTTCAGCATTCAGCTTATAAAACTTTCCTTTTTCACTAGCTTATGGAATGAATAACATTACTTCAAATAAATGTACTATCCTTATTAACTAAGGATTTTCTTCCCTTGTAACTGAGGATGATTCAAGTATGAGTTGAAGCATCTAATGGATTTTTCATAACTGAATGCACCACAACAAACTTAACTTTGTCATCAAATTCTGGATTGATTCAAATAACAGAGCAAAGATAAAATGTTTTCACTTTTTGTTCATCCTTTTTGTGTTCAAATTTAGTATCTATATTTACAGTTACATAATAGAAGAACTGAAATTACAGCATATTCTATCCTCTAAGGTGTGGGGATCATGCTTATTGCTGTGGAAGTAATATATGCTGTCAGTATAGAACATCTTATTCATTTTATTCAGTTTGGTATTTTTGGTAAGTTCTTTTAATATATTTCACATTTATGACTGATAATGCTAATGGTTCCTTTGGAGCATCCATGAGCTCCTCAGAGTCAGTCAAAATTTTTAGGTGCTAGACAAAAGGGCTGTTTTTAGGTGCTAGACAACAGGGCTGTTTTTAGGTGCTAGATAAAAGGGCTGTTTTTAGGTGGTAGGTATAAGGGACTCTACTTCTTACTTAGATTATTGAGAGAAATCATTGCAAACAATTTCATTACCATTGCTCTTTCCAGTCAAATTTTATGACCAGTTGACCGTCTAGAGAACTTTCCAAAATTTTGAAGAAACCTGACTTTATTTCACTTTCATGAACTTGGAATGCCTTGGTATTCCAATTTCTCAACTGCTAATATCTTAAGACTATGATGCATTGAAGTACAGCCAGGTTATGCCAGCAATTTTGTTACAAATGCTGCCTTTCAAGCAGATGAAATGCATTAGGATATCAACAACAAGATCCTATTAGTATCAGAATGTTTTGCCTAGTGTAAAATTTGAAAGTCATCTACAGTCCCTTTGTGACCCATGGAATTGATGTGTTTCTTTGCAGGTGACAGGCTACTATTTTTATTTCCCATATTTGTTTCTGCATAAATATTCTCTGGAATGAGCCATAAACTGTCATGTTGTTTTGTTTATGTATGACCCATTCAATCCTCAACATGTAAATCTATAAACTACAGAGAAACATGCAGTAGAATCCAGTTAAATTGTACTCTCAAAGGAGATAAAACATTGGTTTGAGTTAATGAATGTTTGAGTTAACCATATCTCTTAAAAAGTCATATTGTCATGAAAAAGTACAAAAAAGTCTGACTTACCAAGATACAAATAATGTGCAGAGTCACATTCCTATAGATCATGTTAAATGTTTAAAGATACTATGCTTTCCACTACTTTTTGAAAAAGTTTGCAATTTCCATCTATTTCATAGAGTGGTTAAGCTCAATTTCAATTGTGGAGGATACCTTAAGAGCAATTGCTCTTGTATCTCCACCTTCTGTGAACATGGAAGAGTTAACAAATGTCTCAGTAACCTATTGAATTTCTGTTATTTTCCTCTACTTCATCATAAATCATTGATTTTCCTTTAGTCCATCTTCTTTTTGGAAATCCATGTTTCTATCAGATTGCAGCATATGTTTCCTTTGTTGGTTCCTTTTTAGATATTTCATACTTTGATGTTATTGTTCACATATGCAGCTTGCACTTTCCTGTGCCAATCAAGGACATGTCAAAAAGTTATTAAACCACCTCAATCAAAAAACTCAATTCAAGAAGAATATTTGAGCCTTCATTTCCAATTAACAATTAAAACCTTCATTTCCACAAAAGCTGCATTTATGGAATAAGTTAAGTAGGTATTCTAAGTAATGCCGAGGACACATAGAATTAGTACAATTAAGCGAAGGTCTGACTTCTCCAGAGTACAACTTAGGCAAAGTATTTTTGGCTTGACCTTGGGAAGTAGATCCAAGGGGAATCAAAAATCAGTCCAACTAAGTGAAGGTCTGACTTATCCATGGTATGACTTAACTGGATTTAGCTGTATAGTTCTTTAGGGACGTGATCACTAGAGAGAAAATACTTTTTCATTCTTAATGTTCTTGGCTGGCTATAAATGTTTCCAAGTGTTATTTTTTATATTGCACAACAGGTTCATCATTGCATTGCTAATTATGGCATGTGCTGGGAGTTGCAGTTATTATCGCAGACGCCATAGACTGCTCACTGTGCGCAGACATATACCTGTTGCTGTAGTAACCTTCTCACATGGTGGGCAAGAGCATGGTCCTGTTGATTATGTAGTGCCTCCATCATATCAAGAGGCTACCTCTAAACCAGCAAGCTACCCTCCTCCTTACTATACATCAGGTCAGATTACAGCATATTTCGAAGTACTGATATTGTATATTTTGTCATTTCATATATATGTTATTTACACATACAGGCCTTACAGTGAAACGTGTGCAATCACACATACGTGCACTGGCATGCACCCAGCTCAATTTACACACTCAAGTTGTCACAAGTACTAAGGAAAGCTCTCACAATTGAATGTTTAGCATCCACAAATGTTCCCATGCATGCTATTAGCAGTTCACATCTAATCTACTCATTGAAAGGCCTGCACTTATATTACTAAATGAAGTAGAGCCTTGACTCAAAGTAATAATATGAAATATGTTTGGTTATTAGCTCCCTTAGTATTATAAAATAGCTCTTGTAATATTTTTTGGTATGATCGGCGAATCTGCTGCAATGCGGACTATTGACAATATGCTGGATTCTGCTCTCATATATCACAAGCCGTGAAATGGTAAAGATCCATACTACATTTTCCATCTATTGAATCTAGGCGAATATGAAGGTGAAAATATAGACAGTGAAACTGATTGTACATATAGCGTCGAGTCTAATGATGTTTTCGCACCGATGAAAGATACAAAGTCGATCCCCCAACTGTCAGGTTCCCCAATGATACAAAATTCAAGAAATCTCTCTTATGAGTCGTTGGACACTACCCAAGGATTTCTTGATGTTATGGGGAAATTGTCTGATTCGATAAACGAATTAAACAAACATCTTTGCATAAAAAGGGAACGAAATGAATCACTAACAGCTAAGTTAAATTTGAATCAGGAGGAAATCTTGAAACTGCAACTTAGAATTCAAGTGCTGGATGCTGGAATAAACCTAAGGAAAAGATTCCTATGCAGAAAACAGAAGCTGATAATATAATATCTGCACAGGCAAGACTTCCCTTCTGTTGCCAATGGAATTCATATGTGAGAACAAAGAGCCAAAAATATGAGCAGTACCTAATTTCAAAGAAGTTAAAAAAGTGAAGTCGAGCAATCTTCAAGGTGCTTACAAGACGAAAGAGACGATGAACAAAAACAATCTAGAATCAATGCCTAAGATTATAACGATAACTAAAAACACCATGAATTCAAATCAAGAATCTGATACTGTCCAAAAGCAGACCATATTTAACAACCTCACTCTATATTCAGACAACAGCGGAGGAGCCCAAACATCGGTCAAGACAACCGATCGTGTGAAGGATATTCATCCCTGGCGAAAAGGTACGATCTCTATCGTTGAGGACAGTCTCCCAATGTCTCTGAATCAGGGATTCTAAAGATTGCACTGAGTGACCACTATATGGTGTATTTTGTTATGAAGTTAAATGGCTCCTTTAACAAGAGCCATATATCGATAAAAATATAGAACATGAAATCTTTTCTGACGCGGCTTTGTTGAGAGATGTTGCATCTATCGATTGTGACGAAAATTTAGGATCTTCAGGTGGTGCAAATTTACTTTAGCATCTTTGGTTATTCTCTGAAGATTGCTTTTCCTTTAATTCCCAGGATTCTAGCACTAGTATTTAATATCTCTATTGAAACCAGCACGTTTCCAGATACTTGGAAGATTGCTTAAGTTATTTCCAAAGAAGGAGATAAGTCAGACAGGTCAAATTATAGACCTATATCAGTACTACCTGTTTTATCTAGGCTATTTGAAAAAATTATCTATGACCAGTTGTACCAATACGTGGAGAGGAATGAGTTCCTTGCATCAGATCAATGCGGATTCAGGGCCTCACATTCATCAGCCACTTGTTTACTGAAATGCTCAAATGATTGGTACAGTTGGCTGCTGATACTGTGGATCAGAAAATTCTGTCATAGACTCGAGCATTATTGTATTATCGTTAGGGGACTAGTCTAAAGAATACAGTGGCAATGCATCAGGGATCAACAAGACCAAATTCTGAAGCCACTCTAGATAATCATACGCTTGCTATTGTTGACAAATTTTGCTACCTTGGCTCCACATAAACAAAGAACGTACATCTAAACGATGAAATATCCCAACGAATCGCGAAAGCATCTATGAATTCTGGGTTACTAAAGAAAACAACATGGAAAAACAACAAACTTTCTTTCAAAGTCAAAGTTTGCATATACGAAGCCTGCGTGCTGCCCTCTTTGTACTATTGCTCAAATACATCGACAACGTATGCTTGAAACATAAAAAGGATAAATCGTTTTCACTTGAGGTACCTTCGTAAGTTGCTGAAAATAGAATTGCAGGAAAAGATACCTGATACAGAGGTACTGAAACGCCCAGGGCAATTGCACATGGTGACTATGATAATGCAGAAGAGATTAGGATGGATTCAACATGCTAAAAAAAAGTGAATGAAAGCCGCATTCCCAAGAATTTTCTTTTCATCCAAACTCGTGATGGCTCCAGGAAAGGTGGTCGTAGCTTGTTAAGATACCACGAGAGTTGCAAAAAAGTGACTTGAAATCTTTTCATATTAATGCAGGAAACTGGGAGGTTTGTGCAGCAGAACATTCCTACTGGAAGGAAACTGACTTTGGGAGGAAAACGATATAGGCTAGATCTTATGCAAAGAATGAAAGAGAACAGGAAAAGAAGGAAGCAGCCTCTGACCCACTTGGATATAAACAGTGATGCATTCATTTATGAAAATGTAGCAGATATTACCGGATAATACTTGGACTGATTAGCCATGTTCGGGCTTATCAGGCCTTAAACACTAATGCTTGTTTTGCGCAAATATTATGATCGTAAGATCGATGATTGCCTACCATATTTTGTGGCAATTTCAACACCCCATGGATTTTGGTAGCAACACCGCCACCATTTGACTTTCGTTACTTCACTATAGCACGAAAAAGCGGAAACATTCTTTTGGCATACTGAAAGCTTTTTTCGTCCGACACTCGTCAGAGTATGAAACGTCGGATAACGACCGAAAGGTGAACCGAAATATATAGCCAGATGCGGGTGCACGTGATATGATGAATAATGCGTCTATTTGGCCCTATGATTGGCCAATTAGCACCTATTCACCATTGTTTGCTTGAAGAGTCCAAGTGAAAAAACGAACTCCTTTTGTTTACACAAGACTGGGTTTTGAGTCTTGATGTAAACCGATTCCAAAACACCTAAATGAAAGGACGATCTTGCTTGCCCAATGATCCGAAAATTATCGTCTGTATATGTTTTGGCGCATTCTGGATTTGTTAGAAGATGTTGTCCTATGGCCGAATCACTTTTCATTTTAGAATTAGAGTTTTTACATGTACGAGGCGGCTGTTTTCTTGTTGTAGTGTTTTTCGTCCTGATGCTCGTGGGTACATGTTGTTTTATTCTATCTGCTAACCTCTGCGTAGTGCGCCCTACGTACCGAGCTTCACATCGGCACGAAAATTCGTAAACTACACAACTTTTTTGGGTGGTAGGAACGCTATCTTTTTTAGCAGATGGTAGCATGACCCTCGTATTATAAACCGCACGGGGCTTTACAGCATAGAAACAAGATGTAATGGCTTTATTGATTTGGTTTTCAAATTTAGATGAAACATTTCCAATCCAGGGCAATTTCAGGTAAACCGGGCACTTTTCAGGACCAAACCGTTTTTCTGATGAAATGTTGGCTAGTTTTTCCTTAATGCAAGAAACAAGGACATCTTCTGGATATCCATTGTCAATTAAAAGTTGTTTTCTTGTGTCCAGCTCAGAATCTAACTTAGTTTTAGAGCAAATCATAAGTGCCCTATGAACTAAAGTTTTGATTAGGTTGATCTTCCTAGCTTTTGGGCTGAAGGAATTCCAACGGATGTATTGACCAGTAAACGTTGGCTTCCTGTAAATGCTGGTGAGAAATCCAGTGCCCCCTTTCTCCACCGAAACATCTAGAAAATTCAAGGAGTTGTTTTGCTCCTTCTCTACTGTAAATTTTAGGGCTGGATGTAGTTGGTTGAGGTTTACATGAAAACGATCACATTCCAGCTCCGAACCGAAAATGACAAAAGTATCGTCAACATAACGAAAGTAGACACCTGGTTTTACGACTTTTCAATAACACCGTAAAACCAGGTGTCTACTTTCGTTATGTTGACGATACTTTTGTCATTTTCGGTTCGGAGCTGGAATGTGATCGTTTTCATGTAAACCTCAACCAACTACATCCAGCCCTAAAATTTACAGTAGAGAAGGAGCAAAACAACTCCTTGAATTTTCTAGATGTTTCGGTGGAGAAAGGGGGCACTGGATTTCTCACCAGCATTTACAGGAAGCCAACGTTTACTGGTCAATACATCCGTTGGAATTCCTTCAGCCCAAAAGCTAGGAAGATCAACCTAATCAAAACTTTAGTTCATAGGGCACTTATGATTTGCTCTAAAACTAAGTTAGATTCTGAGCTGGACACAAGAAAACAACTTTTAATTGACAATGGATATCCAGAAGATGTCCTTGTTTCTTGCATTAAGGAAAAACTAGCCAACATTTCATCAGAAAAACGGTTTGGTCCTGAAAAGTGCCCGGTTTACCTGAAATTGCCCTGGATTGGAAATGTTTCATCTAAATTTGAAAACCAAATCAATAAAGCCATTACATCTTGTTTCTATGCTGTAAAGCCCCGTGCGGTTTATAATACGAGGGTCATGCTACCATCTGCTAAAAAAGATAGCGTTCCTACCACCCAAAAAAGTTGTGTAGTTTACGAATTTTCGTGCCGATGTGAAGCTCGGTACGTAGGGCGCACTACGCAGAGGTTAGCAGATAGAATAAAACAACATGTACCCACGAGCATCAGGACGAAAAACACTACAACAAGAAAACAGCCGCCTCGTACATGTAAAAACTCTAATTCTAAAATGAAAAGTGATTCGGCCATAGGACAACATCTTCTAACAAATCCAGAATGCGCCAAAACATATACAGACGATAATTTTCGGATCATTGGGCAAGCAAGATCGTCCTTTCATTTAGGTGTTTTGGAATCGGTTTACATCAAGACTCAAAACCCAGTCTTGTGTAAACAAAAAGAGTTCGTTTTTTCACTTGGACTCTTCAAGCAAACAATGGTGAATAGGTGCTAATTGGCCAATCATAGGGCCAAATAGACGCATTATTCATCATATCACGTGCACCCGCATCTGGCTATATATTTCGGTTCACCTTTCGGTCGTTATCCGACGTTTCATACTCTGACGAGTGTCGGACGAAAAAAGCTTTCAGTATGCCAAAAGAATGTTTCCGCTTTTTCGTGCTATAGTGAAGTTCTGTAGTACCAACAGACTTTTCACTTTCGTTACTCTGGAAAAATCCCAAAGCTATAAAAAATAACCTGAAAAGATAGAGGGCAAGAGGAGACTCATTTCTATGACTCTGGTTCTATGATTTCTGGTGCCCTTGCATGTAGACAATGTGCAAATCAACTATCGACCTATATCAGAGGAGACTGATATAGGTCGATAGTTGGACTTCTCAGACAAGACTGAGAAGTCCAACTATCGACCTATATCAGTCTTGCCTGTCATCTCAAGACTCTTTGAAAAGCTAATAGCAAACCAGCTGTACCAGTACATGAGTGATAATAGGCATTTTTCATCTGGCCAATCCGGCTTTTTACGCCTTCATTCAACAGTAACGTGCCTACTTAAAAGTACTGATGACTGGTACAACGGAATGGATCTTGCTAGGCTTGTGGGTCTAGTGTTCATTGACCTCAAAAAGGCATTTGATACTGTAGATCATAATATTCTCTGCATAAAGCTTAAACTCTACGGTGTACAGCAGCGTGAACTCTCTTGGTTTGAATCCTACCTTTTCAATCGGAAGCAGTTTTGCAGGGTTAATGGCGTGGATTCAAAAATTCGAGAAATGGAAGTTGGTGTTCCACAAGTCTCGTGTCTTGGCCCTCTCCTCTTCCTCATCTACATCAATGATCTCCCACAAGCAGTCCAAGATTCTACCATATCCATGTATGCTGATGACACCAGTTTGTGTTACCAGTCTCATGATTTGACTCGGCTGAATCAGGCTATAAATAGTGACCTCCAAAAGCTCGACACTTGGCTACAAGGAAACAAGCTTTCCTTGAATGTTGCCAAAACTCATTCTATGCTTATTTCTACCAAGCAGAAACAGAATATTCTCAAATGTCAAAATAAAAGACTTGGATCTGAAAATTCGCGAGAATGAGGTTGAAGTAGTTAAAAAGACAAAATACCTTGGTGTACAAATCGACAGCTCCTTGGACTGGAAAGAGCAAATCAAAGCAGTTTCTAACAAGGTCTCAAGGGCAGTTGGCTTTTTGAGACATGCCAAGTCTTTTCTCCCGAAAGAAACTTTGCAAACTCTATACAAAGGTATTGTGGAGCCCCACTTACGATACTGTTGCTCTGTCTGGGGTTGCGCCGGTTTAACTGAAATCAATCAGTTGCAAAAACTTCAAAACCGTGCTGCTAGAATAGTTACAAACAGCAGCTTTGATGCCCCAAGCAGACCCCTTATCCAAGGGTTGGGATGGAAGACCGTTAACGAACTGATTGTTGGTGAAACTAAGACAATGGTCTTTAAGTCCCTGAATAAACTGGCTCCTCAATACCTTTGTGACCTATTCACACGAAATTCGCTCTGTTCATCATACAGCCTTCGTAACACGGGGATCGACCTTAGGTTATCAAAGAAAAGATCATCAAATGGCCAGAGATGCTTTTCGTATAGAGGTGCAAAATTATGGAATGGCCTGTCAGCCGAGTCAAAGCAGGCAACCTCCTTGTATAGTTTCAAGAAAACTATCTAAAGCTGTTTTACTTTATTTTGATCTATTTAGGTTCGCATTTTATTTATTTTATTTAGGTTCGCATTTTAATATCATTGTTAATAGGTTCTGAATATTGTAATAGGGTTTTTACAGTTTAATTTAAATTAATAGCTTTTTACTACTTAACTTGTAATTAATATTTTTATCGGAGGGCCCCTTGAAAATCAACTAGTTGAAGGGCAACCCTCCTTAAATAAATGAAATGAAATGAAAATGAAATGAAAATGAAATTTACTCCTTAGAGCTCTTGAAAGGTTCGAAAATTTCAAAATATTCTCCTTCTGGGCAAGGTAAAATATACAAAAAGCGCCAAAAAGCTTGAAAAGACAGGGCTATGACCTTCACTTTTTCAGGGTTTTCTCATCTCAGCTAGGTGAATAAACAGTAGATATTTCATATATTTGCAAGATTTTGGCTTGACACCAATTGCATGATATACCATAGAATGACCCATATATAGGTATGGTTTAATCTTCGTATCATATATTTCTCCATTATATTGTTAAGCACTTTATTCTGGTAGAAGGTACATTTCATTTTATTTTATTCTCATATATATACATATACATATACATATATATATATATATATATATATATATATATATATATATATATATATATATATATATATATATATATATATATATATATATATATATATATATATATATATATATATTGAAAGATTTTTCTGATGAAGCTATACGCGAAACGTTAAACAGTTGTTTTTATTATGAGAGTCTATATAAATTTTTAAAAACTTTTAGTGGAAAGGCTATTGAATTATATATATATATATATATATATATATATATATATATATATATATATATATATATATATATATATATATATATATATATATATATATATATATATATCATCAGTACTGATGAAGATTTTAATCGAAACGTTTACATACAGGCAAGTGTATTTTTGGTTGATTCTCTTTAATGCAATTTATCCCCTTAGTGGATGCGGCTTAGAATCAGTTTATATATATATTTATCTATGTATGACTTTCTGTTGTAGATTACTATCCAAATTCTCAAATGAGCGCAATGAATCCACGTTTGCCTCCATATCCTGGTTGAATGGCTACATTTTCGTGCATTCTATTTGCTATTGAGAACTTGAGATATCAATTTATAAATGTATGTAAATTTAAATCAGGATTTCATGTGCTATTAGGTGTAGATCTACTTGTGTTAACTAGGCTGACATCCTCAGTTTTCTTCACTTGTTTTGTTACTGTACAGTTATTTGTATCTTGCATTATATATTCTATAGAAAATGCATATTTTTGCCTTCTTTCGTACATTTGTGGATAATTTGAATTTTTGATCAAAAACAACTCAATACCCACTGATTTTCCCCATTTAGATGCAAAATAAAGGGTAATGACATGTAACTTTCCATCTCAGCTTTTTGAAACGTACCTATATCAAGCCATATTGGTATTGTATATTTTAATGTAGCAGGAATTCAGAATACCTCATGATATTTGGCAAACAGTTCTGGATTTAGTTCAAGCAGCAGTCAGTATGTTTTCAATGGCTTTTTGCCTGCCAATATTTAAGTAAAATACTACAAATTAGCTGAAGACATATTCAAAATTATAAAATGCAATCTTACATATTGCAAGGAATCTCACTATTGAGCATTAAATGACACTACATGCTCAGCCTCAGTAGAAAGGTCTGCATCAACAGTGGACAAAAATTCACAATACCTCATAATATCATAATATCATAATATCATAATATCATAATATCATAATATCATAATATCATAATATCATAATATCATAATATCATAATATCATTACCAGTTTCAGTTGTTAAATTTGATTAAGACCAGATTCTAATTGTTCCATCTGAGGCCCCAGATATAAGAAATTCTCCATTTTTGTCAAATACAGCACCTTGAACAGCATCTTCATGGCCAGTCAGTGAAACGGTTTTTTCTCCAACAATGTCATACATTTTAATCATTCCATCGTTGCTAGCTACAGCCAGAACTGTTGTACTTGCATCAAAAGCAACTCTGTTCCCAGGGTGTGGCCCAAAATCAAGATTTTTTGATACACTAGCTGTTCTGATGTCCCACAACATTACGATTCCATATGAGTCACAGGATGCCAGTGTATCTCCCTAGTATAGGAAAGAAAATCAACAATCAGCAATGATTGCTGAGATCGCAAAGTTTATACTGATGACAATGCAAATGGAAATGTTTAAAAATTTACAGCTTCTTCTTGTTCTCTATTTATAACTTTCGAAATTCCCTAGTGCTGTCAGCCCAGTGTTGACCTGAACTCACAATTTTCCGATTACAAGACTCCTGTGCTAATCAACTGCGCACCATCTAGGCAAAACAATTTGTATACATTTATATATATATATATATATATATATATATATATATATATATATATATATATATATATATATATATATATATATATATATATATATATATATATATATATATATATATATATATACTTATGAAGATCGATATTTAAATGTCTGAAACTGAAAAGTGGAATATATGACAATAATGACGACAATTGAATTTAGTGAATAAAACATGTTTCAATTGATTCAACAGTCATCTTCGGTTATAGATTAAACATATTGTATCATGCAAGAGGTTTAAAGACAAGTGACTACTCCACAGGGGCTTTACAACATTCATGTGCTTACTATGTAACTGAGGATAATTGTTGAATCAATCGAAACATGTTCTACAAACTGAAATCAATGCTTGAAAACAGTATAAATAGCGGAACTCAGTGGAATCTCATCTTAAATATCCCAGAAATATTACCTTGTTATTGAAGACGGCATGATTTATGGAATG